>PVLA01001988.1:0-123161 GCA_004027455.1 Hydrochoerus hydrochaeris
GGCTGAGTGCGCAGCGCGCCCCCCCCCGCGGGCCCCGCCGTCCCGCCCCGCGGGCGCCCCCGGAACCCCGGCGCCCTCACCGGTGTAGTGACTGAGCTCTTTGCGCCGCTTCTGGCGCCGGTAGAGGGCGGCGCCGAGCCCGAGCAGCAGCGCCCCGCAGGCGGCGCCGCTGCCCGCCAGGAAGGCGGGCTCCCGCAGCAGCCGCGCCAGCCGCTCCGCCGGCCCGCGGCCCGCCTCGAGGCCCGGCTCCGGTCCCGGCGGGGGCGCTGTGGGGTCAGAGAGGGCCGGGGAGGGGCCCGAGGCCCAGGTGCTGACAGGCGCCGCCGCCCCGGCCCCGCAGGCGCCCGCCGTCCCGCAGCCCCGCTCGCCCGCGCCCCCGCCCGACTCACGCAGCTGCACCGGCACCGGGGCGCTGGCCACGCCCACGCCAGCGCTGGTGGCCGCTGCCACCAGGGTCCGGTAGCGCAGACCCGGCCGCAGCCCCCGGAGCGTCGCCGAGCGAGCCCAGCCTGCCGCCGAGCGGTTGAGGTGGAAGCGGCTGTCGTCGCCCAGGCACCAGATCTGGGGAGGTGAGGACCGAGATCAGAGTCAGGGAAGCGCTTCTGCCGCCACGGGAAACTGAGGCCCGAAGAGTAGCGAGAGCTCAGCCAGGCGTCGTGCAGCCTACAGACCACACCCGGAGACCTCGTCCCGGCCCCGGGGCCAGCGCTGGGCTCCCTCCACACTAACCCTGGCCTGGTTTCTCCCTCTCCGCCCATTCCCGCGCACCCACCCAACCCTCCCGTGCAGTACCTGGTATTCTGTGATGGCCCCGTTTTGCTGGGAGGGGAGTGGAGGTTCCCAGGACACAGTGATACTGCTGTTGCCGTCACCCCCCAAGGCCACCGTCACTCCCTGGGGGGGACCACTGGGCGCTGGGCCAGGGTGAAACATGACCAGGACACCAACAGTCAAAGCAGGCTGCCCCACTCTCCCCTCTCTGCTCTTACACCCCAGAATCCCAAGAGGCAGCCTTCTCTCCCTACCTCCCGGCCAATGCCCACAGCAAACACCCATCCTCTCTGCTCCCGCCATTCGCTCTGTGGCCGCCTTACCCTCCTCAGGAACATTCCAGGTCACAAAGGGACTTTCAGGCCCCAGCCCCTCGTGGCCTTGTGCTTGCACCTTGATCTGGATTTGGGTCCCTGGAAGAAGTCCTCTTAGCACAGTACTCTGCTGGCTTGGGGTCTGTAGATCCAGCTCTGTCCAGCTCCCCCCGTCAGGGCCTGCTACCCTCCAGGACACCCGGAAGCCTTGTACCAGCTGGACTGGGCCATCCACCTACAGGACAGGAGGTAAGCAGAGGGCAGGCTGGGGCTACCCACTCCTGCAGGCCCAGCCTCTCCCCTGACACCTCCCCTAGCCACTCACCTCCCTTCCCCATACTCATTTGCATGCCCTCATGTCCCCTTCCATCATCCTCACCCTTAACCTCATCCCTGTGTCACACTCACAGTCCAGGACACCTGCAGCGTCCGGGCCGCGAGGACTCTGGGCTCCTGCATTCTCACAGCCACCTCAGCCAGGCCCTGCTGACCTCTCCATGGATCCTCCACTGGCCTGGACGGGTTGCTGTCTGTTGATCAAAGAGCACACTCAGCAAGGACGAGGAGACAAGCCCAAGAATGAATGTGTGTCCTACCTGTACCCTGCCTCACAGGCCATATCACTGAAGAGGCTGACCGGGGCTGGTCAGGGGAATCGTTTGCAAAGGTGGGGCTGGGCGTCCAGCTATCAGGAGTGTTCTCTCCGCATAACTACATAGCCTCCTTCGAAGGCCTCAGGTCCCCATTTCCAGAATGAAGATGACCCCCAGGTCCCCTTCTAGTTTTATTTTTTTTTTCTTCTCCCTTCTCGTCTTAACAGGCATTATTGATGGATAAAAGGCACAGAAGTGAACAGCTACCAAAATGAACGCCCACCCTTCCTGTCTTCCTCTCTTGTGTCTACCATGAGAGGGACACATGACCTCCTGTTTTGGGGTAGGCCTAGCAAAGGAGGAAAGAACCCTATGATCTTCCACAGTGTCATGGTTTGGGGAGGGGAGCCTGTGCGTATTACATGTCATCCCCACAGCCCAGGGACCCTGACTTTACCCTTGGTGCGGACAGGCTTAGACACAGGACTGGGCTCACTGAGGCCCCAGGCTCCCACAGCTCGTACCAGGAACAGGTAGATAGTATTGGGTTGTAGACCGCTGACCGTGTGTGTCTCCAGCTGCACACCATCTGCCACCGTCCGCCATGTGTTCCCAGCTGCTTGGCTACAACAGCGATGAGGCGACAGGGTTATCTAAGCCGGGAGCCCCCACCTGTCTACTCTACCTCACCCACTGTCTGTGGTACTCACTGCTCCCGCACACTGGGAGCGGGAACTGGAAAGCCCCTCCCCATAGCAGCAAGACCCAAAGGGCACAGGGGCGCTCCTTCTAACTGTCCGGGTTTGCATTCAGAACTTTCTCCATACCTGAAGGCCTCTATCACATAAGAGGTGACTGTGTCCCCAGCCTGTGGATTGGGCTTCCAGGTCAAGGTAATGCTGCTCTTGGTGATCTCAGTGACCACTGGCTGAGAGGGAGGCCCCGGAGGGGTACTGTGTTCTGTAGGGGGATCTAGAGATGCTCCCCAATCTTCTGCAGTGGTAGATAATCATTAAGTAGAAGGATGGAGAAAAGCTGGCCCCAGTGTACCCCATCTCCTTCCCAGAGGAGCTGTGGAACTGTGTCAGTGGCAAAGGTCATAGGGCAACAGACCTACCAACCTACCAACACCTATGCCCGTCTGCCTCCCAAGTGCACCACTTCTGTCCTCCTTGTCCCCAACACCATGGCCGTGGCATTTGGAAGATTAAATTAGCCCTGGGGCTTGGGGAGTTATTGATTGCCTCTGAAGCAGGTTGGGAGAAAGGTGCTGACAAAACAAAGGAATGAAGAAGAAACTCACCCTGCTTCCTAAGCCAGCCACCCCAGGTGGCCTCCCCTATGGAACTCCTGGCCACACAGCTGTAGAAGCCCATGTCCATCTCCTGTAGGAGAGGATAGAGCACTGGACACTAGGAGTGGAGCGTGGTGGGTGAGGGGTTGAAGGCAGGTAACAGAAAGATGAAGAAGATGCTGGACACTTTAGAAAGTCTGAGAGAGCAGAGGGGTAGAAACGGGCTTAGAGGCCCGGGGGGTACTTACTAGAGTTGAGGATGTGGACCAGGTTGCCATTCGCAGTCACAAGGGCCCCAGGAGAGACACTCACCTGCACTCTGGCGATGTACAGAGTGCCGTTGGCCATTAGGCTGAACTGGAGGTCGTCCCCCTGCAGCCACTGTCCATCCTTCTTCCATCGGATGCTGGGCTGAGGGCTCCCAGACACTCTGCATGGCAACCACACAGAGGAGCCGAGAGCCAGGGTCTGATTGGCTGGTCCCTGGAGGATGACGGGAGGCAGCCCATCCAAAGAGGCTGAGAGAGGAAGAACTTGGGCATCTCAGGGGAGGAGTCTAGGGTCAGGCAACCCGCCCCTTATCCTCATTGTCAGCTTCCTTCTGTCTCCCCACCCCCAGTCTGCCTGGTGATCCAAGGGAGCCTGGGACGATTCTGCTCCTGGTTTCCAAACTTTAAGGACTTGCCACAAGAGCACCCTCCACCCTTGCCATGCTTCCAAAAGAAACTGAGCTTTTAAGGCCACCTCCTTTCAGATGATGGATACGGCCCTATCTTTGAGCAGATACCTCCTTTTATCTCCAGCAGGGCCTTGGCCAGGATGCTGCCAGCCACACTGACAGCCTGGCACACATAGTAGCCAGCATCCCCACTCTGCACTTCAGTGATGTTGAGCTGGCCTCTGGGTGAGACTGAGATGCGTCCCATGGGCTGAAGTGACTGATTGGGGAAAAGCAGTACCTGGGACAGAGCAAGAAAACCAAGATAGTCCAGGAGTGGCCAGCTTGGCAGGGACCATTCCTCAAGCCTGTCTGTCTTGGGATCCAGATAATTCCAATGGTTCTAGCTTGCACTGCCCCCAGCTACTGAAGTGATGGTGGCCTATTTACAAAAATAAATTGTGTTAGACTATTTTGGGGACAGCTTCCTTCTGTGTCTTTCTAGTTGGGAAACAGCAAACCTGAGCTCCGGTTTCTGCAAATTTGAGTCTTACAGAGTAGTTAAAAGGATTGAATGCCGTTCTCATTGCTGTCTTACTTTAGATAGACACACAGAAGGTAGAGAAGCAGGTTTGGGTCTCTGAGTGACACCTATTCCCACCTTTATGATCATCATTGTCTTCATTCATGTGATAATCTAATTAAAATACACCAGTTGCTGGTGCTACAGAAGACGTTGGTAACTTGTGGCTGTGGATTTGGGAGAAATTTGGGTTGCCTGGTTTTCCAGTGAGGGGAGAAAATCAGACTTATTATGCTGACCCTGTTTCCTAGTAGCAAAATTCTCATCTTTCTCTTAGAGTGAGTTACTGATGTTGTAAACTCAATGAATGTTCTTCCAGTGAGTACATGATCTGTGATTGGTTTGCTCACAGAAAGGCAACAACTGTGAGCTTCCTCTGGTACAGGGAGTTACACATAGGAAGAACAAATAATGCTCCAGTTAAATACTTGGTTTCCAGAGGATTATGTAAAAAGCCAAGGCCCCAAAGGCCTGGGGGAGGGGGATCTAATTGGATTTGTTGCATTCTTGGAACATTGTTTGCCCCAAATAGGAAGATTCTCCACAGATTTACCACTCTTGTCTTACTACCTAAACATAGGACTATATTATTTGTGATTTTAGGAGGTGTCCAATGTTCTAGGTCTCTTATATCCATTTTCCTTGATTAATCCTCCCAAATAACCTGCAAAGATTTCTAGTAGGTAGGACACCAAAGGTGACACAGAAGCCCTGGGAGAAGTTTCCAGAATGTAGAGAGAGAAAGGTTGAGACACAAAGGAGAAGATGGTGGGCAGGATGGTGGAGTGGGTCACCTACTTGACTCCCCTCTTTTTGCCAGAAGATGGCAGGCGGGGGGTTTCCTTTGGTCTCACACTGGAAAACCACGTCATCGCCAGGAGCTGCCATCTGGTCCTGGGGTTGGGTTACCAACTGGGGTGGGACTGGGAAGAGGAGGGAGATAAAGGAACAGAGTCTCAGTAGAACCAAGAAGGGAGAGTGAGGGTAAGGAGACAGAAGCCCATGCCTAGCTTTTGCATAAGCCTGTGTAAGTGTCTCTACTTCCGGAAGTCGCAAGTGTCCCACCCACATTTGGGCTGTCCTTTCTGCCCCATTCTCCTCCACGCCAGCCCATCCTCCCCCTTCCGTCACATCACCCTTGCTGCCCAAAGTCCTAGGCGGAGGCCTCACCGTGAACGCTGAGGGAGCCGGAGGCTTCCACGCGGCCCACGCTGTTCTCCGCCACGCAGGTGTAAGTCCCTTCGTCTTCGGCACGCACGCGCCCAATCCACAGGCTGTGGTCACTCCGGATCTCATACCTGCTCCACTCCCCGCCCCCAAGCCAGGTTGGCCACAGCCACAGAGCCCTTTTCTCTCCCTCAGGACAGATGTCAAGGCCAGAGTACGGAGAGGCGAGGCGAAGCGGGACTCAGTAGGTACAGAAAGGAGAGGCAGGATGCCGACATAGTGGGGACTGCATAGAACAAGGACCCCAGGTCCTGGGGAACGGGGTGCCAAGGCTCTGTGCTCTCAGGCGGGAGGGGATCTGTTCTCCAGCTCTCAAGGGCAGGGTACCCCCTTGAACTACAGGGGTGTAAGGCAGAAGGAAGGAGCTTCTCACCTGCCTGTGGGCAGTTCCCCATCCTCCTTGCGCCAGCGTAAATGAGGCGGGGGATCTCCCTGAACCTCGCACAGGAAATTCACAGGGGCATCAGCCAGCACCACCTGGTTTGCTGGTTTGCGCAGGAATGAGGGGCGCTCTACAGAGTGGGAGCCAGCCAGCAGTCAGGGGGCCTGCAGAACTATTTCCTCCTGGGGCTCCCCACCCGTAAGTCCACAACTCCTGGTGCGTACCCAGGACCACAAGTTCAGCTGCCCCGCTCTCCCGTTCTCCTGCCATGTTGGAGGCCACACACACATACATTCCGGCATCACTCTTGAAAGTGTGTGACATCATCAGCTTCCCGCCACGTATCTGCAGGGTAAGCATGGTAACTTTGGTCCTTTGTAGCCACCAAAGTGTGCGTGTGTGTGTGTGTGTGGTGTGTGTGTGTGTGTGTGTGTGTGTGTGCAACATTTATTTGCTTCTCATAACGAGCCTGTGAAAACAACCAATGAAGTTGAACCACGTATCGGACCTGCCGTCCCTGGGAGCTCCTGCTCCTCTCCTTTAATTCTTTTTTTTTTTATTTTTTTGGTTTTTTGAGACAGGGTATCACTATGTAGCCCCAGCTGGCCTTGAACTTGAAGTGATCCTCCTTCCTCAGCCCGGCACTACAGACGTGCACCACCTTTCCTCCAGCAAGTCCACCCGGCCCTTCTTATCTCTCACTCAGCAGCTGGCTCTCAGCTTCTGATTTCCGGTGCCCTGCGCTCAGCTCTCCCACCATGGAAACACCAAGATGTTATTCTCAGGACCCAGGACCTTTAGAGTCCGCTTTTGAGACCGTGTCCCAGACCACAGCCTGTGGTCCGGCTCTCACCGTGATCCTTCCCTCCTCTTCCTTAAGCCTTGCACTGTCCTTCTTCCAAGTCACAGAAGGCTCCGGGTGGCCCCTGGGGGGCACACATTCCATGACTGCTGGCTCCCCCACAGCCACCACCGCATTCCCAGGAGACTGCCGGAAATCTTCACGGAGGACTAAGAGAGAGAGAAGAGCGGGGAGAAAGCAGAATAGAGTGAGGTGTGAAGGAACTGGGCGATGCCACATGGTAAGCACTGTCTCCGGAAGGCGATCTTGCCCAGGTTTCAAAATCCCAGGCCCGAGTCAGACCTGGCTGGTATGGATGGGCCTTGGAGACCAAGGTGGCAGTTCCGAGAATGGGAATAGGCTGAGATCCCAGAGGCTGGCTCTTGGGGAGCCCACCGGTGCTCTCCCCCAGGCTCTGGAAGCGATCTCTCACCTGCTACCTCCAGAGAGGCGTTTCTGCTGGCAGCGGCCCCGAGGTAGTTGCGCGCCACGCACGTGTAGATGCCCTCGTCCGGCCGCGCGCGGCGCCCGTGCACGATGCGCGGAAAGAAGAGGGCGCCGCTGGGCAGCAGCAGGCGGTGCGCGCGTGGGTCCTCGCGCGCAGTGGCCACACGCGCCCCGTTCTTGTACCACTCTATGTTGGGTCGAGGGCGCCCCTCAGCACGACACGGCAGCGTGGCCGGCTCGCCCCGTGAGACCAGCAGATCTGGTGGCTGTTCCACGATGCGCGGCATGGCATCCTCCGGCTCAACCCTGGACCCTGGGGCAGAGAGAGGAGAGAGCTCAGGCCCAAACTCCAGAGGGAAAGGGAACCCTGGGGCCACCTCACCTCCCAGGCTTTGTGTCCCGGAGCTCAGGGCCTGCCTGCCCCACTCTTCCTCTGCAGGCTCCCACATCTCCCTAGCGACACTTTCCTGGGTTGAAAAGAAGAAGCCTAAGACAAGAAGATCTGTAGAGAAATCAGGACTCAGAGTCCTAAGCGGGCTTTCTGGATCACTGAAGACGTCCTCTTGGGCCAAGTGCAACAAGGAGGGCAGCGGGGTATGGTGAGCGTCCTCCCAGTTCTCACCTACCCCGCTCATTGAACAACCGAGCACAGCACTCCAGAGACAACAGTTCCTTTTTACCCCCCACACACATGGACTGAAGAAAGGCACAACATGGGTTGGCCTTGTGTCCCTTATAAAAAGGTAACATTGAGTGATCGATCAGCCTGGGGCCCAAGACTGGAGGAAAGGGGTTCTTCAACTGGCCTCTGTGACACCCCAGATGATAGTTCACTTCACAGGTCCTGTGAGGTCTTGGGGACTGAACGCTAATGGGACTAGACATGTGGGTAACACTCCTTTTTCTGAGAGGGGCAGTGTTTTCAACAGCTTTTTCAACTGGTTGATGCAGCCAACAGACACACTGGGAAAAAAATTCCTCTAGGTCTGTGGTTCACTGATTGGTTGGTCTGCATATTCTGTCCTTCTCTCCCTGGGCCTAAGACTTGACCTTTTTCATTCCTGTGGCACCATTTGGTATTTCAGAGCCGGTTATATACCATACTCGCTCTGATGTTATCTCTTAGGTTTTGTGAGCAAATACACAGCTGATGTGAAAATGTTGTTTACTCTAAATGTGCAATACAAATTGAGAATTTAATACTTTATTTTATTAATAGTTTATGTTCCTATTAACAACACATTGTGTCATATAATAAGAACCCCCTGACATAATAGTAAGACCAGCCAGATGTCAAGTGTGTTCTATGAAAAGGCCAAAAACCAAAACATATGTGCTGTCAGTGCAGGCGATATATGTATATGGAGTGTGCTGTGGTCGAGGGAAGATTGCTGTGGGTGTGATATTGAAGTAAAGATTTTTTTTTGGTGGGGGGGGTGGCGCACTCCTGTAATCCCAGCACTCAGGAGGCTGAGGCAGGAGGATCGTTGCAAGTTTGAGACCAGCCTGGGCTACAAAGTGAGCCCAAGGCCAGCCTGAACTGCCTAGTGAGACCCTGTCTCAAAAAGACCAAAAAAGAAAAAAAAAGATTATTTTTGTAGCATACTATTGGCTGGTATTTTCATTGCAGCACATATAGGAATTTATTTCTGTTATTCTTTTTATAGACTTCGCACAACAAAAACCAGTCGATGTTGAAAACTGTGGTTTCATTTAAACACCCAAGAAATATTTATGCTGAGGTTTTTTTAATAGTATAGTACCTTTCGTATCTTGGGTTTTTCTTTTGGTACTGAGAATTGAACTCAGGACCTCACATTTTTTAGACAGGCGTTGTGCGGACTGAACCGTACCCCCCACACACACACCCAATAAATGTTTTAAAAACAAAAAGTACTGTACTCAACTTTTTCAGTCCCACCCTCGGAGGATGTATAATCCTTATACACCAGTAGGTGCCGCTGCAGCCTCGGTAATCTGATGTCCTTAACCGCAGACTTCGGGGCGCATCTGTTCTTCGCCCCCGCCCCCACGCCGCCCGTTCCTCCCACCCAGTTCCCAAACCCTCTGGGGCCTCTAGCTTCCAAACCCCGGGTGGGATCAGGTCGGTTTCCCGCCCCTCCTCTTAGAAGTTCTGCGCAAAGCTGGACAGACTGCCGCATGCCGGCGCCGCCCTGGATTTTATTTAACCTGCTGAGGACAAATGAGTTTCTCTCCCAGCAGGGGCAGCAGGCGTTTCCTGAGTCTTCTCCCTTCTCCGTGCAGCCCTCTGCCGCTCGCTCGCGTCTTCTCCTCCTACCTTGCTCATTACCCCAATTCGGCCACACTCCACGGGGAGCCGCCCCGCCCCCAGCAGTGGTTGGAAACACCCAGGGCAGGAACTTCCCGAACTTCTTAGACTTCGTGGCTAAGAACCTGGGCAAATTACTTTAACTTCTCTGAGTGCCGATGTCTTTATTTGTAACGTGGGGGTCCCAAGCTCAACACGGACGGAGCGCCCTTGGGGACGAGGTCTGCACACGCTACTGCTCCCGAAGGCCCCTCCTCTGCGCTCCTGCCGTGACTCCGGGACAGGGCGGAAGCAGGGTGCGCGCCGTGACCGCGGAGACTTTGCTTCCTGCTGGTTTGCACCATCGTAGTCCCTCTCGCCTTCTATCCATTTGCCTCTTCAGGGGCAAAATGTGGCTCTCCCGTCCCCTTGTGCCATACCCACTCACATGACAAGCGTAAACGAGCCGACCGACGACGTGCAGCGAACACCCCGTGGAAAGGCCGGGCGAGGGGCGCGTGGCTCCGGAACGGCAGTGGGAAGGGGTCTGCGCCCACCCTCGTGGGAATCCTCGCGGGAGGACGCAGAACCCCGTTCCATCCCCGTCCTCTTCCTCCCCGCCTCTTCTTACAGCGCCTTGCCCTCCTGCTCAGCCCTGTCCCCCGATTCCCGCGGACACAGCTGCAGACTCCCTTTCCCTGGAATTTCTTCCTTGTCACTCGCGTCTCCGGAGAGGCTTCAACGGCGGCCTAATGAATAGCTAATGGCCATGCTAATGGTGCTCCCGGGCTCCTCCCCAGCCACCTGGAGCGCCCCGCACACAGACACGCGCGCCGCGGAGCCTCCCTTCTCGGCACCTCCGAGTCCCCGGCGCAGGGCTTGTCCCTGAGCGCCAGCCGGGCTGCTGGGGGCTGCGGCAGGGATCGCCTGAGGGAAAACCCGGGAGAGGCGCCCCGGAGCGGGGTCCCGGCGCGGCCGGCAGGGGGCGCGGTCGGCGCGCACCCCCTACCGGCGCTGCCCGCTGCCCGGCCTCCCCGCCGCGCTAGGGGAGCGCGCTCCGTCTCGGCCGTTTATTAATCACCGTAACGAGCGGTGACGATCTCGCCGCCGGCACTGCGCGCTCGCCGAGGTCCCGCCGGGGTGCGTGGCTGTGAGTTCCACCGCAGAGTCACAAACTTAGAGCTAAGTTCCCTTGAAACGGTCGCTGCCCCCGGCCCCTCTGTGGTAACAGACTTAACACGCTGACTTCCCCACCCCGGTGCCGGGAGCGTCCTTGGAAACCACCTACGGGGCTGGATCTGCGAGCTGCCGGCTCGCCCCCGCCCCCGAGGCCCCGCGCCCCGCGACGGCCCGGCCGGTCTCGGATCCCCCCCGCCCGGTGTGCGCGAGGGGCCTCTGCTCTCCCGCGGACACCGCACCCCACCCAGGGGCCGCTCTTGGGCCCCACTTCCTGGGAAGGCGCCTGGACTCGGGACCGGGCTGCCTGAGCCTCGCGCTGCGCCCGCCTGGTCCTCGGCCTCAGCTCGGGACCGCCGCGCCCTCCTGGGGTCTCACCATTGACAGCGGGGTCCCCGGGAGGCAGCAGGCTGTGGTTGAGCGCCGCCAGCGAGGAGTTGAAGCCGCCGAAGAGCAGTTCGCTGGAGTTGGAGACGTCCCCGGCCAGGGAGTCCGCGAACAAGTTCATCTGCAGCAGCGTCTTGAGCAGGTAGCGCAGCATGGCGCGGCCCGGCCCGGCCCGGGGTGGGGGGCTCGGAGCCCAGGCCCTGGGTCCGGGACCCACGGGCCGGGAGCCGGGCGCCCCTCCACAGCCTGGGCGCGCCGCCGCAGCCACGGTGCCGTGTACTCCGCGCCTGGGTAGGGCCGGCGTCCCGCGCGCTCCGCCGCGCAGGTCCTTCTCTCCACCCCCCCAGCGCCGAAGTCCCCGGGGAGCTGGGCCGGCGGAAAGCAGGTGCCTCGCCGCCGATCACGGCGTAATTAAGGGCTTAATCCGCCTCCCTCCAAGCTCCCACCCCCGCCCCGACGGCCACTAGCAGGGCAGGAAACCAGAGTCGCCCGGCGCGTGCGTTGGAGTCCCCGCCCAGCACCCCTCGGCCCCACGATCTGTTCTGGATGCAACGAGAGTTTCTCTCCTTTCTCAAAGCACCCAGGACGAGTCTGAGGCTGTCAGACTGTCCTGAGCTACTTTAGAACACGAATTTTCTCCTCTTTTTTCCTGGCCCTCAGGGAAACTGAGGCAAGATAAAGCAGGTGCTCTTTTAGCAAAGGTGTGGCCTTCACTCCCTTCCAAGCCCGGGTGCTTAGGTGACCAGAGAGCAGGAGGCGAGGGCGGTTTGGATCGGGAGCTGGGAGTGGGAAGGGAATTCCACAGCAGGTCCCAGCCTCTTCTCCTAACCACCTCGTCACACGCACCTCGGCCCAGGAGTCCTGCTCCAGAAGCCCTAATCTCAGAGCACAGATAACCCAGAGAAACCCAGGGAACACGCATTCGTGTCATACTTTGCATTACTTTGTTTGACCTGTTTTACAAAACTGGTTTACATTTTTCAGAGCACTGAAGGGGTAACAAGGACTTTTATAGAGACAGGCTGGATGCCACATTCGTATAAACCTTCTCAGTCCCGGTAGCGGCCGTTCTGGAGCCTACTTCTCACTTTGTAGGGTTCTTTCTACCTGAATCTCTTCCGGTCTCCCACTCTCACACACGTTCAAGTCTAGACTGGAGGTGGCATTGGGGGTATGGGGGAAAGGGAGGCCCGGGCTTCTCCGTGTGGGACAGGGCTCCGGTGAATGAGAAGCTGAGATTTTGCTGTCAGGTTCTGAGGCGAAATAGTCCGTGTGGGGTGGCTGTTTCCAACGCGGGAGGGGGTGGGCGAACAGGCCAGATCGGAGGAGATGCACCATGCAATCGGAGATCCGGGAGTAGTCCAAACGCAGAGGGTTTCAGACAGAGAGGCCCAGCAATGACCCCTAGATGCTATTAAGGGGTGAGGGTCTAGTCCCAAAGGTCTCCCCCACGGCGCACGCCTCCGGTGCAGCCGCCTGCCTCTTCCCCTCCACTCTGGGGCTTAGGTTACAAGCTGAGAAGCACAAAGCAGTTAGGGCAGCGGCTGAGAGGCCCTGTGGGCGGTGGCGTCCTGGGAGCTGTTCTTTCAGCACCTCAACCTGCCAGATCTGAACTAGGGCTCTGGTGTCCCGTGGAAGGTTTACATCAGAGCAGACGTGGGGGTAGAAGGGAGAGCGGCTAGCGACACACTCTTTCCAGTATTAGCATATTAATATTAACATCTTACGAGGTAGAGTGTGCAGAATATTAAGAGCTAGGATTTTACACCTACCCCTTAGTACTCCATCGCCTGGCTGGAGGGTCAGGTGGCACTAGGGCAGGAGAGATGCTAGGGGATATTCTGTGTCCCCCACCAGAAATACGTCCTTTCAGGAATGAGCGACCTAGGAGTGAGCTCCAGTCTTATGTTTGCCAATTACAAGAAGTCATCCTTCTAGCCCTCCATGTCGACTCAGTTTCCCCACCTGTTAAGCAGAAATTGAACCCCTTGATCTGCTCTAACTCGTCACATTCACAATTCCAGGACCCTTTGCTTAGCCCCCTGCTGACCGTGGTCACATGGGTCCCATCACATCAGATGCTCAACCGGGACAGAAATCTGGCATCCTGGCACCAGGCCCTGCTTTGGAGTGGAGAAGGCTGGAAACCCTCCCACCATGCAGACCCTGCCCCGACCTAATCCTCCCATTTGCTACCAGCCCAGCGAGCCTCTCGGCAAACACAGGGCCCCCAGCGTCTAGGGGCTTGTCACCCTGTTATCGGATTTGTTTCCGGAGATGGTGAAGTTAATTGGCCCTTTATTTGGGGATCAGGATGTATTTGCTCAGGGTTCCCTGAGCGCAGGCAACCAGGGCAGCCGGTGCAGTCCACAGGCAAGGTCACTGTCTAATCCCTGTCATCTGTGTTTTTTGAGGCTGCACAAATAGTGGTACCACTCTCCTCCTGTCCCTCTTCTACATCTCATCTCTTTTTCTTCTCTCTCTCTCTCTCTCTCTCTCTCTCTCTCTCTCTCTCTGGCTATTCTTTGTCTTTCTCAGCATCTCTAGAAGATGCAGTATGTATTGGTACTAATATCCCACAATGAATGAATTATGTATTGAAAGCATATGATGATAAAATTCTTCTATGCTGAAGGATATGAGGTAAAACAATAGAATACTTATTCTATGCCAACTCAGACCTAGAATCAAAAGTGGGTTGAGTATTCAAGGCAGATGGCCCAAAGAAAAAGTACCTACCAACCACAGCACACTTTTCTGTCCTCCACTCCCTGTTCCTAAACCCCAGTGTCCCTAAATTCCCCAAGCCTGGCAGAGGGTAGAGGACCGTGTGGAAGCCACATCTTCCAGCTCTTCTGCAGCCCTCACTTTCTCCTCCCTCTTTACTTATGGCTCCCCAGCATCCTGGAAGTGGCCTGGTGCCAAGTCTGCCCTCTCTGCAGGCTGCTCCCAAAGGCAGTTTTGGGGAGAGTTCGCCCCCTGCTTGCCTACTTACTACACGTCCTCATGCCCGAATCACTACCCCTTTGGACTTGGCTACCTGCGTAGAAGACAGTAGGTAACTCTGCATCTCTCTCCACTTTCTTACCTGTGCACTAGAAGCACTTGTGCAGCAGCTGAAACACTGAGCAGATACACGGAGACCAGAGGGTCGTCATCGGTTGTCAATGAACTTGATTTATAAATCTTCCACATTAGGGTGAAGAAGAAGTCAGAGTTCAGTTCAGGGCCTCCCCTTCTACTTCTTTCTCAGGTTTTGTTTTTTGGTTTTTTTTTAACCAATTATAGGTACAGTTCAAACTCTAGAAAGGGCAAGAGAAAGAAAAGTTTTTCAAAAAGAGGAGACAGAAAGAAGAGTTGCAAGGGGTGTGGGCAGTGTTGGATTTACAGTTAGGGAATATTTTTCTGATAAGCCTGGGACATTCGATGGGAAGAAGTGTGCGTGTCTGCATGTTTGCATGTGTGTGTGTGTGTGTTGTTGTTCACTTGTGGAGCCTAGAAAAGAGTAAGGCAGATAAAGAAGAAAAGTATTTCTTTCCCAAGGTGGTGTTCCGGGAGGGAGGGTTTACAGAGAGAATAGAGAATATGAAAAAGAAGTAGTGTTTTGGGAATTACATGCCTCTAAATGATCTCTCTACCCCTCCACACCAAATTGTGAGTGTGAGTGTGAGTGTGTGTGTGTGTGTGTGTGTGTGTGTGTGTGTGTGTTGGGAGAAAGAATAGGTGTCCTGGGCTAAGTCCCTTGGCCCATGCCAGCACAAGGCCAGAGATGTGGCATGCGCTTTCAGTGACTAGCTGGGGCTGCGGCAGGCTTCTTGGTAGTCCCAAGCCTGCATGCCAGTTGGTAGTAGACGAAGCTGCTGGCATGTGAGTGCCCACAAGGACAGTCCGAGGATAGCCCCTCCCCTCAACTGCACACTGGTTACTACCTCTGCCCACCCCAACACACACACACACACACACACCACTGCCTAGCCCATTTCTATCCCCCCAGAGCCTTAGCCTCCCCATCCCCGACTCTGCCTGGACCCCTGCCCAGAAACCCAATACACATTGAGCATATGTGTCTGTGAAGGTTTTTCGAGGGAAGGGAAGAACCTAATATCCACCCCCTGCCTCCACTAGGATAAGCCTGTGAATGGCCCAGCAGGGCTGCTGGCTTCAGAGTAACCATGCCAGGGGCAGTGACCCAACCTGCAGGGCCCTGAGCGCCAAATAGGAGGGGGATCAGAGGCAAAGAGCAGGCACCCAGCCAGAAAGTGAACAGCAGGAGCTGACCCCAGCAGGAGCCAGAGCTGTTGGCTCAACCCCTGTGGCTGCTGAGATAATAAGCCAGGGCCTCCAGCCCAAGAGCACCCTTCTCCTCTCCCCGCAGTGGGGACCCTCTGCCACACACCCCACCAAGTCTGGAAATCTGCGGGCCACTAGGCAGAAAGGCCCACAGCCCAGTGCAGATTTGATAAAGTCTAAGGAGAACAAGAACTTTCTTGGTTCTTTTTGATAAAACTAGACAGAGTGAACGCTCCATGAATATTTATTTAGTGACATATTAAATGGTCTCACAGCTGTCCCGTCTGGGCCCCCCTAACCTTCTCCATCTCTCTGTCTCTTAACTGCATATAAGGCTCTGTAACAATGTGCCTCAAACTGGGCCCCTTAAAACCACAGGAGTTCATTCTCCTCATTCTGCAGCCTGGAGGTCTGAACTCAAGGTGTCTGCTGAGCTGTGCTCCTCTGAAGGATCTGGGGAGGATCCTTCCTTGCTTGCTGCTGACGGCTTCTGCTGGTTGCTAAAGACCCTTGGCATTCCTCAGTTTATATATGTCCCGATCCAGTGCTGCACCCGCTCCCTGTAGGGGTGTAAGAAAGTCTAAGGAGCACCCAGGGCCCTGGGTCTGTCAGGCAAGAGCTCCGCTGCCAAGCTGCACCCCCAGCCTCCTCACTGCCACCTGCCTCCAGCCCTACATGGCCCTCTTCCCCATGTGTGTCTCTGCCTGCTCTTCTTAGGGGGCCTCCAGTCACTGGACTGGGGTCTACCACATCAATCACACGCAAACCCCACCTTAACTAGTTACAGCTGCCAAAACCCTATTCCAAATAAGCTCACCGTGCTGGGGATTGAACCCAGGACCTGGTGCGTGCTAAGCATACCCTCTACCGTTGCTGCTGCAGCCCCGAGGTCACATCCTTAAGTTTGGGATGGGAATGAAGGAGGGGATCGTCAGCTCCGTGCACCTGCTTCTTCTGTAGTTCCCCCTTCTTTTCTCTGTTATCCTTGATGCTCTCTTAGAAACTCTATTTTTCTAGTTTTAAAAATATTTTTATTGTTTTAGTCATAACATGCTCATGTAGAAATACTCAGAATAAAGGCCTATAAGGTGAAAAGTCCAAGGCTGTGCCCTGTCGTTCAGTCTTTCATCCTGCAGGCCCACTTGCTTGGGTAACTACTGACCATATCTTGTATATAATTCTAGATTTTTTTTAAAAAAAAATCCTCTGAAAATACAAGTGTGATCCTACTATTTAGACCATTAACAATTTGCCTTTTAGTTACTTTTTAAAAGTTGAAGTCTTTAAATCTTTTTCCCATTTTTACAGTTCAGGGCTTTGGCACATGCTGGGCAAGCATTTGTCACTTAGCTACATATCAGGGCACCAACTTGCCTTTAAAAATTTATCACTATTGCTAGGGAATCCCTTCATAGGAAGATGAAGATGAAGATCCCTTCATCTCTGTTAGTATCTGCTTAATATTCAATTACATACATTTATCATACATTTGTAATCAGTTCCATATTTATGGAGATTTTTGTTTCTGGAGTTTTGCTTTATAAACAGTGCTACAGATAAACATCTTACACATCTTTGCATACATGTGTATCTTTACAACACTTTCTTTCTTTCTTTCTATTTTGAGACAGGGTTTCACTCTGTAATTTAGACTTGAACTCACTATGTATCCCAGACTGGGGCCACAGAATCACAGCAATCTTCCTGCCTCAGCCTACTGAGTGCTGGGATTACAGGTGTGTGCCACCATGCCTGATTTAAAATATATTCTTTTGTTTGGACTTTTGTTTTATTTGGTTTTGGGGAGTTGTTTTGTTTTGCCTTTTTTTTCTTTCCCTTTTTGAAATACAGTCTCACTATGCAGCTCAGGCTGGCCTTGAGCTCACTTTGTAGCCCAGGCTGGTCTTGAAGTTGCTACGATTCTCCTGCCTCAGCCTCCCAAGTGCTGGGATTACAGATGTGCACACCACACCCAGCTGCTTTTGGTTTTTTTGAGATAAGGTCTTGCTATGTTGCCCAGGCTGGTCTTGAACTTCTTAGTTCAAGCAGTCTTCTCACCTCAACCTTCCAAGTGGCTGGGTGTACAGGCCCCTCAGACTTGCTGGTGTTACAGATATGCACCTATATTGGCTTCAGACACAGTTTTTGATGAGCAAGTTACCAGTAGCTGAAAAGATAGACAAAGAACCAGACCTGAGCACTTTGCAGGCATAATGTTGTGTAATTCTCATAAGAACCCAGTCATTCCATTTATTGTATAAGAAAACTGCACCTTAGACTGGATAACAAGTTACATAAATTAAGAGAGAAAGAAAGAAAGAAAGAAAGAAAGAAAGAAAGAAAGAAAGAAAGAAAGAAAAGAAAGAAAGAAGAAAAGAAAAGAGAAAAGAAAAGAAAGTTACAAAGAAGTGAACTTTTCTCATGTTGAATTTAGGGTATTTTATGGCAGAAACACATGCTTACAATTTTCATAGATATTGCCAAATTGCACTTTAAATTGTCACAAGGGGCTGGGGACTTAGCTCAGTGGCACAAGCACCTGTCTGGCAAGCATGAGGTCATGAGTTCAATCTATACATAAAGAAAACCAAGATGTTGCCACAATTGACAATTCTGCAACCGTGTAGGCGAGCTTTTCCTTTGTTCACCATGTCTGAATATTACAAAATAAGTTTTGTATGTTACAACTCAACAAATAAAATATGCATTTAATTTTTGTAATACTCATGCATTTGAACTTGAGCATGTTTTTGTATGCTTATTGGCTGCCAGTGTCATTTTCTATGATTGGTTCTTTCATGGCACTGGGGAAATTTTATTGCTTTTCTCTCATACGTCTGTTGTGATTTTCCTCCAGTTCCTCCACTAAACTTTTAATTCTTAAATATTTTTGCCAGGTTAAAAAAAAAAGCAAAATGTATCAAAATGTTGTTATATCTTCGGGCTCTATGTTGGGCTTAGAAAGGACTAAGCCCTGGATACCCTAACTTTAGAAGTTAGGGAATTAAGGAGGAAGAATAAAGAAGACTAAAAAGGAGCCAGAGAAATAAGAGGAACCTGAAAACATGCAGTAAAAACTAAGAAAAGAGTAACCAAGTGAAAGGGAAGGAAGAGCAATGTATGGTGAACAGCAATCCTCCAGGGCATGTGCATTTGAGGCCACTGGGAGGAGACCAAGTCATGGGACAGAGCCCATGTGAATGGCATTGGTGCCCTTATAAAATGGGCCCAGAGGCCGAGCAGAGCCTGTCATCCCCATCCCTCCACGAGGCTGCCAGAGTGTTTGAGTTGAGCCTGGGTAACTTAGCTGCATGGTGAGATCAGTCTGAAAACCAAAAACTGGCTGGGGATATCGCTCAGTACAAAGGCCTTGGGTTCAATCCTCAGTTCCAGTGAACTGATGAATACAAATAAGCCCCGGGGATCTCTCCTTTTCCACCGTGTGAGGGCACAGGGAGAAGATACCCCTCTCTGAAGCAAGATGCAAGCCTTCAGCGCTGGATCTGCCAGCCCCTTTCTCCTGGACTGCCCAGTCTCCAGAACTGAGGAACAAGTCTTTGCTACTCGGGCTGGCCAATCCATGAGGTTTGTGGACTAGCCCGAATGGACTAAGACAAGTAGGTTGAAGACGTTGACTGGCCCTGGGTTTAGGAATGCAGATGTCACTGTTGGCTTTGTTCAAAGTAGCTTTAGTAGACCAGTGGGGGAAAAACCTGACTGGAGCGGATTCAACGTTAGATAGAAGCAAAGCAATGAGCCTGGTGCAGTGGAAGGGGCTTTATGGAAAGATAATTGAAAAATAAGTGAAAGTAGGGAATTTTTAATAAAATGAGAGAAATAACCTCATGTTTATGTGCTAAAAATTATGCCACTGAAAGGGTAAATTTATGATACAGAGACAGGAAAGGAAGAGTTGCTCTAGCAATGTCCCCAGGTAGGAGAGACAATCAGCATAAGGAAGTGAGTTCCCTCAGCCAGGACATAGGCAGCTCACTTACAGACATAGGACGAAGGATGGGGTGTATGGACACAGATGCAAGGAGCGGGTGGTAAGATGTGGGGGGATCCCATGAGCTGCCCATCCTCCGGGGAACAGGGAGCAAAGTTGTCAGGGATGCTAAGGAACAAGTCACTGGCAGTTTGAGCAGAGAGGAGAGTATCTGCCATATTCAGGCAGGGAGGTTAAGAACTACGGAAATGCAGCATGAGCTCTAGGCAACGTTAGAGGCTTACCTGAGGGCAGGGATCATGAGTGAAAAGTGAGACCATAGTAAACGATCCTGTGTTTCCCTCCAGGCACTTTTCAGCTCTGCATTTCTGAGCGCAGTGCAGAGGAAGTGGATTGTTGAATTTGCCTCAAGTGGTTAACAAATCAAACTCATGTAGTGAGAGTCAGAGGAGGAACTTAGAATGTACGTAAGAAAACTCAACCCTGGCTATTATCAAGGAGTCAACCAACAACAAATGTTGGAGGGGCTGCAGGGAAAAGGAACCTTTCTCCACTGTTGGGAGTGTAGACTAGTGCAATCACTGTTGGAAATCAGTCTGGTGATTCCTCAAAAAGCTAGGATTGGAGGTCCCATTTGACCCAGCTATTCCTCTTCTGGGTACCTTCCCAGAGGAATTAAAAACATCGTACCACAGTGATATATGTGCACCCATGTTTATAGCAGCACAGTTTGTAATAGCCAGATCTTGAAAACAACTAAACGCCTATCAACTGAGGAATGGATAAAAAAGATCTGATACTTTTATACAATGGAGTAGTACTTAGCCATAAAGAAGGATAACTGGAGACTTTTAAGGTAAATGGATGCAACTTGAGACCATAATCGTAAGTGAAATAAATCAGACACACATGTATAAATATTGTGTTGTCTCACTAGTGTAAGAAGCTGAAAGAAACAATATATGTGTATCTATAGGTATATAAAAAAGACAGTTAAGATAGTTATATTGCTGATTTCTCTGAGTTCATTGAAGAAAAAAATTTGTGCTGGTGTTGTTTGGACAATGCAATGTATATATCTTGTGCTCTGGGTGAATGATTTAGGGATGACAGTGTACCATTGTTACCCCTTGGTTGATGTGTTTTGAAATTTTGTTTCATTTTATTATTTTCTGTTTGAAATAAATGGATTTGAAGGAGAAAAAGAAAGAAGAAAGAAAGATAGATCATCCTGATGAGTGATCATGCCGATTTAAGCTGAGCAGGGAGGGAAGTGAGGCTGTGAAAGTTGAAAGAGCAAAGGTGAAAAGGATTTGAGGCCTGTGGGAAATAATTGAGAGCCCAAGAGTAGCCCACTTTGGTGTAAGTTTTCCTTGGGACTGGAACACCAGGAAAAGAACAGGAGAAATAGGAGCCGGTGACCGGAAATAAGAATGCTTGAATCTGGAATGGGGAGAAGCTGCCTTACTGGTTAGAACAAAAGCCGTAGTAGGGAAGGACCAGAGGAAGCCACAGCCAGGTAGGCTGTGGGAGGCGGGAGGCCTGGAAACTGAGCCACATGGCTATGGGCTGTCAGATGGGTCGTTTCAGTGCCTTTAGGGTCACTAGGAATTAGAGGAAGAACTGATGAGTGAAATGATCTGTAGCTAAAATCTGAAAGGAGATGTAAGGAGCCCAGGAACTGCTACTGGGTGGTGCTGGGATGTCCGGCAGTAGAAGCTTAGGGCATTAAACTCAAAGACCGGGAGACTTCTAGGGAGGAGAGGAAAATGGTTTACATTTAACTTTGAGAGGCAGATATGTGCCTGTCTCACCTCGGAGCCCAGGGAAACAGGATGGTGGAAGACAAAAGAGCTGCCGGATTTTAGTGTCCCTTAGTGAATTTAAAGTTAGCCAGACCCTTTTTCTTTTGTTGCTTTGAGACAGAGGTTTGCTAAGTCAAGGTGCCCATGCTGGGCTGGTTTATAGACATGCATCACTACACCCAGCTTATTCCAATGTTTATTACTGGTTTTGTACAATGTTTTTTTTTTTTTTTTTTGTCTTTTTGAGACAGGGTCTTGCTATGCGGTTCAGGCTAGGCTTGAGCTCACTTTGTAGCCCAGCTGGTCTCAAACTTGCAACGATCCTCTTGCCTTAGCCTCCAGAGTGCTGGGACTACAGGAGCGTGCCACCACGCCTGGCTATATACCTTTTTTTTTTTTTTTTTTGTACCAGGGATTGAACTCATGACCTCACACTTGCCAGGCAGGCTCTTATGCCGCTGAGCTAAATCCCAGCAGTTTCACGCAATTGTAAATAGGATTTTTTCCCACTGGACTCTTCTGGTTTTTTTGTTTGCTTGCTTGTTTGTTTGTTTGTTTGTTTGTGGTAAGATCTCACTCTGCAACTCACTGTGTAGCCCAGGCTGGCCTTGAACTTGAGGCGATCCTCCTGCCTCAGCCTCCTGAGTGCAGGCATGTGCCACCACAACTGGCCTCTTCCTCACTTCTTGACATCCTTCATAAACTCTAGTGAGTTTCTAAGAGGTTTTTGTCACCTCTGTGCCCCTTACACACATCTTCATCATCATCACCGCCTCAGCTGAGGTTCTCACCATCATTTACCCTGAGTATTGCAAAGCTCCCCAGCTCCCGCCTTCGGGTTCCCACTGAGAATCCTTCCCCCACGCTCATACTGCAGGGAGGTGGTGTTAATTTCTCCAAGCCTCGCTCATAACCTCCTACCAAGTGCGAGGCACTGAGCTCCATGCTTCTCTCAGCTTTTCCAATCTGATCATGTCGCTCGCATACTTAAAACTTTTCATGGCCGCCCAGGCCCTGTAGGACAGGTTCTGCAGAGGGGCACAAGTCACCATGGTCTGGGCGTTGTCCACCTTCTCCCCACTGGCCATTTATATACCAACACCAAAGTACAGTGCCTTTTATTCCTTGATTGCATGGTACTCTCTCTGTCTCTCTGCCTTGGTTTGTGCTGTTCCCTCTTCCTGAGACCCCTCTTTCCATCATTCTCCACCTGAATCTATCCTATCTATCCTTACCATAAACGTATTCATCTTTGTATCTCTGATGCCCACCGTAATATGTAGCATATTGTAATTGCTCACTTAATGTTAATGAAGACATGAATTATAATATGTATATCTCATTGCAAACATTGCTATGGCAGTTCCAAGAGCTTTGCATGTATTTACTCATTTAATTCCCCTAATAACTTTAAGAGTAGATACAAATTATTATCCACATTTCATAGATAGGGAGACTTGGGCACAGAGTGGTTATGTCACTTGCCCTAAGTGACTTGGCTAGCAAGAGCAGAATCCAGGATTTAAACCCAGGTTGATCAGCATCTGTATGCTTGTCCCGTAAGGTGTACTGTAGCTCTGTGACTAGGAGCCCTGCCACCAGGAAGAGGAGAATGAAGTCTCCTTTCCCTACATCCACCTCTGCCATTTACACATTCTACTCTCAGGTAGTTTAACAGCAGAGTGACATCTTTAACCACATTGCTTTGCATCTTTTTCTGCCACTCTAGTTTTAGGTCTGAAATCCCCTGGCCTCCTCCGATCTACTGCATTAAATCTGCTCTCTGTGTTTTCTCATTCCTAGCACTTTTCCAGTCTTGGGAAAGCCCAACCTGGACTCTTGTTTCTGTCTCAAATTCACTCCTCTCTCTCTCTCTGTCCTTGTCTTTACCTCCCCTTGGCCCCTCTCTGTAGGTGGGAATGAAATTCACAAAGGAAAAGCCCAATTAAGATCTCCAAATCCCCTTCATCCTACCTGGGATGTTCCACTTTTCAATTAGACAGGAATCTTCCCTTGCCTCGAATGATTTCCATTCAGAGAGAAATGCTTTTTTGTTAAATAAAAATATGAAACAGTTTTCCACTTCCCATAACTGACCACTGTCTTTGTTTCTTTGGAGTATATGTGTGTGTACATGTGTGCACATGTGTGTTCATAGATTTGTGTGCACGTGTGTTCATAGATTTGTGTGCACGTGTGTTCATAGATTTGTGTGCACATGTGTGTTCCTAGATTATTGTCCTTAAATATTGGCTCTATCTCAAGTATCTACAAGGATCTTCTGCCCTGGCATCCCTCCTCCATGCCCTGCACTGACCTTTGGTTTCTACACCACGCTTAATTCCTTGAGGTGAAGATGACTCCAAGATATCTCTGGGCTTCCAGAGAAAAACAGGGTGGCCTGGGGAAGTTCGGCCTCATTGTGACCTCGTTCCTCATTGTCTTAGTTACTTTTCTTGTGGCTGACACCCAAAGTTAAAGGCAGAATGATTTATTCAGCTCAGGATGTAGAGGGTTCAGTCCATAATTGGCTGACTCCAAAGCAGGCTGGCATGACAGAGGAGAAACAAACAGTTCATGGTAAACAGAGGTAGCAGAGTATGGACCTTACCTTCCTGCCCCTTATCCAGACTACTCAGGGTGGGCAGCACTCATGTCCTGGTCACAGTGCCCCTGCACTGCACCATGAATCAAATCCAGCACCACACACTGTAGATCCAGCCACCTCTGAAAAAGCCCCACCCATGACTGCATGAGGCTTTGGGGGCATGATGTCTAAATGCAAACCATAACACTCATCTACACACGTGGAGAAGTCATTGTTCTCACAGGTCCTGGGAACTCAGTTCCTTCCTTCCTTCCTTCGTTTCCTCCCCCTTTCCATGGCTTCTTTTTCATGTCTCTTCCTTTCCATTTTTCCAAACCCACCCTGCTGCCTGTTTATTCTTTGAGCTTTACCTCCTAGGTTCTGACTGCATCGCTCATAAATATTCAGCATCTCCTAGGAGCAACCTCTGAATGATGTTTTACCACCCAGTGTAGTTCGCCTTCTGACCAGAAATGGGGTTAGACTTTCTCTCAGTCACTTGCCTCTCTATCCTCTGCCCTGCACTTATCACCCTGAGGGCTGACTTTCCTCTCCATGGTCTTAATAATAAAGGGTTTGAACTTACAGAGCCCAACTTTGTGGTCTCAAAGATACATAGCTCTATTCCAAGACAAGAGGCTCACATATTTTAGGGCAATAATCTTGTCATTAGAAGCAGAGAGGGAATCTTGGAAAGAATCTAGAGTTGTGATCCAGGTAGAAAAATTATAGGTACTATACCTGGCCCATAGTAAACACTGAGTAAATGTTTTGTATGTTGAATGATTTCCTGTAGCATATAAAACAGAAAGATAGACAGTATCTGAAGCTATTTTGAAGACGAGACATTATGGTAACCATTGTTGATTTCCTATTGTTTTGAAGTCCTGTGTCACATATACTGGTTTGTTTTGAATGGCTTTATTTTGTTTTGTGTTGCTTGGTTGTGGTCTCTCTTTTTAAATTTTTTATGAAATCATCATTTATAAAGCATGAAGTAGAGGAAGGAGGGCTGGCAGAGTTTTGGTTTGGGGTTCTCGGCAGGACACGGAGCTCCTGCCTCAATGGACACCGGACAGCAGTCAGAATCTCCTTTCTCCCAGAGGCTTGACATGGCGATCAGCAGGTCCACATTGTTCTGTGTATCATGGAGGAGGGAACAGAGAGATGAAACTAGGATATAAGTACAGGGAATCAGAGAATTCTAGGACTCTTTCCAAACAATTTCCCCAAAATGCTTTTCTGTGAGATTTTATACAAATGTCATCCAGGTCCTTCCAGACACAGAGGACTCTAACCTGATGGGCTCACCAAGTGACAGGCAAGGCAACACCAACAAGGGCCAGCTCTTGTTGCTGGTACCACTGTATGACCTGATTTGGTTCTGCCTCTAGCTAAAGGATCGGTTCTAAGTGGGTGGGAAGAGAGGTATGATCATGAGACAGAGATGGAGATCCAAGTACCAAGGAAAAGAGAATCTCTGGGAAGACACAGAGTAGCTGAGTCACTGGAAACCCAAGGCCATACTCACCTTTTGACCTGCCTGGAACTATTTGTGCCCAGGGCGCACAAGGGAACTTAGATTGTCAGAGCCGAGCAAGAGATGTATAGCAAAGACTTGGGCCAATGTCCTAGGAAGCAACTCCATAGCCCCCTTTAAATCCTATCAGCACTCCTGCTGCTAGAGATGAGAGTGGGGAATATTCCATAGGGTTCCTTTAAAAAGGCCAGGGATGCTGTCAGTGGAAGCTATAAAAGTATCCGTGTGGGTGTGTGTGTGTCTGTGCAGAGACAGGGCCCATGTGTTTGGGGCTCTATTAACTAACTCCCTCCCATCCATCACAGCCTCCCCCCGGGCCTCCACAGCCCTGGCAGCTGGGTCACCCCGGGGAGGCTGGGTAGAGGGTCCCTAAAGGGAGCCAGGCTTCAGGCAGAGCAGCAGAGACACATGTGTGCCTGGCTGGGTTGGGGCCGGCGCCTCATTGAGAAGGGGACTCTCCAAGCTGGGCTTCATTAGGGCAGTGGCACTAATAGGGGGGGTGCAGGGGGCTGGGCTGACAGCCAATTACTTGCTCTTCTGCATTATGGATTAACCCATCTGGGCCTGGGAGATTGGCTCTGAAAGGGGCACAAAAGGGGGGGCGTGACCACAATCACACACTGAATTATCCTGTCTGAGCGCCATTGTCCACCTACACACGGGGCCTCAGGATGGGTGACCCCCTTGGGTTCTCTCCACCCCTCCCCAGAGCTTGCCCCATTGGAACCCTGAGAGGTAACTGCTGCCTGGTTAAAGGGCAGGGACTGGGACAAGGAGAAGGAAGATGCCACTCTAGAAAGGCAGAATTTAGGAGAGAGAAACCTGGAGCCAAGGCAAAGTTCTCCTCACACTCTTTTCACTTCCGCCCTTGACTTGAGCAGCAAAGCAGGCCGTAAAAACTCGCCTTTCTGAAATATTGGGCAGAATCAGAGGGGCTTGGTCTAGGGAGGCAAGTGGTAAGGACGAGTCAGGCATCTCACTTCTTATGTGTCACCCCTTTCTGAGGCTAGTTGGTTCCAGGCATGAATAAGGGGTCTTCATATGGGGTCTTGAAGGACCCCTGCTCTGCTCTGGCATCTCTGGCGCCCTCCCAGGGGGAGCTGGTGAGCCCCTCCCCCACATGCCCTGCCCAAGGAGTAAGTCCAGGCAGGGTGAGGGAGAGAGGGAAGAACAGGACTGGGCAGGCAGGGGGCCCTCTCCTCTGGCTAATCCCCTCATTACCATCTCATAATCAGAATCACGCTTTCAATGTAAATGGGGATGTTAAATATTGGTTTCTCCAGACATGAGCTCCTTTGGAGAAAATTATTGATGCTTCCCTTTTTGTCAGGGCTGCTGGTCCCCAGCAGGAGGAGGGGGCAGCTTGGAGCACTGGTGGTGGCTTCAGAGTGGAGTCGGTCAGGAGGGGGAGATGTTCCAGGAGAGTGGACAGACTGACTTGGGCGTAGTTGGCCCGGGCAGCCTCAGTTTCCCTGATCCATCAGGAGAAATTCATCCAGAGGAAACTGAATTATTGCCAAGTCACCAACACTTTGTTAGAGCTGATTGGCTTCTGGTCTCAAATCAGTCTTGACTGGAGATCAATATGGAGCTGCAGACCCCCAAGTCAGGTTTGAGGGGGAGGAAAGCATGCTCATGGAGTGGGGGGCAGTCTCATCAGCTCGCCCCACCTTTCAGGAAACCTCTGGTGCGAGGCCAGGGGTGGCACAGACTCTGCTACCAGCCATTTCTAGACACGGAGCGCAGCATACAGTGACAGCCTCCGTTCATGGCTGAGACTTCATGTTGGTCCTTCGGTAGCCCCCCCGAGGACACGGGAACAGCGGTTACCAGCTCTGGCAGATGAGGCTGCAGTCATGAAGCACCTCGCCCAGGTTCACACAGCTGGCCAGCCGCTGTGGTCCGCCCTGGAGCGCGGGTCTCTGAATCACTCTGGCCCGGCTCGCTGCTTGAAAGCTGGGTCTCCCATGCTCTGCCGCCCGCCCATGGGCAGGCAGGAGGGTAGGGCATGTGTGTCTGCCCACAAGGCATGTGCATTGAGGGGCGGCCTAGAGGACATGTATTGGTACCTTTTAGGTGTAGGAAGGTATCGTACGTGTCACAGGGAATCTGAACCTCTAGGTGCTGGATTCTTTTTGTTTCCCCATTCTCTTACTCACCCCTCCTCTTCTCTTCCCCTCTTTATTTACAAAACCTTTGTTTCCATTTTTTCTTCTTTTCTCATTTTTATAAAACGTTTTACTTCCTCTCTCCCTTCTCCTCCCCCTCCCGGGTCCCCCCAGCCATTTGAACGCTGTCTTCCAAGTCCACAGTGTCACCCCTGGCTTTTGGCTGAAGGCCACCATTCTCTGGCCTGTCTCTGCTCAGGGCCTTCGTCCCTCCCTGCCTGTCTGCTCTGAGTTCAAAGGTGACGTGACCACTACCGGTAACAGTGTCTTCTTTTCATAACTGCTTAGCATTTTGCAGCTGACAAAGCCCTATTCGGGCGCCTGTGTGATTCGATCTCACATCACCTGGAGAAGTGGCACCACACGGCTTAGTGCCAGGGGAATAGGGTCAGGAGTTGGCAGCCCGTGGGCATTAACTTCCCAGCTCCCTGCTTATGGGCTGCCTCACCCAAGCCACTTCTTGACCACGGGCAGGGTATGTCCTGACTCTCTCCTCCTGAAAGTCTGTATCTGTCAAATCAAGATGGAACAGAGCCTGCTTCCTGGAGTTTATTGGAAAGCGCAGGCGAGCTGATGTGTGCCAGGTGCCTCAAGCTGACACATACCAAGTTCTCAATAAATGGAAGTCGTGTTTCAGGGAAAATAAGGAACACCGGCCTCGGCTGCGTTGTAGGCGGCAGAGGTAGGTTCTTTTCCTGGTTAGCCGGGCCCGGCGGACGCAGGGGAAGCACAGAATAAGCTACTGGGGCTGTGGCTTCTCAGCCGGCCGGGGGCCCCCGAAGCCAGCCAGCGGCACCATGTGGCTTGCGCTAAGCCTCTGCTCCGAAGAGGGCGGGAGATGCCTTCGGAGGGCTCTCTCCAGGGCCTCGGAGAGGGCTTCCGCTGCTCTGTTCTCTCCGTTTAGCTTTCTCCTCATTAACTCCGGGGCCTCATTAATCACACCCGCGGAAATGCGCCCCGGGGAACACTGCCCGCTCGCCTGCGGTTTGGCGCTTTAATTACCCGCCCAGCGGGAGGAGGCGGGGCTGGCCGGGGCCCGGGCTGCGGTGGGTGTGGGTACAAGTGGATGCGAGCGCACGTACCCACACACACCCACACATGTGTGCCCAGACAGCGGGGCCCAAGTTAGACACTGGATCAGCCCAGCCAGAGCACGGCTTGACTCGCAGCCCTGGCTCTGGGCGTTTCTGCCCGGGTGAGACCGCTGCACAACTGCTTGTGTTATTTTCTCAGTGCAAGGAAAGAAGCTCCTCTTCTCCAAAAATACCGACCAGCTTTCACCTCACTCACCAAATCCCTGCTGACCTGGCTACTGTGTGCTCCTGGGACACCGCAGCAGCAGCCCTTGTCAGGCAGCAGCAAGTTCCCACCCGGGCCAGGAGGGGGGCAATTGAAAACAGCCAAACTCAAATGTCAAAACAAAAGGAAAAGCCCAGAGGTAGCAAGGTGCTAGTCTTAGTGAAAGCACAGTGAGCCACACACATGCAGACTAGGAAAGAGTACACAGAAAAGGAGTGCGGAACTTCAGAAGTAGAAGGGAGCTGGCAAAGCAGTGGGGCTGGGGATTTAGCTCAGCTGCGTAAGCGCCTGCCTTGCAAGCATGCGGTCGTGAGTTCGATCCAGGAACCAATAAAAAATAAATAAAAATAAAAAAACAAACACAAAGCACAAACTACAGACAGGCCAGTGTATACAGAGCTCTGCAGGTCACTGACCACAGCTGGAGGACAGGGTCATGACAGGAGGACAGTATAAACAGCAGGTAGCCAAGTTAAGGCCCATACCTCCAAGGCTCTGTAGGCCACGCTAAGAAGTTTGATTCAGTTGTAACCTAGAGGCAGTGGGCATTATCAGTGGATTCTAAAGCCAGAGAATGACATGGTTAGACTTCTGCTTTGGCAAACCTTTTTCTCAGGGAGGATAGTGAGTTGGAAAAGGGACCTGACAACAGATAGAGGGGACAATTAGTAGGCAAGGTGACAGTGCATGTGAGAGCAAGAGAGACACGGGAGTTTGGAATTTGCTCAGTTTTCCTCTACGAATTTTCTTGGGGGCTTCTGGTGAAAGGTAATCAGTCTTGAGGTATTTCCAAGTCTGACTCAGCTCCAACTGAAGGGGAGGCTGATGTTCCTTCCCTACTGGCTCCCTCCTGTTTGCTTTCTGCTCCTCTTGGTGGGCAGCCACCAAGCCACTGTGTTCCAAGGCAGGTGAGTTACTTTCTCAGCGCTCCCATTTCTCAGACAAGACATCTGGATTGGATCTGGTTTTATAAACACGTACTGTATTGTATGGCAGGGAGGCGAGAGAAAAGATCTGAGCAGACCAAGGCAAGAATAAATGTCCAGAGACAGTGCTCCTCTGCTGAGGCTTGCTCTAGTCCCCCTGCAAAAGGGCTCAGGTCTACAACAGAAGCTCAGGACTTAGTATTTTTACTATGAAATCTCCTAACGAAATATCCCTGCAGCCAAGATAGACTTGATTTGAAACATTAAATATATTTAAATCTATGAGTTCATAATGATGTTTTTACTTTTTTTATCTTTGGTGGTCCTAGGGATCAAACCCAGGACCTCACATATGCTAGGCAAGTGCCATACCATTGGGTTCCCCAGCCCTCTATAATGGTGTTTTTAAAGAAAATCATGGGAGGCCTTTAGAAGATGCTAAAGAATCCACTCGATTTTTTGAAAAATAATAAGGGAAATAATCAAACACTTATCTTCACTTTCCTATTAGAAATGTACCTGGAGATAACAGTTTATGATAGACTCCCTTTTGAGAGATACTGAATGCCAGTTCTTAAATGAAGAGAAAATCACAGCATGTCACAGTTTAACACTCCCCAGTGAAATAAAAAATCTAGGCAAAGATCATTACTAGATGCTAATGTAACAACCACAAAACAGACGAGCAGACATTACTCCTGACAGAATTAAGCAGTATTGCCTGAAAGTATTCTTTGGAAAAAAAAAACAAGCATTAATGGATCAAGACTCTACATCTAACAACTAATTTACAGAAAATAATAGGGGCAGAAGAACATGCTAAATGACACCATAGGGATATATTCAACAAAATCCAGACCATGGAAAATTCTACAGAATTTTCACTTGGTTTATTCAACAAAGGAATTATGAGGAGAAAAAAAAAATAAAAGATTAAGGGAGGAAACGTCGGATTAAAAGAGACAATGCACTCAATGTACTTATTTGAATCTTAGCCTGATCAACAACGATGAAAATAAGACAGTTGGGGAAGTCTGGGTGTTACTGGGTGTTATATTTGGTAAGGAATTATTATTTAAGGTGTGATAATGGTATCACTATTGCTATTTAAAAGATTCCCTACCTTTTAGGACTACATTGAGCCACTTAGAATAAAATGGTATGATTGCTGAGATTGCTCCAAAATCACAAGGAAAGGGTGGTAAATAAGATGAAAGATTGCCTCTGGATGTATAAGTGCTGAAGTTGGATGAGTACTTGGGCCCACATTATTCTAGTTTTACACCATTTTATTTTCCACACGTAGTATTACCTGTGATAGACTGCTTACAAAATATTTTATGAGCCAAATACTTCTATGCCCTGGATTTGGTCCATGGGTTAGGAGATTATGGACTCTGACTCCGACGACAGACATCAGACTCCATCCAACTCTACATCGCCCATGAATCCAAGCCCTTGACTGCCCAACCTTTTTTTCTGGTTCCTTTCTGTATCCTTGTAGAGTTACCCTTCTCTCAGGGAACGTGACAGGGAAGCAGAGAGGAGCCTTAAACAAAGCTGCAAAGACCAGCTCGGAGAGGACACCACAGGACTGGGTGTCAGGAACTGTCACAACTACCCTGTCCCTTAAATTCCCTACAGGCGTCCCTTGCCCCTTCTCCAACCAATTCTGACCCTAAGGCTAGAAGTATACATTTGGCCAAGTTTCTCATCTTTTACCTCAGCCTCCCAGAGCTCAAAGACATCTACTGCCCAGGAGCTCATACGCGCTCGAGCGCGCGCGCGCGCACACACACACACACCCGCTCGTGGAGCGGTTCGGGCTAGAAAAGAGGGTGGCCAGTCGCGGAAGGGCGGGCAGGGCAATTAGGACGGAATCGTGAAGGGCGAAAGTCCTCCCTCTCATCCAAAGGCATGTGACAGGGCAGTGCTGGAGACTGGCACGGTGCAGCGGCTCTCCCTGCACTGGCCTCTGGCTCCGCGGTGAAAAGCCCTTCCCCTGGCGCGCGTTTGCAGCGCCGGCTGCTCACTTAGCGAAGGGCCCGCTCAGAGAATGAATTACGCGGGCGGAGCGCACGAGTTGCGCGAGGAGAGCTGGGAGAAGAGGCGCGCAAGGCTGTCGCGGGGTGGACACAATAGGCAATCTGCGAACACCGGGCGCCGGCTGCCCGCGCGCTCCCAGGACGCGCGTCGTCGCCGCCCCCCCCCCACGCCCACCGTGCCGCGGGCCCCGCATTGTTCCCTGGACTCCTCCTCCCTTGCGCATTCCAGGTCTGGGGAGCCCACGGTGGCGCCCGCGTCTGCGGTTCCGCAAGGGTCCACCTGGCCCCGCCCGGGTCCACGGTCCCCACCTCCCCCTCCGCCCCAGCGAGTTCGGCCCGGGCGCTCCCACCTCCTCCCGCAGGCGCCCCTCGACCGGTCCGGGTAAGGGGCCGCCCTCGCCTGGGCCCGCGCCATTGTGTGCGCGCGGGGCGCGGCCGGGCTCCGGAGCGGTGGAGGGTGACCCCCGCTTCACACCTGCTCCCCGCCCCCGGCCCGGGACCGCGCGGGTGTGTCCCGTCCCTCCCCGCGGGAGGGGTCTCAGCTGGGGCTGCACTTGGTAAAGAGGCCGTGGAGAGCCCGGCGGCGGCCCGAGGAGGAACCATAAATTTGGAGCAGATGTGGCCTGACAGTTGCTCAGCTTGGGGAAGTGGAGGGGGGGCTCTCGCAGTCTGCAGCTGAGTTAGGAGGACGCCAGGTCGAGGTGACCTGGGATTTCGGACATACGGATCCTGTCTCCCACGGCTGCACCCCCTCGCCTCCCTGCCCACCTGTGAGGCGATGCCTGAATACGCTTGTCACTTCCCCGCTAAAAAGAGTGATTTCTTCAGAAGAAACTGACGAAGGAACCACCTGGCCCTGAGCTGGCACTTTTTGACAGCAGCTGGAGAAATGTGGGAGGCCAGAGACCACGCTTTGTTCACCTGGTTCTCTATTCCGTGCCTGCTGTCTGCGGTGGCGCAGGCAGGCGAGATTGGAGGAGGCTGGGAAAGGGCGGCCCCAACCGTGTTAGGGACGAATACCTGCGGGGCCGTCGTGTTATCTGTCGCCTGTGATGGTGCACGTTTAGCTTTTCCGTTTTAAGAAGTAGCGTCGACCGAGGCTGTGGCTCAGCGGCAGGGCGCCGGCCTGGCCAACGCGAGGTACGCGCACGCACACACACGCGCGCGCGCGCGCGCTCGCAGCGCTTCTCGACCCAGGTGCACCAGCTACCCTGGGAGTGGGGGGCGACGACTCCCCACCGCGCCGCATCCCGGGCAAGCGACCGAGCCTCCCGCGGACCGGAGCGTGGAGAGCGCGTTGGAGCTGAGCCCAGCGTCACCACCGCCCAGTTTGTGTCACTTGCTCTGGGTACCCGGAGGGTCCCTGTCCAGAATGCAAAATGAAGACCGAGTCTGTGCCTCTCACTTGCAGGTCGTGGTGCCATAACCAGGGTGTCCAGGGTGATCTGGGGGTCAATGCCCCTAAGGCTGGTGCCCAGTGCGGTGGCAGAAGCCTCCATGACCATCCCGTCCTCGTCCTTGGCACCTCTGCCTCCTCTCACACAGCGTGGGAGCCCTAGGCTGGCTGGTAGGCACCACTGCCCTCCCCTCCGCCGCTCGCAGCAGTCAGGTCAGGGCCGTGGCCTGGTTTTCCTAGAGTGGCTGTCAAGCTCCAGCGTGCATCAGGATCACCTGGAGGCCTTAACGCCTGCCGAGTTCCTGAGTCACTGGGTCTGGGATTGGATCGCACATTTTGCATTTCTTAAAGTTACCTAGCGGTGACAGTACTGACGCTGAGGACCACGCGGTGGGGGTACAGTTTGGGGGGAAAGAATCCCCCGAATCGGAGGTTAGTTACTGGAAGCTGAAGCTCCCCAGGAGGCTGGGGTGCTGCGTCTCTGGGAGACATGGCGGGCGCAGTCACTGGGGACTTGCGAGCCTACTCCAGGTGGAGGAGAGAGGGAGAGAGGGCGCTCTGACATCCCCGGACACGTAGCGCTCCCCCTAATGGACTCAGAAGGTTTTGCTTTCTCCTGAGCTTTCAAAGGAAGCAAAAGCTACCGGAATTCACTTCCCCTGCCTCTTTGTCTCTCAAGGAGGTTGGGGGTATCTTCTCACACATTTCTGCCTGCAAATCGACTAGCAGGGGTTTTAGCACTCAGCAGTAGCTCGGTGACTCAGTGTATGAGTGAATGAATAAATGAACGCGTTCTCTCCTCTCTAAAGAACTCTGACACCTATCAGTTTCCCCTCGCGTTTCCTTTTTTACACCCCTCCCAAGATGACTTAAAACGGTTGAAGCCAGGCGTGGTGGTGGACACTGTAATCGCACACCTCTTGGAGGTGAGTCAGGAGGTTCACAAATTGCATTCCAGTCTGAGCTCCTTAGACCCTGCCTCAAAATAATAAAGAAATAAGGAAATGGGCTTGGAATGTAGTTTAGCGCCAAGTTGTCCAATACTAGGGAAAGGGAGAGAGGGAGAGAGAGAGGAGAGAGAGATGAGAGAGATTGAGATTGATTTTATTTCTTACCACCAGGTGGCAGACCTTGCATCGTTGAAAGGATCATCCCTAACAAGCCTGGCCTAAAGGCAGGTATCTTTCAAGTTAGAGGCGGGGCTCAGGTGCTGTTTCCCTAGAGGCTTCGAGGGCAGTTGTTGAAAGCACCTTCATAACTGCCGCCAAGATACTTAAGTGACACCCCCCCCCACCCCGCCAGCTCCCTCATCAGCAGGAAATGCCCAGCCCAAATTTCCTAGCTTTCCCTTCTGGAAAGAGATATGCTCCCTTCTAGATAGACGAAAATGGATTACTCTTAGCTGGAAAAAAAAAAATGCAAGGAATCTAACTTCAAATCAGAAGTTTCTGGCACCCCAGCAAACTCGACATGACTTCATCAGCATATGGCCTGGTTTCCTTTGCTTCCTACCTCTGTCTGACAACTTTTATTTTCTAATCTCAGAGTTCTTTGTTCTGTTGCCTATATTAAAATTTCCTCAAACTGGTGCTGGAGATTTAGCTCAGTGGTTTAAGTGCCTGCCTGGCAAGTGCAAGGTCATGAGTTTGATCGCCGGTTTAAAAAAAAAATTCCTTGAACTAAAAAGTAAAGTTTTATTCTTTTTGTTTTGGTTTTGTGCTGGGAATTGAACTCATGACCTCATGCTTGCCAGGCAGTTGCTGTGCTACTGAGCTATAGCACCAGCCCAGAAAGTTTTATTCCACTAACTTCTGGTTTGCAGACTGATGAATATGTGGGGTGATCTCCCCTACATTCCAAAAGACCTTGGCCCTCAGATGATAATCATATAATAAAACACTCCTACAGCAAGAATATGGAGCTTTTACAGAAGGATCACTGGATGTTTGGGGAGAACAGGGGAAAGTTTCTCATCCCAGGGGCATGTTACAACAGAATACTGCATCTACTACAATATTAAGGTGAGAACATGTTATGCATAAGATCTAGATATTCTCTCAAAGCCTCATGTGCTCATAGGTAGGACGGTTGGGAGGTGACTGAATCATGGCTGTTTGATACTAGATCATGGGAATGTGATTGGTTTAGCATACTTCTGTGTGTAGGTGATGGATTCACTGTTGAGGGAAGACCCACCCACGTGTGAGCTTGTGGCTTGGATGGAATAAAAAGGGAAAGAAGGGAGGCTTGCTCTTTTCTGCCTGCCTTACCATGGACTATATCTCCTCTGCAATGCCCTCTGCCATGCTGCTCTGTCTTGGAGCCAGCGACTATGGGCTGAAACTTCTACAAACTGCAAGACAAAATAAATCTTTCCTCCTTTAACTTGTGGGTTTTGGGTATTTTGTCCCAGCAATGAGAAAGTAACTAAGGTAAAGAAGCTGTATACATTCCATAAGAAACAAATTATACCAACACTAGGTCCTTTAGCACAGGTGAAACTTTGCCCTTTTAACCTCAGAGCTGTTTTTTTGTTTTGTTTTGTTTTTGTTTTTTTCCTGCTCAGCAGCTCTAGGTCTCATCAGCATTCTGTGATGGGCAGATCTCAGGTATACAAAAAAAATCTCACACCAAGTTAAACCTCCAGGCCAGAGTCCTTTGAACTATTTGTTCTCACTGCAGTAGTTTCCTTTTATATCTTGCTTACAGATGTCAACAGACAGCCTATGAGAAACAATATAATAAGGTTGAAATAGTACATATTTGAAGTTTTTCTATGTGGGCTGTTAATGCAATCAGCCTAATTATATCCATGGGAATGCCTGCTGGCTACACAGCTTGGCAATTCACCCTTCACTGAAAATCCATTAAAACAATTAACAGGTCAGGCTTGGAAACTTTTTTCATAAAGGAATTTTCCTAGTTGCTGGGTTGTCAGGGACTAATTTGAGATGCAAAACTAATAAACCTATTTGAGTTAGGAAGTCCTTATATAAGCCACCACACATTACAAATACATGTGAATTTGTTTGCACCCCATGTCTGAGTATATGGACTTAAAAACTAAGAATCTAATGTGACTGATATGCATAAGTAATATTCATAAGAAGAGATTTAAAAGTTGATGAGTCACCTTCTACAAATGCTCTTAAGTTAATTTTTTACCCCGAAGGTTGTGCCCTGGTTATAGGCCATTAGTAAGCACCAATAAACAAAACCATGGTCATATCTGTGACGTCCTCCTATGCTATCCCCTCTTAGCTCTCATACCCAAAACTAATCTTTAAAAGTCCACATCTTTTTTTCTTTTTCTTTTTCTTTTCTTTTTTTTTTTTGTCTTTTTAAAACAAGGTTTCACTATGCAGTTCAGGCTAGCTTTAAACTCAGTTTGTAGCCCAGGCTGACCTCAAACTCACAGTGATCCTCCTGCCTCAGCCTCCCGAATGCTAGGATTACAGGTATGCACCACCATGCCCAGCTTCACATCTTTGTTTTTGGGTATCAGGAATCGAACTCAGGACCTTGCACTTGCCAGGCAAGCACTGTACTGCTGAGCTATATCCTATAGTCCACATTTTTTGATCAATACAAAAACACTCACTCAAGCAAATATTTGGTTTTTGAAATTTATTTCTAAACATAAGATTGTATAAGTTTATTGCTTTTTTCCACTGCTGACTTTAACAATCTTTATTACCATATGTATACATACGGTTTTTTCCTGTAAATAAAAAAATTATTTGTTTAACAAAGAAATTTTTTTTACCATTTCTGTTTTGATTACTTTTCTCTGGTTGCTGAGACAAAATACCTGACACCTAAAATGAAGGGAGGAAAGGTTTATTTAGCTCACAGGTGGTGGAGGTTTCAGTCCATAATCAGCTGGCTCCAAGGCAGTGCTGCAGACAGCTGAGTTAGTTAGAAATATTATAGGCAGTGAGACAGGGCTAGGTCTTCAAAGGAGCCAGTGCAAAAGCCAGATACCTTGCAAATGTGGGAGAGACAGACAGTTCCTGCTGTGGGCCAGGCCTCAAAACAAAGGATCAGACAAATGCATCCACAGCCTAAGGACTGATATTCTAATTAGTTCTCTATCACCCTGAGGAAGCCAGGAGTCACCATTCCAACCCCCCAGGGAAGAGTCATAGCTCTCTAAGAATGCCCACTTATGTGACTTGCTTCTCCATTTGTCCCCAATTTAATCAATTTTACCTGAACTGCTAATCTTATTGGCTAACCATGGTTATGTCCCACCTTATGTCCATCTGCCTTGTGAGTTCCCAGTTTCCCCCATCTTGAACCCATCTCACCCCATGAATTTGCTCTATAAAAGTCCCTGGGGGAAAAAAAAAAAGTCCCTGGAAAAGACAGAGACCTTGGCAACCTGCACAGGACCCCTTCTGTCTCTCTTCAGAGTCCTGCAGCAGTCCTCTTGCTTTCTTTCTCTCAATAAATATATTGTACTCTTCACCTCCGTTGTTCCTAAAATTCGTTCAATTTTAGAGAACATGAACTCATGGACATAGTAGTTTGGGAGTTTCATTCCCCTGATCAGCAGGGTGCTTTGGTTGAAGACAGCAAAAGCACCAAGAGCAAAGGAGGGGAGAGCAAGCCTCTCCCTTATTTTGTAAGCAGGCCGCATTTCTCCTTCCCCACCTCCCAGGGCAGCTGCAGCAGTCAGAAAATCTCAGCCAGTCCTCTTGCACAGGCTCAGGGTGTTTACAAAGTGAGGGCCCTGGTCCCTTGCTGAGTCGGTTACACTTCTAAACTTCTCAGATGGATACAACCTATCAACTATGACAACATTTAAGGTACTGAGAGAGAAAACTTTCCCCACTTCTTGCAAATCTTGCATGTTAGGGGATTTGTTAGGGGTTCTCAGTTGCAGTGAAATCTCCAGCGTTTCTATCCCTGACACATGTCTGGTCCCAAATCTTTACCATAACCACTACTCAATCCAAGCCTCTCTTCTGTATTATGTACTTTTTTTTTTTTTTTGGTCTTTTTGAAACAGAATTTCACTCTGCAGTTCAGGCTGGCCTTGAACTCACTTTGTAGCCCAGGCTTCCCTTGAACTTGCAGCAGTCCTCTTGCCTCAGCCTCCTGAGTGCTGGGATTACAGGCATGCACCACATGCCCAGCTGTATTTCCCACTTTCATAGTGATACAGGGGAATGAAGAGTAGAATATATTTATTGAGAGAAAAAAAGCTTCTGTCTGAAGAGAGAAGGGGTCCCAAGCAGGTTGCCAAGGACTTGTCTTTTCCAGGGACTTTTATACAGTAAAACTGAAAGAGTTTTGCCCGAGAATAAGTTACAGGACATTATAGCAGTGGGAGGCGGGACCAAGGGATGTTTACCTTAGGTCACTTCCTCCTTCCCTTATTACAACTTCCTTTTTCCTTTCCCAATGTGTGCAAAAAAGTTCTAATCAGCTCCTCATGCATCATCAATGCCTGCCCTAAGCACCACCCTGGTCAGAGGTTATATGTGTATCTCATATCCCACCTTCCGGTCAGAGGAAGCCAGACTGCCTATGGTCATGGACTCCTTTCCACATCCTTGGAATAAAGGTTATTTTTACTTTATATTTTGTTCTTTTATTGTGCCAAAAACTCTAACAAAAACTATGGGTTCAAGGTGTGTGTGGGGGTTACTGGGAACTCACAAGGTAGATGGGCATAAGGTGACATAACTATAGTCAGCCAATAAGATCAATAGTTCAGGTAAAATTGATTACATTAGGGACAAATGGGGAAGCCAGTCAGGTAGAAAGCCAGCATTCTTAAGGAGCAGTGACTCTTCCCCTAGGGGGATGGGATAGTGACTCCAGGCTTATTTAGGGTGATAGAGAACTAATTAGAATATCAGTCTTTAGGATGTGGATGCACTTGTTTGATCCTTTGTCTTGAGGGCTGGCCCACAGCAGGAGGTGTTTGTCTTCCCCACAGTTGTAAGGTACCCGCACTGGCTCCTTTGAGGACCTAGCCCTGTCTCACTGCCTATAATATTTCTAACTAACTCGACTGCTTGCAACAATCTCCCCTCTAAAGAAGTAACCCGAACTGCCATGAGGGGGTAATGGGTACATGACCAATCTAGCTTCTTCAGGCTGAACAGAGTCACAGTTGTTGAATGGCAGTCAGAGGTACTTCTGTAGAAATCCGGTCTAGGGGCCCTTGATAGACACCAGGCATTTTCATCTTGGATCTGCGCACAGCTTTAAGTCTGGAGGAGACAAAGCCAAAGAAACAGGTAAGTATTTATGGGCCAAAGAGTAGAATTAATAAGACAATTATGAGTATAGTTAACAAAGATTTCCACCAAGAGGAACTAGTAATTGCTTTCCATAAGGAGGAGACCTTGTGCTTTCCACAAGGTCCAGGAAATCTCAGAGTCTGATAAGTTGTTAATTTGTTGTCTACTGTCTGAGACATTAACAGAAGAATCAGGAATGTATACACAGCATTCAGTTTTTACAATTGCACAAGTGCCCCCTTGTGCTGCTGTCAGAATGTCTAACGCCATCTGATTTTGAAGGACAGACTGTCTCATTAATTTTGTTTTCTTCATTTAAGAGAGAAAGACCAGCAGCAGTGTCATTTAAGGCCCACTGAGTACAGTTAGTCAAGGCCTCAATATGTTGCACGACGTCTTCTAATCCTAGGGAAGGGATAAAGACAGAGGCCAAATGACCGTACCAGTGGAACACGCTTCTGGACCATCGATGTTGTAGGTGAGGTAAATTTGCAAGTTTCTCAATATTTTTGACACTTCTGCCTTGCAACCATGCAAATCCTAATGTGCACCTGCCTATCCACCCAGGGGGCACCCAGGGCCACAGATTGTTCCAAAGACCAATGAGTGCCACTAGGGGCTCCCCATCTAACTCCAGGGTGATTAAACCAGTCTGTTGCAAACCAGTCATTAGCCTGTAAAGTTACTGTGTGTACACATTGTTCAAGGGGCATCCATCCCAAGTATTTAGTGGCATTAAGCCAATGGGAATAAGAGTGGGGTTTTTTTGTTGTTGTTGTTTTGTTTTTTTGTTCCTAACATAAGGGGGTTTTTCTACTGAGATATCCTATGGTGGGAGTTAACCATAGATATTCATCCCATATTTGAAAATAACCATCTTGATATCTAGGACAGGACCTTTATTTTTATCTAATAGGGGGCCTTATTAGTGTCTGTAGAGAGGCTTCAGTGGCATTACTAGAAAAAATCCGATTAGGTCCAGGATCATTAAGAGTATAATTTATAGGCCATTTTATTACTATGTAATTGTGGACAGAACTATGAACTATTCAACCTCTTCGTATCTCATTAATATAGTCTTGTAATTTATTCCAATCATCTCCTTGAAGAGGGGATACCCAACAAGAAAGTCCTGATGTACTGGACTAGGGCAGTAAGCCACATATCCAGCAAGAGGTTTGTTGCAATGATTTTGCATTTTCTTGTGCCCACATTAAAAAGGAACTGCATCCTCCTTTGAGTGGTGAAGTGAGCAGTAAAAGGGCTAATAGTAGCATTACTTATCTGAAGTCCTCATCTTCTTTCTGAAGAGGAATCTTAAGTCTTCTACGGGTTCATAGGAGTATGTGGGTGGTTGTTCACTTCCAGTGATGGTCTCTGGCTCCCAGGGTTTGAGTCTGGTGTGATGTATCCAGGAGTCCAGGCCTGTTGTCTTGACTGCAGAAGGAGTCGACAGGATCACACTGTAAGGGTCCTTCCCAAGTTGGTCCTGTTCACAGTCATGTTTATCAGTCTCAATTTCTTCCTCCTGTTCTGGCAAGAAGGTGGCAGGATTTAAGGAAGAACATGTCTTTATTTGAATGGCTGGTCCTTCTAGAAGTAGAGCCTGGTATCAAGAGGTCTGTTATCAGACAGCCATAGGCTTCCCTTAGAAGAAAGGAGTCCTGCCACATTGTGAGGTGTATGTGCAATGAGATCTTTGCCCAAAGTCGGCTTGGTTGCCTCTGACAATAAGAGAGCCACGGCTGCCACAGCTCTGAGGCAAGCAGGCCGTCCCTTTGCTACAATGTCTGATTCATGGCTCAGATACCCATGGCATTAGACATTCTGACAGCAGCACAAGGGTCCTCAATCTTGTGTAAGATCTCCCTCTCTTACACGCCTTGTGTAAGCACTCCCAGAGCCATGCCTCGCCCCTCATCTGCATATAAATTGAAATGGTATCCAGTGGGTAGGCTCAGGGCAGGGGTACTCAGAAGTGCTTTGTTTAAGCTTCTGGAATGCAGCTTGGGAATCAGGTTCCCAGCATAAAATTTGGGTATCTGTCTTTTGGGTCTCTTTTATAAGTTGTTAGAGGGGTCATGCAGTTTCCCCATATCCAGGTGTCCAAAGGCAGCAAAAGTCTGCAACTTCTAGGAATCCCCTTAGCTGTTTTAGAGTTTTGGGCTATGGAAAGGAGAGAATGGGATTAATCCTTTCCTTTCCTAGCTTTCGGGTCCCTTTGGATATATAGAGGCCTAAATATCTTGCCTCAAGACAGCAAAGTTGTGCCTTAGATTTAGAGACCTTATAACCTCTGTCTGCTAGAAAATTGAGCAGAGCGCAAGTGCCTTGGCTACAGAGCTCTTCCGAGGGGGCACATAACAGTATATTATCTACATATTGCAAGATTGTGACCTGGGAAAACTCAAAACATGCCAAGCCATGGGAAAGCACTTGTCCAAAAAGATGTGGACTATTTATCTCTGAACCCTTGGGGAGCACAGTCCATGTCGATTGAGGTGCTTGGTCCTGTGGATTTTCAAAAGCAAAAAGAAACAGAGAATCTATATGTAAAGGAATATAAAAGAAGGCATCTTTTAAATCCAACGCTGAAAACCAAGTGGCATCTTGTGGGATCTGAGAAAGCAGAGTGTATGGATTGGGTACCACTGGGTGAATGGGCACTACTGCCTCATTTATCAATTTAAGGTCCTGTTCCAACCTCCATGGGTTTTTGAATTCCTAAAATTGGAGTATTGCATGGACTATTACAGGGCTCAGATAAGCCTTGTGCCCTTAGATTATCGATTATAGGTATTAATCCTCTTAACTTGGGTCTTAAAGGATATTGTCTGTGATGAGGAAAAATAGTAGAATCTCTGAGGTGTATCTGTATTGGGGTGGCTCTTATTGCTCTGCCTGTTCTACCTTTAGCTGCCCATACTTCAGGATTTGTTTCTGTCTCCACGAGGGGAAGGCAGCGTGGCAGCGTACCTGACCTGGGTGCATTTATATCACTGTATTTAAATGTGATAAAGTATCTCTTTCCAAAAGGGGAACTGACTTTCAGGCTTAATCAAAAATGAATGTGTAAAAGGAAAACCATCCCAGTTACAACCTAAAGGTTGTGAAAAGTAGTGAATTACCCCCTCGCCAGTGACTCCTTTCACTGAGGTATGGCGACTAGAAGGAAGGCCAGGACTGAAAAGGAGGACCGAGAGGCCGGCACCAGTATCCAGCAACAGGCTGGTTTCTTTTCCCTCTATAGTCATGATTCCCGGGGCTCCTCCTTGGAGACGACAGTCCGGAAAAGAGGGAGAGGGCAGCGAGTGCCCCGGGGCCCTTCAGTCCTGCTGGACCAACTGATAGGGTGGGTCTGCACCCTGGGGCCTTGGCCTTGGAGGGCAGTCCGACCTCCAGGGGTCACCTTTGTGGTTGGGGCATGGCCGGGGGGCTTCTGAGTGTTGTCCCTCTTAAGGTGACCTGGCTTGTGGCAGCCGATAGCAGGTAATTGTCACTGAGCTCTTCTTGGAGCCCCAAGAATCAGACTTGGGGTCTGTTTCTCTTAAGGCTGCAGCAAAAGCAGCTGCTTTTTCTCGGTCTCTTTGTTTTCTCTCCTTGATCTCCCTCTCATCACAGTTATAAAATACTGAGGAGGCAACTTTTACTAAAGTATCAAGTCAACTATCTGGAGCAAAAGCCATCTTTTGTAGCTTTTTCCTAATATCTGAGGCTGACTGTGTAATAAACTTATCTTGAAGGATAATTTGCCCCTCTATCGAATCAGGATTTAAAGAAGTACATTTTATCAGTGCTTCTCATAATCAATCTAAAAAGGCAGAAGGGTTCCTTACTTTCTTGTTGAGTAGCTGATAACTTAAAATAATTGAGTGGTTTAGTTCTCTTCTTAAACCTTCAAGAACACAGGTCTGGAAATGTTTCCTAATCCAATCACCCATCTGGTCATTAGCCCAGTAAGGGTCTTGCATAGGGACTGCTTGTGCTCTGGTGGGAATTGGTAGTTCCCCTGGCTGTTGGTCGTCCGGCCTTCTAAAATGAATAATATGGTATTCATCTCTAAAGGCAATAGCAGCCTGTAATGCTGCCTGTCTCTCATTAGAAGTCAATGTCTGATTTAAGAGTAACATTACATCTTTCCAATCTAGTTCATATACCTGAGTAAGTACTCTAAAGACCTCAATGTACTTGTCAGGATCATCTGAAAATTTTCCAAGATCTATTTTTATTTGTTTTAGGTCACCAAGAAAGAAAGGTACATGAACTCTGGAAGTTCCAGATTTTCCCTGAACTTCCTGTAAAGGATATTGCTCTTGAGGAGCTTGCTTAAACCCAGCTAAGGATAGGCTCATCCATCCTCAGCTGGGTTTCCAGCTGGTCTAGAAGCCTTATCCTCAAGGCTGGAAGGGCAAGTTGGGGAAACCTCAGGTTCTGTAAAGGTGGGGGTAGATTTAATTAAGGCTATTTCATCCTCAGGTTCCAAAGGTTTGGTAGGAACGATTTTAGGCTCTGGGGTAGTAGGTGCCTTAAGGGTCTGAGGTGCTGAGTTTTCCTGTAGCTGATATTTACATTTAGAATACAAATAAGAAGTATTTCTCACTGCATAGAAAATCTGAACATAAGACAACTCTGACCATTTTCCTTCCTTTTTACAGTATGTCTCTAGTTGCAAAAGAGTATCATAATTAATACTTTCCTCTGTGTTCCTCTCACACACTTGTGCAGAGAAATACCAATTGCCTCTTTTTCAACATGGAAGGGTCGAATATCTTCCATTGCTTAAGAATGCATTCCAGAAGAGTAAGGGGCTTTGGCATTGTGTTGCCCATGTCTGTAATGTAAAAGCAAGGCATAAGTATGAAACCTTTTTGTACCTGAGTACTGAACTCAGGATCTTTTGCTGAGCTATGAATGATATTGAGCTATCAATTATGCAAATAAAGGATATTTTATTCCTATTTGCTAAATATTCCCTAAGCACCCCTGGGTTGACACTGCTCCAGTGCAGGTAGATGCCACCTGGAGAGAACGGAAGATAGATTTAGTCAGCCTATCCATCCTCAGCCTGGCGCACAATCCTATCTTCCCATATAGCTCATGGTCTTTGTTTCCATAAGGAAAGCTTAAAGAAGGAAGCATAACTTTGTAATAAACTACTACTTTTGCTTATCACAAAAAGGTGGGCTAAAGCATTTCTGTTCTAGGAGATTCCCTAGAATAAAGACAACAAATAAACCTGCGGAACTTTGCTCTAGGCCCTAGGGCAAATTCTCCAAGGCACTTGTGTTCTCTAATTACCCAGGCAATCTTTTCTAGTGCAGGGACATGGCTGCATTTTATTTAGATTTCTATATTGTTGAAACTCACAAGTCACAAACTTCAAGTCTTCTAGGCACACAGAAAAGAAGAGCCTATTTACTCTTAATTAACATATGTGAGGCACAAATGTAAATCCTTTCCTATTATCTGCTGTAAAATGTAAACAATTGTTGCAAGCTATCTCAGTCTTATCTCTGAAGGTGGGGGTAGGTAGTCTAAGTGATCTGAAACTATATTGAAAAGATTAGAAATAAGAATGATAGAAAAGTGGAGATTTTCAGTGGTCATGAGCAAATGTCCACTGAGAAACTTTTAGGTGTCCACCAAAGAGTTGCCCTTAACAGGAACCCTCAGTTCTCAGTTTTTGTTGGCTCAGATAACCAGAGATCAGTCTCCAGAAAGGAATCCAGCTGTCTGGTCAACATTCCATGGACTCCATTGGCTTCAATGGGGATTCACCAAACAGATGCTGGGGAACCTGTCCTCTGCTTTTGAGGGTGGCAGTGCTACAGGAGTGATTAATTAGCTGGCAGAGCAACCACTGTTTGTCAGAAGTCTATAAGGGATAGTTAAAAGCCTGAGCAAAATCATTACCTACTGCTGTACGAATTTACAATAAAGATTTTAAAGTCCACAACTTGAGAGATTGGAGAGCCTCCTTATTCTAATGTGTTTAGGTCCCATATGTGTGCTGCTTCCGGGGACAGCTTCTTCCACTGTCACAGGAAGCTGGTTCTCCCCACTGTGTCTCAGGTTTAACCTCCAAAGGAGATTTTCCCAGGGCACTGAGCCAGGACATGGCTCTTATGTATGTTCTGGACAGGCACAATTCTGATCAATGCATCATCTGACCCAGGGATGGGGTATTTGCCCTTTGTCTAAGATGACTTCTCTGTCTTTGGCATTAACAAACACTCATTTTCTATGGATTTAACTAAGAAGGAAAAGGTTTGAATAGTTTAGAATTCTTTCTGACTTCACATGCCTCTATAAGGAAAGTACAAAGTGGGAAATGAGTAGAGGTAAAGTCAAAGGAAGGAAAATGAAGCAGAAAAGGCCTGACATTTCCTTTAGAATATAGAGGAGGATCAGAGCCAGTCTATCCCAGTCTGTCCTCCAAGGCTTCTAGTCTGGCCACCAGCCTAGTGCTGCTTAAATGGTGGAAGGAGTCCTGGTTTTTATTGTAGGCATGTATATTTTCTAAGTCTGAGCTAGATTTCCATTTAAGAGAACAATTTTACAGACGTTTACATTAAAGCCTGTCAGAGGTGTTCTAATATTTTTCCCTCTAGTGCTATTGTCTAAATACCAGTAACTTTAGCAACCAATTTACATTTAATTTGTACAAGAACAAAATAATAATAATAATGATAATGTACCATTAAAGAAATATCATAACATTATAAATTTCACGTTTTAACTTAGATTCACATTATTTTAATAAAACTATATGAGGCAAAGCAATTAAAAACAATTGACAAATAGCAAGCAATTATCACAAGTAGTTATAAACAACTGGCAAAGACAAAGCAAAATTCGAAGCATAAACTTTGTTACCTAAATGAGTCCCAGGCCAGAGTCTACAAAACAAAGGCAAACTCTCACCTCTGTCCAGTGATCTTGGTGGAACCTCCAAATGATATAGGCGAATGAAACTCCCAACCTAATATGTCTGTGAGTTCATGTTCTCTAAAATCAAAGAATGAATTTTAGGAACAACAGAGGTGAAGAGTAGAATATATTTATTGAGGGAAAGAAAGCTTCTGTCTGAAGAGAGACAGAAGGGGATTCTGAGCTGGTTGCCAAGGACTCTGCATTTTCTAGGGACTTTTATAGAGTAAAACCATCAGTTGTGGGGGGTACTGGGAACTCACAAGGCAGATGGGCATAAGGTGGGACATAACTATAGTTAGCCAATAAGATCAGTAGTTCAGGTAATATTGATTACATTAGGGACAAATGGGGAAGCCAGTCACATAGAAAGCCAGCATTCATAAGGAGCAGTGTCTCTTCCTCTAGGGGGATAGGATAATGACTCCAGGCTTTTTAGGGTGATAGAGAACTAATTAGAATATCAGTCTTTAGGATGTGGATGCATTTGTTTGATCCTTTGTCTTGAGGCCTGGCCCACAGCAGGAGGTGTCTGTCTTCCCCACAGTTGTAAGGTACCTGCACTGGCTCCTTTGAGGACCTAGCCCTGTCTTACTGCCTATAATATTTCTAACTAACTCAGCTGCCTGCAACAATAGGGCAGGAAGAGAGAAAAACAGCAGAGTTGAGTAGAAAGGCCTTATTCTGTTTTAAAAGAGGAGTATTCACCAGTCACAGTCGCACAAGCTGTCAGCTACTCAGGTGGCTGAGGCAGAAGGATCACTGGACCCTCCCCCCACCCCCTACCTCCAAAATGGTGTATACTTTCTATCAGTAATAGAAATGTAAGGAAAAATAGTATGAGTTTAAAGTAGGAGCTGGGGTCAGATGGTCCTGTGGTCAGAGCTCAGATCCATTACTTACTAGCGATAGGGTTTGTGAGCTCTGGCTAACCTCACTTGTGAAGTGAGCGCTAAGTAAAATAACTGTTGTAAAATGCTTAGCATCTGGGCATATGAAGTATCTGATTAAAAGTTCTCAGTATCCATCAGGCACACAGCTCTGAGAGAACAGAAGTTTCCTTCACCTCTGCTACTTCCAGGCTTCCAGGTCAGAGCTTTATCTGTGACACAGAGACTATGCATGTGTGGTGGTGTGCAATTGTTTGCTCTTCAATCTTCTGACATACTCTTCCTAAAATTCCTAAGATCTCTAGTGGTAAGTGTCCTTTGAATGCTAATGAGATGACTGCCAGGCTGAGGGCTCTGGTAGCCTCCCTGGGGGCTAGTCACAGAAAAGACCTAGGAGTGCTTAGAGGATTGGGACCTTTAGCCCTACTCCCCAACATCTGCAAAGAGGGCCAGAGTCGAAACTTCAGCTGACCATCAATGGTCAATGATGTGATCAATCAGACCTACTTTTTCATGTTTAGTTTTGTTTTGTCCTGAGACAAGGTCTTGCTGTGCAGCTCAGGCTGACCTACAACTTGTGACAATCCTCCTGCCTCAGCCTCCCAAGTGCTGAGATTACAGGAGTGTGCCACCACACCTGGCCAATCAGATCTACTTAAAGAAGCTTCCGGGGTTCTGGGAGCTCCCAGATGGCTGAACATATGAAATTTCCTGCAAAATGGTCACCCAGAGATGGGATGAAAGCTTCGTGGTCTTCCACATACCTTGCCTTACACATCTCTTCCATTTGGTTGTTTGACTTCTTTGTAACCTTGATAACAAAAGGGTAGATGCGGAGCAAGTCCAGATTCCCAGAAAGCTGGGAGGTAAGGCAGGAGAACCACAAGTTCTAGTTTGACCTGGGCAATTTAGCAATTTAAAGAGGCCCTATATAAAAAAAAAAAAAAAAAAAAGGTAGGGAGAGGAGAGGATAAGGAAGAGATAAAGCGTAAAGTGTTTCCCAGGGTTCTGTGAGCCACACTAGTAATTTAATCAAGCCAAGGAGACTCCTAAGGTATGGCAGGTGACAATCTACTCCTGGAAACTGGCGTCTGAATTAGTAGGAAGCATTGTGGGGCTGAGCTTTCAACTTCCAGGAATTATTGCTAGCTACTCAGGTTCATGCACTTGCCAATCTCCTCAAAACGCTGAAGGTTTGATGAAAAAGAAAAATGCTTTATTTAAGCCAGGCATGGTGGCATATAGCTATAATCCCAGCATTCTGGGAGGCTGACACAGGAGGATCACAAATTCAGTACAGCCTGGGTGATGAGTGATTTAATAAGACCCTATCTCAGAAAGAGAGGAAAGAATAAAAGCTTTATTCACAGTTGGCCCCAAGAAGAAGGTAGGGTCTCATGTTGCCATGAAACCTCTCAGTGTCCAGGTGTGCAGGTGTCTTTTATAGTAAAGGAAGGAAGAGAAGGCAGAGGGAGCACAGTGAGACCATAGACAAAGCCACACTTGTTTTATCCCTTCTGGCTCTTTTTGCTTTCCTCCTTCCCTTGTAGAAACAAAACCCATCCTGCCCTCCTGGTGCTAGCATCCATGCACCTTGTCCGTTCATCTGAGCAGAACGGCAGAAGGGGTGGTGGTTTATGCCCATAGACACAAGGAAGTTTGGAGAAGCAGTCTAACTGCAAAGGAAAAACAAATTTTTAAAGATCCATTTCACTGCTTACAGGGTCTGACGCTACCTCCAGGCAGACAGTGTACGAATTGAAGTAAAAGACACCGGCTTGGGTCTGCTGCAGAATCAGTTGGTAGAAAGCCACCCCTACCCCCAGCCTGGTATCAGAAATATTAAATGCCTTTTAAGAGAATAAAGAACAGGGGAAACACTCTAGGTGTTTTTTTTTTCTTATTTCTTTAGCATGCATGTGCAAGTAAAATCCAAACAGCAGTAAACCGGGGCTCTGCAACATAAGGGACTCATTTCTGGAGAAACGCTCCAAGATGCCTGTTTCCAATTGTTGATTGGTCAGATCCTTCCAGAAGCTGACACTGAGACAAGGTCCTGAGTGCAAGGAGTTTATCTGGGGGAAGGGGCCACCAGGAGGAAACAGGTATGTGGAAAAGGCAGAGAGACAGTAAGGTAAAGAACTTCCACTTAGGGCTGGGGACTTAGCTCAGTGGCATAAGTACCTGCCTTGCAAGCATGCAGTCATGAGTTCAATCCGTGGTACTGATAAAAGACAAAAAAAAAAAACCTTCCATTTAATCCCATCAGGGAACTTGGGGAGGTGGTCAGAGTGTACTTCTGGGTTACACCCCAGGGGCAAAGCTGGGCTCTTCATCTTCCACATACTCTGCTCCTCAGGTCTTTAGGGTCTGCTACCTTTCCCCACCCTCTTCTGACCCTGGGGCCTGGATCCAGGCTCTTTGTACCGAGCTGCACCCCCACCTCTTTTTATCTTTATTTTGTGCTGCTAACTTATCCAGGTTGGGCTGGAACTGCAGCTTCTTCTGTCTCAGCCACACAGAGTGCTGGAGTCACAGAGGTGAACCTCCACACCCAGTTTTTTTTTTTTGGTCTTTTTTTGAGACAAGGTCTTGCTATATGGTTCAGGCTGGCCTTGGGCTCACTTGGTAGCCCAGGCTGTTCTCGAATTTGCAGCGATCCTCCTGCCTCAGCCTCCAGAGTGCTGGGATTATGGGAGTGCATCACCACACCCAGCTTCATGCCCAGTTTAAAGTCTGCTTGTTACTTACATTTGCAAGTATTGGCCATGCAAAAGAACCCTACAGGTTCTTTGCATTTTTCCTAAAGGAGCATGCAAGAAATTTCACCCAGGGGCCTGGGGCTTTAGCTCAGCAGCATAAGTGTCTGCCTGGAAGGTACCAGGTCATGAGTTCGATCCCTGGTACCAGGGGAAGAAAAAAAAAAAAGAAAAGAAATTTCACACAGTAGGGACCTCTACAATAAGTATTTCTATGACCATAGAATTACTGTCATGTGGCCCTAGCAGCAAAGTCACTGAAACTGCAGCCAGAACCTACAATAGAGTCCATTCTTGTTTTGGGCCTCTTGCAAACTGGTAGCCTTCTCAGTCATCCAGTGCATGGATAGGAACAGAATTCTCAAATGTGACGTATGACGTCTCCACAGTGCAAAGAGGCCTAGCAGTACCTCTGAGTGGAGGAAGGAGGAAGTTACAATGACCTGACCTTAAATTTGGAGTAAATGTTTTCACATGATCCAGCCAGGCGTGGTGGTGCACACCTGTAATCCCAGCACTGGGGAGGTTGAAGCAAGAGGATTGTCACAAATTCAAGACCAGCCTGGGCTACAAAGTGAGCTCAAGGGCAGCCTGAACTGCATAGTGAGACTTTGTCTGAAACAAAACAAAACAAAAAAACCCACCATGTCTCAGACAACTAGACTCTAAAAACTTTATAGACGTGGCAGGCCACTGAATTGTTCTCGTGTTTATATCCCTGCATCTGGTATACTGCACAAGGGCTACCCCTGCCACTTTAGAGTGAGTGTAACACTCAGGAAATCTCCTTGCCCTCCTTTGCTCAGGATGAGGCTATTTACAAAGTAAGAACCCTGGCTCCCTGCTGAGTCTCTCAGTTAAACTTCTGAACTTCTCAAGTTGACACAATGTGTCAGCCATAACATTTGATTTATTTGTGATTGTAAAATAGGCCAGCATTATATTCTATAAGAGAATGTTCCAATGAATCAAGCAGAGAGGGCTGGGGTAATATAGAGGGAAAAAGGCAAAACAAAGTAGAAACAAGAGAACATAAAGTGAGCTGATCACTTCGGAGTTATTGTCCTTGAAGGGCATGAGCTGAGAGAGAATGATAGAAAAAAAAACCAAACTGACTGGCTATTTGTAAGGATTAAAACACAAGGAAGGAACCTTGTGAACATACTGGCTGCAACTGTCCTATTGGGGGAATTTTGCTGTTTTCTCTCCTGATTCCTTGGAAGATCAGATCACAACTATGTTTTGGTTTGGTGAGGAGGAATTTAGCATTTCAATTTTAGCCTGGTCTGCTGGGGCCCAGTGCAGAAATGTAGTCCAAAATGATGGCTTCTTGGCCAGGCACAGCAGCAAACACCTGTAATTCCAGCATTCAGGAGGCTGAGGCAGGAGTATCACTGTGAGTTCGAGGCCAGCCTGGGCAACAAAGTGAGTTCAAACCCAGTCTGAATTATCTAGTGAAATTATCTGTCTCAAAAAAGAAGAAAAAAAAATGCCGGCTTCCTGTAGTTTTTACTTAACGTACATGAAGACAAGGAGTACTACCTTGAAGTTACAGTAAGAAATCCGCAGTGGATTCTCAGAAGCGCTTGGCTTAGCGGGTCCTTTGGGCATTGCCTTATACCATACAGAGATTGAAGTCGTACCCTTGCTTTGACTTTTTGGCCCCAGACTCCTTTAACATTGAAAAAAATGTACCAGCTGAACTCTGGGGATACGGGACGGTTAGGTTTTCCAAACTGGTGAGACCTTCATCTGTGACAAGTCCTCTAAATTCTGCCTATAAGCTGAATAGCTCATTTTTCTCACCTCTTTCCCTGTGTGTTATTCTACATAAAGCTATGTGGTTCGTTCAGCATTCCACCTGGAGATTTCCATAATCAAGTTTTGAAAAATTTTAGGTCCGTTTTCTATCCTTCAAGTTTCCACAGGCAACATTTTGCTGATCTTTTCCTGACCGGTAACAGGAGCTGCACTTTCTCTTGCCTCCAGCGACTATGTGATCTTCCTGCTCTTCCAGCTCCAGCAGCTGTGGCTTCGGCATCCCTTCAGCCTTTGCTCACTGCCTCTTTGGTGTTTTTCCAGCTCTAACCACCAAGGGCAAAATTCCAAGAGCAGGAGGGTGGAAGCTCCAAGTCTGCTTAGCTCAGACTCCAGAACACGGTTTCTGTCACATCATATGGGTCACAGGGCCATTCTACAGCCCAGCTGTGGGGAAACTGACTCAGTCCTCAATGGAAAGATTCACAAAATAGTGTGACAGTGTTTTTCAATTTACAGCAGACGTCTCTTCACCAAAAAGTGGCTAGATCCATAGGGTAAGTTCTGGAAAGTGAGTTTACAACTATGTATTTACACCTTTGTGAGCTACTTACCACCACCCTCAGCAGAGGCTGTACTAGAATCTCATCTGGAATACGAGGGTACAGAATGAGCCCTCTGGGAATCTCTTAACCTGACGTGTCATCCAAACGTTTTCCTCTGCCAGTTTCACAGGTAAAGTAGCCTCTTCTGAGCTAGGTGTGGTGGCACAAACTTGTCATTTGCCACTAAGGATGTTAAGGTTGAATTCTTAGGGATCTGAGATGAGGCTGGACTACACAGCAAGATCTTGTCTAGTAAAGACTGTACTTTTTATAGTTTCAATTTATATTTTGCATATTATGAGACTGGATAGATTTTATTTATTTATTTGGTACCGGGGATCGAACTAACATTGATAGATTTTATTTAATTAAGAGCCCATTGATTGGTCCCTGGACAGGTTCCCAAGAGTAGAAATGGGGAACCCAGATTCACTTCCCTATGGGACAAGTCAAAGATTCAATGACTCCCATTGTGGAAAAATAATTTTTAAAAATAGTAAGGGCCAGGAATGTAACTCAGGAGCACAGTGCAAGGTCATGGTAATGAACGAAAGAAAGAGAGAGAGAGAGAGAGAGAGAGAGAGAGAGAAAGAGGCATAGAATTTTTTTTTTTTTTTTAGAATTTTAAAAAGTAGGGGCTGGGGATTTAGCTCAGCAGCATAAGTACCTGCCTGGCAAGTGCAAGGTTGTGAGTTCAATCCCCAGTACCAAAAAAAAAAAAAAAAAAAAAAAAGAATTTTAAAAAGTATATATTTGGAGAACATAGAATATAGGCCCTTATGAGAAAGGTACTTTATTTTCTGGAGTTGGGCATATTATTGTTGTTGGTGGGGATTGGAAATTTGTGAAATTTGTGAAACTAGGGCCAGGGATATCACTCAGTGGCATAAGGGCCTGCCTGCCAAGTACAAAAATTGTGAAACTATACAGAGTTCCATCTTGGCTTACATGAGAAAGAGATGGCCCACCCACCAGCAGAAAGAGACTCATTTTGTAGGAGAAAAAATGGCCTATTTTACAGGAGAAAGGCACTGACCTAGTCATTATATTATTATTTTTTTTTTTTTTTGAGACAGGGTCTCACTATGCAGTTCAGGCTGGCCTTGGGCTCACTTTGTAGCCCAGGCTGGTCTCAAACTTGCAACGATCCTCCTGCCTCAGCCTCCCGAGTGCTGGGATTACAGGTGTGAGCCACCATGCCTGGCTATTATTATTATTATTATTAAAGATGAGTTATCTGTTCTCCCCAAAAACATTTTTTGAAAGCTTTATTTTTTTCATTTCTTATTTTTTTTGGTACCAGGAGTCAAAGTTGGGACCTTGCGTTCACCAGGCAGGCGCTATGCCACTGAGCTAAACTCCTGGCCCCAAAGCTTTAAGTCTGTTTGTCTATCAGACTTCTGCCCAGTACCTTATCAATTAAGCTAATTTATGAATTTAAAGTATTTTTAAGGGATTTGGGGAATGTAGGGTCTTGAAGAAAAGAAGCATAAACAAGTATAAATGTGGATAACCTTGTGTATATCTGATTGTGTCCTGAAATTGTAGTCCTCTTAAGAGTACAATTTTAAAATGACTGTTTCTCTCATTTTAACTTTTTATCATTTTAACTTTTTTTTTTTTTTACCTCGCATCATTTTAATCAACTTTCTCTTACCCTGTCTCCTTCCCCACCCCCTTCCCTGTTCCAGATTTTGAGACCTTATTTGTAAGGAATGTAAAGGAGCCAAAAATCCTCCTTTAGATGCTTCAGGCTGGGGTGGGGCTACTGGCCCTGCCTAGCTAAGGACTAAAGGTATCATTCTGACTGATCTAAAGAAGACAAAGGGAGGCTGGGATATAGCTCAATGGCAAAGCATCTGCCTATTAAGCACAAGGTCATGAACTTGATCCCTAGTATCAAAAAGAAGACAAAGGAAAGTGAGGTTTATCTTTTGATGAGTCAGTGGGGGGGAATATTAATAAGACATTAACTTTTTTTTTTTTGAGACAGGGTTTCACTAGGCAGTTTAGGATGGCCTTGAACTCACTTCATAGCCCAGGCTCCCTTATTTGCTCTGCTCTTCCTGCCTCAGCCTCTGAAATGCTGGGATTACAGGCATGTGCCACCACACCCAGTTGATACTGACTTTTTAACTTCATTTTTTTAACCATGTTAAACAAGCAAGGGCCAAAAATGAACCTTAGGCTCTTGGTGCGCAGTAGGCCCAAAGGTGTTAATAACCAGAAAAAATTAGGCAATATTTGGGATAACATTTATATCTTTAATGTGAAATCCTATTTGTTTTATAGTGTTTAACTAGTACAACCAGTGGAGTTTAAGAGTATATAAACTCCTCCCTGTTTTGTCAATAAGCAATTCCATTTTATCATATGTTAACTATAACAATGCCCAAAAAATACACTAAATAAAGATACTTATGTTTCTATATATGACCATTGGGTCATTAAAATTCTTACCTCAGGGCTCAGAATCTGGGATCTGGCCTCTATTTTGTAGACATGGAGACCTTTCATAGTGACTGGCTCCAGAAAATATCAACATATAAAGTCAGAAATACATACCAGAATGTTAGCTTATACCACAAAAGTAACAAAAGTTAGTAGAGATAATATTATGTTGGCATTTTTATCCTATAGGCAGACCTCTACAAAAAGCCCAATTTTTATCTGAGGGGTACTCGAAAGCATATCAAAATAGCATAATGTCAGTACACTATTGTGGGAAAATTCCCAAGTCAAACCAAAAGGAAGATTTTTTACATCGAGGAAATAAGAAGCCAGTGTTTAACCTTTACTCCAGTGGACTATTGTGAGATCATTTCCAAAGGCAACAGCTCCAAATTTACAAAGAGCTTGGTTGACACAGCATTTAGAGGTGGGAAGTAAAAGCAAATGACAAAACATTACATAATTGGTTACATACATTGAGTCACATATTGATAGGCGGGCTAGTATTTAATTGATTTGTTGAAACAAAGGAATCGTTTATCATAACATAGAAACATTCTGGGAACCAGGTGTGAGGACATTTGTAACCCCCACTATTTGCTTTCTTTCCTCTGCCTTTTTTCATTTGAACCCCCCCAAACTTTGTCTTGAAAACTTCACTTATTTTATGGCCTATAGATTATAGTTTAGATGTCTAGCTAGCAGTTAGACCTCAAACAGCAAGGGAACTTCGGCCAAATCTCCCCAAAGCCTCCCCTTCTCCCTTAACTGGCCATAAAAACCATGGAAAGGGAAACAAATGGGTTTATCTCAAGGCACCAAACTGCCTGGTGCCCACATTCTGCATGTCAAATAACCAGATGTGTAAGAAGGTCTTGTGATATTCCAAAGCAATGATAGTGCTGCAAAAAAGGTGGTATCCATGGAAACACCCTGACCTTATGAACTCATAGAGGGGTATATGACAGAAGGGAACAAAGGAATTGGTGCCAGCCAGCCAGTAGCCAGGAGTTTCAATGGCAAAAGCTGACTGACCACTGCAGTTTAAAATAAACCTTGTTTCTGAAAGATCAGTGTTCCATGGGTAAATTTCTTGAGCTCCCCATAACAAAGAGAAGGGACCCTGACAGGGTGAGCATAGTTAAAGGTGTCCTTGACTAGCCCAGGGTGCCTTAAGGTCTAGAAAATTCCTCTGACTCAGTGCTTGTCAGAGGTATGCAGCTGGGTTTTAGACACTGTCAATTGAATTCAGCAGCAGAAACTTGGTTGGAGACCTCTAATTGCTAATTTTTTTTTTTGAGCTAAATCCCCAGCCCCTTGCTCTCTAATTTATATCACAAAATACAAGTTTGCTACTTTATAAATGTGTTCTTGCATAATAATTGTGCCCTACAACGATGACAGGCTGAAGGACACTTTTTTGGAAGAGCTTATGGAACTGGGAATCGTAACTTCTCAAGGAGGTAGTTTAAGATGTGATAGATACCAGTGGTGCAGTGATCTGAGGGCTGTTCCAGTGCTCAGAGCTCCTATTTATACCTAGTTTAGCCTTCTCTGTTTTCTTATCACTACTCATCATTCCAGCTTTTCGAATATACTTTCCTGATCCAAGTGTTTAAAACCAAGTCAAAGTAAGACCTTTGTTAATCAAAATTAGCATATATCTATGTATCAGTTAAACTGACTTAGGGTTTAGTTAGGAGCTCTTCACTCCTCTAGTTTTTCCCTTAAGAACTGTGTCATTTGCCATAATGAGTCATTGTTTTCTTAACTGCATGGCTTTACTTAAAAGTATAGTGACATTCCCCTCTTTAGAGACCTTCCTTTTCATAAAATGCATATCGGTTGACTCCTGTCCTCTGGAGTTCAATAATCCCCATGCTTGGGAGGTTGAGTGACTCATTAATCACAGTGTCCTTTGAGAGAGCCCAATCCATGTCCTGGGCCCCGGCTGACCTTGGTGAAAAAAGGCCAAAACCAAAAATCTCTGACTGTCCCCTTAACTCTTCTGTCTTTTTAGCTTTGGCCTCCACCTCAGTTGTTGAACATCTGAAAAATCAGTTACACTGATCTTGAAGTGGCAGCAGTAGATCCTAATCCTTTTTTGAAAACTGGAACTTTGAAATATAAAGTGTGATCCTACAATAGATAGCTAAGGTGGGTAGAAATATAGTAGGCAGTCAGGAGGTGCTGGGCCCGCAAGGGAGTCAGTGCAAAGGATGAGAATCGATCAGGACCGTGGCTGAAGGCCCTTCTGAAGAGCAAAGTCACAATGGTCAGCTTTACATACCCCCGAGGGATGAATGGAGCTTTGGGATTATTGCTATCACTTTTTTGAGAGTTCTCATTAGGGGTGACCTACCCTCTCCCACCTACTACGACTGTAAGACTAAGGCTGCTAAGATTAGAGACAAGGCCAAACCAGGGATATATCTCAGTGGCACAGCTCCTGCTTGGCAAGTGCAAGGTCATGAGTTCAATTCCCAGTACTAAAAAGAGAAATAAAAACAAGGCCAAAACTGTAGATTATTGACTAAAGTTAATGATGTCACTCATGTACCTTTGATGCCACTGAATCAATATTACCTAAGTGACTATACTTGCAATCTTATTGGTTGACCCACATTGTACCCACCTCATAATTTTGTTCTGTAAAACTTCCTTTGAGAGGTGGGCTCCTTGGCAACCCACTCGGGACCCCTCAAGAGCTATTCCTAGTCCCCATTTCCCTTTCCTATTCTCCAATAAATTCTCCTGCTCTTAACCTCCATTGTTTCTTAGAATTCATTTGGGGAACACAAACTCAGTGTATTTGACATCTAGCATTTCTCCTATATCAGTCAGAGAATAATGACCTTTCATTAGTCATGGTTACCATTAGTGTTAGAAGTCAGTGTCATAATCCGTCTACAGATGATGACCTACCATCTTAACATAATGCTTTATGTTGCCTTTTAGAGGTCATAGTCTATAGCATGTTGACAGAAAAAGTCATAAAGTTTTATAGGGAAAATGTAAAAGAGCATTTTAAGATAAATTATGATATTATTATACCCGAGCCATTAAGTTCTATTGTCTTTTCAGAAGACATTCAGGGAAATAAAATGGTGGAGTGGTAATCAGCAGCAAAATTTAGCCTCTCTGAGATCCAGAATCAGAAACACTGTGAAGAAGAAAAGCAGATTGCTAGGAATTGAGAAGGGATTGACAGGAAAAATTAGAAGCACAGAGAAGTGGGAAAGACAGTTCAAAATACAGAGAAAATAAGGAAATAACTTGAAATTTTTCCTGGTTCCCTAGAAGCAAAGGCACCAAGAGCTGGGAGATCCAAGGAGCTTTGGTAGTGGAGCCCACAGCTATGGGGACCTGCAGAAACTGTGGAGTTTTATTCCGAGGGGACTTCTTCAATTTGGCGGGCAATAGTGGGAGAGAGACTTGGGAGTGGCTGCCTGGCTATCACCAGAGTGCTTGGTCAGGCACCATCTTGGGGGGGGTGATTTAAATCTGAGTCTCAGGATGAGACAACACACAGAAGAGGGAATTTTTTTTTACCAGTTACCCCTCAGACAAAGGACTAACATCTAGAATATATAAAGAATTTTTTTAAAAACAGAGCCCCCAAATTTAAAGGCCCAATCTAAAAATGGACATCTAAAATGAATCGACATTTCTCAGATGAAGAAGCAAATAAACACAGCCAGGTATTTAGCTCAGCAACATAAGTGCCTGCTGGTAAACACGAAGTTGTGAGTTTGATCCCTGGTACCAAAAAAATATAAAGTAAAATGTGTCCCAGGACATACATATGTATTTATTTTTTTATAAAGCAAATAAATATATGAAAAAATGCTCAGCACTGAACATCACTTGTCATTTGAAAAATGCAAATTAAAACAACAGTGAGAAGGGCTGAGGATTTAGTTCAGCGGCATAAGCACCCACCTTGTAAGCACAAGGTCATGAGTTCGATCCCCAGTACTGATAAAAACAACAACAGTGAGATTCCATCTCACTCTAGAAAGAATATCTATCATTAAGATGTCAACCAACAACAAATGCTGGCAAGGCTGTGGGGAATAAGGAACCCTTTTCCACTGCTGGTGAGAAAATAAACTGGTACAACCACCAGGGAAATCAGTATGGAGATTCCTCAAAACACTAAGACTAGAGGTTCTGTTGACCCAGCTGTTTCCTCCTAGGTATCTTCCTTAAAGAGTTAAGAGTATTATACTGCAGTGATATTTACAAGCACCCATGTTTACAGCAGCTCAATTTATAATAGCCAAATCCTGCAACAGCCCATATGTCTATCAATAGATGAATGGATATGGAAAATGTGGTATTTATATACAATAGAGTACTACTCTGCCATGAAGACGGAAAAACTTGAGTCATTTATAAGAAAATAGATGCACCTTGAGACCAGAATGTTAAGTGAAATAAATAGGACACATACATTTAAAAATCATATTGTTTCTCTTGTATAAGAAACCCATAGGGTAAACAAGGAACATAATGGCGGATGGATACTGGGAAGTAGGAAGAACAGGTTTAAATGAGAAGGGGAAAAGGGAGGGGGAGGAGGAAAGGAGGAAAGGGAAAAAGAAAAAACAGAAACGAATCTTTTGTAAATGGGGAAGGGGCAAAGGGAATGGCAAAAAAGACATATTCCCTATGATGCATGTGATCAATATGTATGACAAATACATACTAAAATATATATTAAGTTTAAAAAAGATCTGGAAAAAAAATATCTGGGACTTAGAACAACTAAAAAGCAACTTTACTTCGGGTTCCAGTGTTATCCTGCTAACGTGACCGGGTGAGAAACAGGCTCAGGGACAGCATGGACAGGGAGGGTGCTAGAGAGAGATGTTCTGAGTTTAAACAGGGGTGAAAAGGACATGGGCCCTGTCCTCTGAGGTGTGCAGCCAGGCCCAGCTTAGACTGTGCTCAGACACGGCTAGTTTTGAAATTGCCTGCTGGCTTTAAGTATTTGAACCCTTGTCCTGTTGCCCACATTTGAGCAATGACACATGCTGTGTGGACACTGCTACACCCTGGGGTGAACAGATGGGCTTCTGAAACAGGGGGTGCACCTCATAAGCCTGCAGGCTGTAAGGCTAGGTGGAGAAAACTGAGGCTGCTGAACACCAGGCTGTAGGTCCTAAGTGGAAACTATTCACTCAAAAGTAGAGGGAGGGGAATGAATATATACTTTTTGCTGATTTTGGACTCATTTTCTTTCTTTTGTCTTCCTTTTTTGAATATCTAGATTTTTTTTTTTTTTTGTACCAGGAATCAAACTCAGGACTTTGTGATTGCCAAGCAGGCACTTGTATCACTGATCTAAATCCCCAACCTTCTTTTTTTTTCCTTTTTATTATTCCTTTTTTTTTTCTGTGTAATTTTTCCTATTTTTTCTTTCTTTTTTTTTTTTTTTAAATCGGTACCTGGGATCGAACTCATGACCGTGTGCTTGCAAGGCAGGCACTTATGCTGCTGAGCTAAATCCCTAGCCCAATTTTTCCTATTTTTTATTCTCCATATTATTACATTTTTTATCCCTTTTGTCTTTTATCTTCTACTTCCTGGTTTTCTTTCTGTTACCTTTGTGTAATTCTGTGACTATCCTTCTACTCCATAACAGGATCCTTTGTTTCACTTTTCTCTCCTCCTTCTCATCTCCCATTACTTAATTTTTCAAGTTTCCCTTTGTATTCTCCCATTCTCAATCCCCTATATCTTCAACAGTATAACCACTAAGTTTTAGTAACCTTTTTTTTTTTGTACTGCGCTGTCTTCTCTTGCCTTAAACTGTTGCCCCTGTGCCATGTCACCCTGCCTTGGAGCCAGCTGATTACAGACTGAAACCTCCACAAACTCTGAGCTCAATAAATCCTTTTCCCCTTATTTTGTTTCAGCAGCAAGAGAAAAGTAGGCAAGACAGAATTTGGTACCAGAGAAATGGGGTGGTTGCTGTGAGTATACCCGCCATGTGGTACAAGAGTCCTTGGGAATGGCTTGTGGGAAGAGTTTGGAAAGATTTGGTGGTATCACCTGAAAGAGTAGAGTTGGGAGATTGTGGTCAGAGCTAAGAAGACCATAAAACTGGTAAAGTCCAGGATTGGGAGGTTTCTGCTGGGAAAAAGGGCTGCATTGGTTGTTGGACTCCAGATGATGTTATGGCTTGGCAGAAAGATTGTCTCCATTTCCCTCCTGTCCAGAGACTTTGCCTGAGGCTGAGATTAAGGGCAGTGAACTAACTAATGTGACAGTAGAAATTTCAAGACAGTTGAACCTTGAGGCAATGGCATAGCTTATTATTGGTGGCTTTTAGCCAGATCTATGTTACAAATCAAGAGCAAAGAGCCTGACAGGATGATTTAAAATGTGAGTCTGGCCAGAAAAGAAGCTCCAGTAAAGCTGTGGACCACAAAGATAGAGCTGAGGAGATTTCTATTGCTGAGAAGGAACAGGAGACTATAAGAGATGGCCTGAGGACATCATGAGAAGCAGCAAGTCTTGACCCTCTGCAGCCTCAAAAGATTGAAGGTCTTTGCTTTGAGAAGAAAGCCACAGAGTATCATGTTCTAGAATAGTGGCAGCCACCCTAGGTTCCAGAATGGCAATGGCATAGAAAATGTGTTCCTTAGAATTGGATTCAGAGTGCCCAGTGATCCCTACAGCCAAGAGAGGAAAACCTGGCTACTGCTCCAGCTGACAGCAAACCTTGGCATCATCTATATGGTGCTGGTTTTAGGTGTATGCAGAATGCAAGAGTTTGGGGGTTAAAAAGGCTTCTACCTCAATTACAGGAGGCCAGGCAGTGTGCCCCTGGTGCGGGGGGAGAGCAGTGTGTGAAGCTGTGTGTGAAGACAAAGGTGCAGTGGAGACCCCAGAAGTCTGGGAAAGCCAGGAACTTGGATCATTTAAGGAAAGTTGCATGGAGAGAGCAAAGCAGGCCTAAGTGAGAAGCTATGGGAACTTTAACCAGCAGGAGTGCTATAGGGGTGGAGTCACGTAAACACTTTGGAGCTCTCACAATTTGTCACAAATTGCTACAGATGCTGGACATGGAATTACAGGATTTAATGCTTGCCCTGATGGATTCTGGACTTGGTTTTGTTCCAATGCTTTGTATTCCTGTTTGTAACTTTTGGAATGAAAACATTTATCTTGTGCCATTGAGTGTTGGAAGTATTTAACTTTGTTCTCGTTTGTTTGCAGCTAAAAGTTTGCCTTACATTTTGGAGAAGACTTGGGGTTTAAGACTTTTCAGCAATGATGAAACTATTAGGCATTTGGCAAGTCTTGTAGCTGAACTAAATGCCTTTTGCATAAAGGGATGTGCACGAGTTTTTAGAGTGTGAGGAAAATGTTTTAGTTCTAATGTAACACAATGTTGACAGACTTAATACTGGTTCTTGGGGACTGTTAAATTTGTGTTATAATGTTCAAGTTCTGAAATGTCAAGGGTAAGCATGTCTTTGTATCTGTAAATCTGTTGAAATAAATATATCTGGTTGCCCAGTTGACAAGGGGTGGACTGTAATGGTCGATACATTGTGTCAACTTGAGCTTTAACTAAACAACTCAGCAGGGAGACAGGGTCCTCAGTTTGTAAATCTTTTTCTTTCTTTCTTTTTTTTGGGGTGGATAGTACCCTGAGATTGAACTCACGACCTTGTGCTTGCCAGGCACTTATGCTGCTGAGCTAAATCTCTAGCCCACTAAACATTCTTACCCTGTGCAAGAGGAAGGCAGGGAGATGGTGTGAGTGCGACTCCCCCACCCTCAGGTAGAGGTAGCCTGCTTACAATACACAGGAGAAAAAGGAGGCCTATCCCCACACCTTTTTCTCTTGCTGTATTTGCTGTCTTCTGCCACCTTGAACTATTGCCCCTGTGCCATGCCACCCTGCTTTGCAGCCAGCTGATTATGGACTTAAACTTTCTTAACTTTGGGTGTTGAGTATTTTGTCTCAGCAATGAAAGAAAAGTAACCAAGACAATAGTGTTTCACTCAACAAGAGAATACACATTCTTTTCAGCAACACATGGGACTCTGTCCAAAACAGGGCATATGGTAGCCCATAAAATAGGATTCAGTAAATTCAAAGAATCAAAATTATCTCATGCATATTATTAAATCATGGGTCAGTGAAACTACAAATCAATGGCATAGGACACTCAGAAATTATGCTAGCACATAAAAATGAAGCTACAACCTCTTATATAACCAATGGGTCATAGAAGAAATTAGGCAGTTCCTTGAATTAAATGACAGTGCTAATACAACACACAAGAATCTATGAGACACAATGAAAGCAGTCCTAAAGTTGAATTTTACAACCATGAATTCTCACACCAGAAAAACAGATCAAACCAAATAAATAATCTAGTTATATACCTCAAGGTTCTAGAAAAGTTAAGAATAATCCAATTTCTAAGCTAGTATAAGGAAAGAAATTATAAAGATCAGAGCAGAAATTAATGAAATTGAAAATAAAAATATATAAATAATCAATGAATCAAAGAGCTGGTTTCTTGAAAGAATAAACAAAATAGATAAACTGCTAGCCAATCTTAACTCCTCCCCTAAAAGGAAATAACAGGCCCAAACAATGCAATTAGAAATGCCAAAACCTAGATTATTATTATTTTAAAAACCTGTACTCTAAAAAAAATGGACAATTCAGAAGAAATGAATAGATTCTTAGAGAATCTACCAAAACTGAGCCAAGAAGGCATAAAAACCCTGAATAAAACAATATCAGGCAATGAGACTGAAGAAGTAATGTTTAAAAACTTACCAATTAAGAAAAGCCTAGGTCCCTATAGATTCACTCCCAAATTATAAGAATTCCAGGGAAGATCTAATGCCAATATTGCTCAAATTGTGTAATGAAATTGAAGGGAAGGCAGACAATGACTCAACCAAAAAAGGAAAACTACGGGCCAATTTCTTCAATGAACATTGACGCAAAAGCCCTCAACAACATAGAGGCATAGAGGATGTAACAAATCATCAAAAAAAAATCATACATCATAACTAGGAAGGATTCAACTCAAGGATGCAAGGACAGTTCAACTCATGCAAATTAATAAATGTAACATCACATAAATGGAAGCAAAGACTAATATCACATAATCACTTCAGTTGACACAGAAAAAGCCTTTAACAAAATCCAACATTCATTCATGATTAAAAGAAAAAAAAACCTGGATGAAAACATGTATAGCAGGACCTTATCTCAACCTGATAAAAGTCATTTCAGACAAACCAATGATGGGGAGACACCAAAACCTTTCCCTCTAAAATTAGGAATAAGACAAGGGTGTTTGTTTTTTTTTTAATCTATTTTCCTTTTTGGTACCAGCAATTGTTTGTTATCACCAGGCCTATTCAATATAGTTCTCTCAAAACATTAGCCAGGGAAATTAGGTAAGAGAAACAAATAAAAGGGATAAATATAGGAAAGGAAGAGGTCAAATTATTATTATCTGCATAGAAGACCAAAAAATTTAACCAAAAGACTCCTAGAATTAATAACCAAATTCAGTAGCATAGCAAGATACAAAGTTAACACCCAAAATCAATAACGTTCCTGTACATCAATAAACTCACTGAAGGCTGGGCATGGTGTTGCACGCCGTAATTATAGCACTTAGGAGGCTGAGGCAAGAGGATCACTGTGAGTTTGAGGCCAGTCTGGGCTACCAAGTGAGTTCAAGGCCAGCCTGAACTGCATAGTGAAACCCTGTCTCAAAAAGACAAAACAAACAAATAAACAATAAACTCACTGAGAAAAAAATTAGAGAAACAATGATTTTTAAAAATAGCATAAAGAGCAGGGCATGGTGGCCCACACCTGTAATCTTAGCATTTAGGAGGCTGAGGCAGGAGGATTATTGTGGATTAGAGGCAGCCTGGGCTATATCGTCAGTTCAATGCCAGCTTGAGTTACACAGTGAGACTCTGTCTCAAAAAAAAAAAAAAGATATTGGGAAAACTGGCTATCCACATGGAGAAGATTGAATCTAAAGCCATATCTCTTATCATGTACTAAACCCAAATCTAAATGTATTGAAGATCAAAATGTCAAATCAGAAAAAATCTGCAAGAGAAGATAGGTAGAAATGTTGAAGAAACAGGCAAAGGACTTTTGGAACACAACTCCAGTTACACAAGAAAGTACCAAGAATCAACAAATGGGATCATATCAAATTAAAACCCTTTCACACAGCAAAGAAAACAGCAAGCAGAGTAAAGAGATATCTACAGAACAGGAGACATGTACAAAAATGTTCAAAGGAGAAAATGATTTAGAAGGAGCAACACTATTCATAACACCTCAATGCATAACATCTCAAATGTGAGACAACTCATGATCTGACAGTAGAATGGATAAATAAAATGTGATATATTCATGCTGTGAGAATGTGAGGATACACATTTACAGGAAAATTAGTGAGATCCTTTCGCAAAATAAAAAAAGGATGGGATGTGTATTAGTGGCCAAGCACTTGCCTTCAATGAACACCACCCTGGGTTCAATTCTCAGTACTAAAAAAAAAACAAAAAACAAAAGATGACCTTTTCATAATTTTTTTCTTTTGCGGAGCTGGGGATTCAACTTAGAGTCTCTGTATCACTGAGCATTCCCGCTCCTTTTATTTATTTTTTATTTTGAGATAAGGTTTTGCTAAATTGTTCAGGCTGGTCTCAAATTTGTAACCCTGCCTCAGCCTCTGGAGTAGCTGGGATTCCACATATGTTCCTTTCATATCTGGCTTCACAATTCACAGCAATGAAATGAACTACTGTCTTACGCAGTATACAGGAAAATTAAGGTACTACTATATAGCTTAATGTATAAAATTCATTTTGAAACCAGGGAAACGTATGTTATTTACTTATGTATAATAATAAAACTATAAATAAAAGCAAGTTATGATTGTGGTTATCTTTATGAGGGAGTGTTACAGCTTGGACCTAGAAGTCTCCCCAAAGTCTCATGTGCTCATAGGTGCAGTTTTTGGGAGGTGGATGGATCATGGATATGTGATGTATTAGGGAGTGATACTGAGATTGAAGGTGTGTGATCCTGGGATTATGGGTGTGCAATAACTACATTGGTTTAATATAGTTCTGGGTGTGAGTGGCACCATTCAAAAGGTTTGTAGTCTGGATGAGGGTAAAAGAGAAAGGGATGCTTGCTGCTTTGCCGCCTCTGGCCTGCTATACCATGGACTGTTTCTCCTCCACCAGGCCACCCTGCCTTGGGATCGGCTGACTATGGACCAAACCCTCTACAACTGTGAGCTGAAATAACCCTTTCCTCCTCGAACTTGTGTGTGTCAGGTACTTTGTCTCAGCAGCAAGAAAAATGACTAAGACAGGGAGATCATTGAGAAGTGGTAAGATTTGTGATTTGATGTTCAAAAGGATGTGATGTAGAATGTAAAGTAAATAAAATAAACCAGATACACAGGAAGTGTGGAAAAGCTCAAATAATTCCAATTATCTATTCTGTTGCTTCAAAAATATTTTAGTACATATGCTAATTTGTTTCATTTATACCACTACAGTAGTTTCTTTTACTTCACTGAAGAGATAATTTTATGCTTTTATCTATTTCTTCTTTGTAAGTCTCTTTTTGTCTATCACTTGCAGTCTGAGTAACATTTTGACCATTCTTTTTAAGATTATGATAGCTAGTGTATCAACCATTCTTACTTCCTAATTATTTTGTTATGAAATTTTATTTTTCTGTAGCTGTTTTTATATTTTCTTTATTAAATCTTGTATTTTAAAAAAAATAAACACTGCTAAAGTATGCAACAGAATCCACCATGCTTTTGAACCAGGAAACATTATAGCTGGCTCTCAGATAGAAAATATTTAAAATTTTGTGTCTATACTCAGTACTTATAGATTTGTTTTATTCTTTTTCTTAATTTTAATTCCTGGGGTGATGGTTTTAAGTTGCCTATGGTGGGTTGCTTTATTGGTAGTATTTAGAACACTTAGGTGATGATTACTTCTCTGAGGTAGTTTCCAGGTGTGGCTGGTTTTTGTCTTTTGAATCTGTTGGAAGATCTTACCTCTTCAGTGTTTTCTGTGACCCTCAGTTAATGTCAGTCACGCAGTGAGTTTGGCTCAAGGAGAAGGTGCCGCCAGCTGCTGCCTTCTTCTTTGTTGAAGTTTTTCTTTTTACTTTCTCTGTGGGCTTCAATTTTCACTTAAGATTTTTCTTGGCTCCAGGGGACCCACTTCCTTTTGTCTTGTTTTCCTCACGATGCTATATTCCCAGCTTCTGGATGGTGACGCTCAGAGAGGCTGTTTTCTCTACAGCTTACTGCTTTACCTTCTTCCCAGAAGTGTCCTGTCTTTATTCTCTAAATGATACAGTAAAACTATTTACATAGTATTATTATATTAGTTATACGTAACCTAGAGATGATTTCAAGGACACAACAGGGTATTTGTAAGTTATGTGCAAATATTACAACATCTTACAAATGGACATAAATGTCTTGTGGGTGTGTCAGAGTCAATTCCTCAAAGATACTGAGGGATGACTGTAATGAGAAGAGGCAGGTTGTGTAAGTGGGTTTTAGATTCCAACTACTTCAGGGAAGGTGTTACAGAAAAGACCAAAAAAAAAAAATGAACATTTGATGCAAATTATGGAGGAAATGGAGGGGATAAAAGGACAATTAAGGGAAATAAAGGATAGTTTACAAGTAGACTAGTGTATTATTTTATACTGAAATTATTTTAAGACATTTTGTATGTTACCTTTCAAATAGATATGACTATCACACTTATGATCCTCATCTGGATCCACAATATAAAAGAGTATCATATTATTTGAAATACAGGCATTCCACAAATTTTAACTGAACTATTAACTCTTGATTAAGCACCTTTCACACCCTCTATGATGCAGGGTCAGCCATGGTAATCCAGCATAACAAACACATACTCCTGGTTGCCTACAGTATCCTACTTATCAACGGCTTTCATATTATTGGCTTAGTTTAACTTTATTTTTTTGGTACCTGGGATTGAACTCAGGTCCTTGCACTTGCCAGGCAGGCACTGCATGGCCAAGTTATATCCCCGCTGGGGCTTAGTTTAACTCTAGGATGTTACTGGAATTTTTTTCTTTTTTTCTGGTACTGAGGATTGAACTCATGACTTTGTGACCTTGCACTTGCCAGGCAGGTGCTTATGCCTGAACTAAACCCCTGACTCTTGGAAATTTTATTTTTGATACAATTTTTTCATTAGGTAGACTAGTAGGTATGAGAACAGGGAAGGGAGGAATAATGCATAAATAATGACTCAAAAGTTTTCAGGGCAGGAGACTACTTAGTTAACCTGTTTTATCTAGGGAGTCTTCCTGAATGAGTCAGAGTTGGTCTGAGAGTCATGTAGAATTAGGCAATAAAGGAGAATTTTTATTCTCAGGCTGGAAGTATAATAAGAGAACAAAGTGATGAGTGTCACATTCTTTGGAATCTTTGGTTTGGCGTATGACTTAGGCATGACTTTTACCTTCACACGTGCTAAGTACCTTAGGACATTAAAATTATCCTGGAGTGAATTTTGCATTGATATATGTTTGAGATTCCACCACTGTAAACCAAGCATTAAAGACTACCTGGATTATCTCATTTAATTCTTTCAACAATGCTATGAGGTTGTCCTCATTTTATTGAAGAAAGTGAGGTAGTCAGAAGTTATTTAAGAACTAGAATTTGAAGCCAGTCATTCTGATTCTAGAATTCTTGACTGATTGATTGACACAGGGCCTTACTACATTGCTCAGGCTGTCCTCAAAGTACTGGACTCAAGTGATCCTACCTCAACCTCTTGTCCTGGGATTACAGGCACGTGCTACCATGGCTGGCTTTGGAATATGCATTCTAATATGCAGCTAAGACTATGCTGCTCTTAGAAATAAAGAAGAGGATAACACCAATTCTGGAACTTTCTTAGGCTTCTTGACATCATAAATTTCTAAAGTATGGTATGCTATTTGTTTGTTTGTAACAGGGTCTCGCTTTGTAGCTCAGACTGGCCTCAAACTTGTGGCTATCCTTTGTCTTAGACTCCTAAGTGCCAGGATTTCAGGGGTACACCACTGCATCCCGTTTGGTATGCTTACAATGACATACAAAGACGATTATCTCCTTTGGTAATTCACCGTACTGTTTAATCCTTTAGCTTTCCAAGGACAACCAATAGACAAGTCTTTTTTGGTTAAAAATGTGGCTGATCTCAAGTTTTCTTTCTTTTTTTTAAAGCCTAACACATATCTGCTATTTAAAATCCAGTTGTGTAGTTTTTTCATATTCATTTGGTCAGCCTCCTCAGTTACAAGTCTTCTTTGCAAAAGAAATGGTTTTAAAGTTAACAGTCCAAGATAAGCAAGATGTCAGGCTTTGAAGAACAGGAACGACATATCTTACAGCTATGTACTAGTTTTGGTGTGCTACTGTTCATTAAGTTACAACACTTTAAGGATCGTTTGGAAACAGCGACTAATGCATTAATTACCAGAGGTCACAAGAGTTGTCATACTGAGTTTTCTTTTTACTCTCCTTAAGCTTGATAGTATGAAAACTGGGAAAACTATGTACTCACAAATTACCGAGGATGCGGAATGCAATGGAAAGTAACTTCTGCGGGGCTCAAATTTTCCACGTTCCCCCTATAGACACGGTTCAAAAGCAATCCAGACATCTGCTTATTCCTAACAGGTCACACCTCGGGCTAACTGCACGACCACAGATCTTAACCAGAATCACGTTACCGTTCTACACATACTGGGGGTGCCTTTCCATAAACCGGCAGTACACAGAACACCTCGGTGCCCATCTGCCTTCACAGCCTTCCCCAGACCGGCTCGGCAGCCCTCAGCTCCGCGCCTTCCCCGCCCGAGCCCTGCTGGGCTCCCCCGGCCCACGCTGCACGTCAGCCTCTCCGCTTGGAGGCCAGTGTCTAGGGAGGCCGGGCAGAGCGGGGACACGGAGCGCGCGAGCCGCCGCCGCCTCCCCTGCGGCCCCCTCGCGGGCCTCAGCCCCTCTGCCCGCCGCGGAGAGGAAGGGGGCGGTTCCCACCCGCGCCCCGTCCGGCGCTCGCATGCCCCCACCCTTCTCCTCAGCTCGGGGCTGCCACGCGCCCCGTCCCCGCCCCTCGCCCCGGGAGAGGAGCGGGTGGCGCAGGGGGGTTCACGGAGCAAGGCCGGGGCCAGCCGAAGGCCTCGGCCCCGCAGCCACGTCCTGCGCAGCGCGGGCGCCCAGCCGGCCGCCCGCCGGCCAGCGAGGCGGGAGCACAGCCTCGGCGATGACTGGGGCCGGAAGCGCGCTCACGTCACTTCCGGGCGGTGCAGCGGCGCCCGCTCGGAAGATGGCTGCGCCCTGTGGCTCGGAGCTGCCCGCCAACTCGCCGCTAAAAATTCCGAAGATGGAGGTGCTCTCCCCGGCTTCTTCTGGAGGCCTGAGCGACGGAAACCCATCGCTGTCCGACCCTTCCACGCCTCGGGGTGCCTCCCCGCTCGGGCCGGGCAGTGCGGCGGGCTCGGGGGCAGCGGCGTCCGGGGGTCTCGGGCTGGGGCTGGGGGGCCGCAGCGCCGCCTCGTCCTCGGTCTCCTTCTCCCCTGGTGGCGGCGGTGGCGGGGCTGCGGCAGCCGCCGCCGCCGCCTGCCGGGGCATGTCGTGGACGCCGGCCGAGACGAACGCCCTCATCGCAGTGTGGGGCAACGAGCGGCTGGTGGAGGCGCGGTACCAGCAGCTGGAGGGAGCCGGCACGGTGTTCGGCAGCAAGGCCCCCGGGCCGGCCATGTACGAGCGCGTGTCCCGGGCCCTGGCCGAGCTGGGCTACGAGCGGACCCCGTCCCAGTGCCGGGAGCGCATCAAGGTAACCGGCCGCCCGGCCTGGGGCTGCGAACCAAAGGCAGAGAGAAGGCGGGGAAGCGGGCCTCGGGGGCGGGGACCGGTCTGAGCGCAGGGCTCCCCTCCGGGGCCCGGTGGGCGACTCGCATCTCCTCCGCCTTTCTCTTCTCTCCCTGGGAAGAGGACTTTTTTCCTTATGGCCGCCAGCCCGTAGGTTTACTGAGTTTGAAGTTGGGCGTGCCTGCCGCCGCCCCTTTTTCTTGCCAATTGAGGCTGTTCTGCGCTCTGAAGTTGGTAGTTGCTCATTGTGCGCGGTGCGGCTGTCCCCGCGCTGCTGGCGCGTCTCGCCCCGCCGCCGGGGCCCTGCGCTTTGTTCCAGGCACAGGGGCTCCCAGGCAGAGGTTTACCAGCTGGGGCGGGATTGAGGAAGGGCCAGACCGGGGCCGTGGAGCCCCCAGTTAGAAATGTCCAGTAGGTAGTGGATCCTTTCAAAAAGCGCCTTGGAAGGGCTGGCCTTTGTGTCAGTCCCTTTGGTTCTAACTTGAGGTGCGAAGGGTGAGTGCGATTTGAGATGTTTTGGAGAGTGGGAAAGGCTTGGTTGTAGCCAGGTTGTGTATTGTTGTCGCGGAGGTAGCGAGCACCTTGAAAGTTAGCTAGGCTGAGAGTTGTTCTGGAATTTGAATAGTCAGTGTCTACAGAGTTAACGTTGGCTTGAGCTCTGCTGTTTCTGACAAGCCCCTTGAAACCTAGTTTACTCTGCTTTAGTCACTGTGCCAGATGTGATGACGAGTAAAACTCTGCATCTGGCCGTCCTTGTGCATCTGCATCAAACATGTGGGCTGTTGACTTTGTCTAGGCAGTTGTATTTTTATTATGAGAGTTGTGTCTTTGTTAAGCTCTTGGCCTCCTCATAGCATCTGGAAAAAATTTGGATAGGATTCTCCAAGTTTTTACTAAAAATACTTCTGTTTCTTAGTCATAGTATCTGCATACTTTCCTGGTAGGGCTGGCACTTTTTTTGGGAACTCCAGGGGGTTGGGTTAAAAATGAGTAGAACAGTTTTTAAGTCAGAGCAATCTCGCAAAAGTTCAGTCAAAATCCAGTAAGAACAGTGATAAGAATAATCACTGTAAAGAAGAAAGATTGTGGCAGAGTTATGAGGTGTTAGCTCCAGTGGTGTTCATTTGCCCGGTTTGTTAGAAATTTGGTCCAGAAACTAAGCTATTTCAAACGGACTAATTGCTGTGGAAGGAAGATAGGAGCCATTACAAAGTTTAGTTAGCTTTTTGGTATTACCTGCTTTTGGGCTTCATATGTGTCCCGTTTCTTATTTTTTTTATTTTTATTTTTGAACCCGGAATCACACTCAGGACCTCGTACTTGCCAGGTGCTATGATCCTGTTTTTAAACAAGAATGTTATTAAGTAGTAACTAATAGTTAAAAGCTATTTATGATTTTCATTCAGTGTTCTATTCAAGGTCATTAAGAATAAATTTTCCGCCGGAGATTTAGTTCAGCGGCATTAGCACCTGCCTGGCAAGCACACAGTGGTACCTTTGGTCCCCGGTACCAAAATAATTAAATAAATAAATTTTTCGTAGAGCTTTTGCACTGCTCTGGATAGCATCAAGCCATGAACATTTTTTGAGTTTAGAGCTTCTTTTAAGTGTGCTTCAGGCATGTATAACTTTTATTTTAATTTGCTTAATTTTTGTCCATAGAAATTTCCAAATAGTAGTGCCTGAGTGTATATTTGAAATCTCAGCACTCAGAAGCTGAAGGAATTCTAGGCCAGCCTAGCACCAAAAAACAAAAAGAAAAAAAGCAAGAAAAAGAAATTATCAAAGGGAAAAAGTGTGCTATCAAAACCTCATTGAAGTTAATTTCTCCATAAAATTGTTTCTCAAACAACCAGGAAGTAGCTAGCTAAGATTGTTTCCAGTTACTAGAAGGAAATCTAAACCAAAGAAAGGTGATTAGGGCTTCTGAAAGAAACGTTTTTGAAAAAGAAGTTTAGTTTGCCTGTCTTAGACAGCTGAGCTCAAGGATATTGGGATAATAGGCAGTTGGTGATTGTGGGATCTATGATCCAGAGAGTGGTTAAGAATGACAACAATAACAGTTTTTTGAAGTGCTCTACTATTAAATGATTTGAGTTAGGGAACCCATACTTCTTGTTAGTGTGCTTTTCTGCCAGATTTATTAAGTTCTTAAGAGTTTGATCTGGCTTAATTCATTTACTTCCTAAATTCATCAAATTAAGTCCAGAAAGATAGTTTGGCAAAGTATAAAAATCTAAAATCCTTGACACTTTGGAACATGGACTTTGGAACACAAACTTTGGAAAACAGTCTGCAAATACAGCATTAAAAATTAAACTGAGCTGGGTGTGGTGGCCATTGTCTGTAACTCCAGTACTTGGGAAGTTCAGAGGCTGGAGGATTGATGTGAGTTCAGGGTCAGCCCTAGGCTACCTGGTGAGTTCAAGAGTTCAAGGCCAGTCTGAACTACATTTCTAGACCCTGTCTCAAAAAATAAGAAATAAAGCTCTGTCCCTTTAAGAGATAGTGTAAATATGATTTTAAATTTAGAGGCAAGCTGGGTGTGGTGACCCACTCCCACAATCTCAGCATTTGGGAGGCTGAGGCAGGTGGATCTTCCTGAGTTAAAAACACGAACACGACAGAAGCAAATGTCATTGAAAATCATACCCTTATGCAATTATGAGGTGAACATTCAGGTAACACAGAGTATGTGTAGGAAGATCAAAATAAAACCTTAAATTCTTAGGAATCTGAAACCTCTGAAAACAAATCCTTAGGTCCCAGTTTCAGAAATACTAATTTTAGAACAAGTGATTTAGGAATCCCTCACTTTATCATATTGATAAGAATGGCAAAAAGAAATCCAACAATGCCTTTGCTAAGTTTCATAAAATAGAAACAAAGTAGTTCAGTAAGTGCAGAAAATGGCCTTGAACAGGTTAGTGTAGCTCACTAACATGTGACTTTGGGACTCAGGATGTATATCAGTGTAGCAGGCACCGAGGCCCTGAGTTCAATTCCAAACTCTCAAAAGAAAACAAAAAAACAGAGCTGAGCTTGTTGGCCCACACTTGTGATCACAGCACTGTAGGAGGCTGAGGCAGGAGGCTGCAGGTTCACATCCATCCTGGTCAGTTTATCAGTTTAGCAAGACCTTGTCTCAAAAAAAAAAAAAAAAAAAAAATGGCACATGGTAGCACATGCCTCTAGTACCAGCACTTGGGAGACTGAGGACAAGGGGATCCCTGCTTGAGTTTGAGGCCATCCTGAACTACATAGTGAGACCTTGTCTCCAAAAAATAAAATTTAAATTTAAAAAGCTGGGGGGAGGGGGAGGTTTGGGGAGGTAGCACCAGCCCTGGTTCAATCCCTGTCCCAGGGAGTGGCTGGGAGATGAGCGTGAGAGTCTCACAGGGAGGAAAATAACATCAGACTCACTCACATTTTGGGTCTAATGTGTTTGAAATTCCTATGAAAAAATTTAATTGTGAAAAGTCAGATAATTTGTTCTAAGTTTGAAAGGAAGAGATAAGTAGTGACCAGTTTTGCTGTGTAGGTGATTTGACCGTGTTGGTAAAGCAGCTTTCATCGCACATGAAGGTATCAGCTGTGTCTTCTGCCAGCTGTTTTCACAGCCACCCTTCTGAACAACCAGCCTTAAAGCACATCTTTTACATTCTCTGGATGGCACCCTTCATTATATAATGAAGTATTAAATTGTAGTTATAAATACTGAATTAGGGCCAGGTGCTGTGGTGCACGCCTATAATCTCAGCACTCAGGGAGGGAGGTACTGAGGCAGTTCAAGAGCAGCCTGGGCTACAAAGTGAGTTCAAGCCAGCCTGAACTGCATAGCAAAACCCTGCGTCAAAAAGCCAAAAAAGAAAAGAAAAACTTAATCACTTGGATTTTGATACTAAAGCTACTTCTAATACTGTTCCTATAAGTATTCAAGATTTTGAAAGTCAGATACAAACCTTCGTTTAGTGCTTCAAAATTTGATTTTGGTGTCTGTCATGTTATTGGTGTTTTATCTTTTGGATAAAATGGATGTGTTTGACACTGCCTCATTACAGATTGTTGTTTAGTCTGAAGTTTGGTTGGATTTCTCTTTGCCAGAAGACAGTTTGTCTGTTAACAATTCCAGCCAAGTTTTGGAGTCAGATAAACAAATCTGGAAGGTTTTTGTCCAATCTTTGCATGGTTTTTCTCCTGTAGACTTTCTGCTGGGTGATAGAATGCATAAAAAGAACTGCTAATGTACAGTTCCTACAAGAGTTTACAGTCCAGCTGAAGCTTGTAAACACACATCAAACAGGAAAAAAAGGTGTAAAAGTACAAGGGCTGGTATGCAGGGCATTACCTGATTAAGCGTTACATAGCTAAAGACTGTGTGATGACTTAGAAGTTGGGTGTGATGTCAGCACTGTCCATGCTACCGTAGTTGAGAGATCTATCTGGACTGGGAAGTCATGAAGCATTCACATCTGAGCCAAATCTACACTCACACTTTAACCGTTTAACCTGATAGACTGCAAAACTCGTTCTTTTATCACATATTTTGAGTGTTCTGCAGAAATTCACCTCTTAAAAGTTAGTTTTAAGTTTTTGAAAGTGAGTACTAGTGCTGCTTCAGGATGAAATGCAAGGTGATTGTGTATGACCTAAAAAATTTGCCTTAACCAGACAAGGTGCATGCCAGTTAATCCAAACAGCCTGGGAGTCTGAGACAGTAGGATCGTGCTTTTGAGTGCAGCCTGGACAGTTTAGTGACTTAGCAAGACCTTGTCTCAAAAAAGAAAAGAGAGAGAAAGGAAAGAAAGTAAGGATATAGCTCAGAATAAAAGCCTTAAGTTAAATTCCCAGTAACACAACAAACAAAAACCTTGCCTTTGTTGGCAGTTGCTCATCATATACATTTAAAAATGTCTTTAACCTAACAAAATGATTATTTTCTAGGGGCACACTATTTAGGTTTATTCGGTACCTGTCATTATCATTGGAACAAATTTTGTATTTGAGCACACAAATCACAATATAGTGTATTTGTTTTTCATTTTAGTTTTCAAGCCTTGCTTCTGTTTGTAATAGTGGAGAGATAGTTTGGAGCCAAAAGATACCATTGTTCCTGTGTCAGCATTTGAATAGACTCTGCCTGCCTATCATTGAGGACTACCTTTTGGTGTTTGCAGACTAGACTTCTGCATTATCATTGAAACATTTTCGGGAAAAGTGGTAAGCCAGTCAACGAGCTCATAAGAAAGATTTATTCAGATCTTTTTCCCAGCTTCTGTTGTTTCCATCACACTATTATTTGGAAGGTTATGAATTCCAGTTTGTTTGTTGGCTTAAAAATCTGACAGAGGATTGGTATGTGTTTTAGAAGTGTGGATCATTTTTGACTGCTGACTGTACACTTATATTTTGTTTTTCAGTTTTGGAAGTAAGAGATCCTAACAAGGATGTGCTGAAACTGAATGAACAGGATTCTAAATTTATTTCCTGATGTTTCAGGAGGTTTAATAAAGAGTCGAGTTATATTTTCTGTATACTTCATAGACAGTATATAAAGGGAAGAATAATGCAGAAAGCATGATGTATAAACAGTGCTGTTCAATAAAACTTTCTACGATGGCAGAAATGTTCTTTAGCTCAGTTCAGTATAACTAGCAGGCACGTTATTGTGCCCTTAAACTATGACTAGTTTGCCTGAAAACTGAATTCTTAATTTTATTTAATTTCAATTAATTTGATTTAAAATTTTAAGGGCTGGGGATTTAGCTCAGCAGCATAAGCGCCTGCTTTGCAAGCGTGTGCGGTTGTGAGTTTGATCCCCAGTACCAAAAAAAAAAAGTTTAAAAAAAATTTTTAAGTGGCCACATGTAACTGTTGGTCACCATATTGATCACTTTGTAGGAGAAAGTTGTATGTTGTGTCCTTTTTTTGCAAAAGGATTTTCTTGACCACATGCTCAGACCTGTAGGGGGCGCTCCGGATTTCTTCTTACCCTTACTATCTAACCCTGTGTAGGACGAATCTTGATAGAAGTCAAGAAAAATGATTTTAGTACAAGGGATAAAAGTTTCATAGCCTCAACTGGCAGCAGCTGGCAGTGTATGTTCTTGGTTCTATAGAACACTGCTCTCCAGTAGAACTTTCTGTAGCCATGGAAGTGTTCTGAATCTGCTCTAGTGTGGTAATCACAAACTACAGGTGACTGTTGGGTGCTTGCAGTGTGATTAGGACGATTGAAACAATGTTTAATTTTATTTAGTTTTAGATAAATAGCCACATGTGACTAGTGGCTGTTATGTTGGCCAGAACAACTTTGGTGTAACGTGTTCTAACTTTTTTGCTATGTACTTGTAAAAGAGTTTTGAAATCCATGTATCTTTCCAAGAGTTTTTAGGTTGACATTAAAATTTCTTATAATATATTTAAGAGCTTATACAAGGTCAGTAGGATATAAAAAGATTAAATCTAGTTTGAAATAAGTAAGATGAAGATGACTATAAAATATATGCATACTCTGCTTTAAATCTGAAAAAAAATAAAATGTGTCATAAAAATGTTGGCGATTAAGAAATATTCCAGTTACATTTAAAAGAAACAATGCCACAAATTGCCTTGGTCAATATAAATTCCGGTGAAGCTTCATCTAAAAAGAGCAAACATATACAGAGTTGGCCAAAAAAGTACATAGAAGGAAAAGAAAAAATACTTTAACATTAAATTTATTGATACATTATGAGATTAATAGCAGTTACCTTTGGCCTCTACAGTTACAAGAGGTGCTCAGAGTGGTGCCCATGAGCTTCCAGACATGTATTAGTGCGGCAAACTCCTGACGTGTGTTCTTCTGTGGGAGTCCGCATGTATGTGACTGAATGTGACAGGAGTCTCTAGGGTTTTAAGGCGCTCTGATCACTAGTACATGGGACAAATGGCTATCCCTGTTAAGATACTTTAAAACTCTGAAGAACTGCAAGTTTCCCTGGATCTTTTGAATAGTTTTCTTGGCTATGCAGGGAGACTGGGCCCTTAGATTCTACTGCTCTTAGAACACCCAGAACCAGGAAGATTGAAAGGGAAAGGGAGGAGCTTAGCTTTTGGCTAGAGTCCTAGGTCAGGTCAGGGGTAATGTGGGTATCTTGCCCCTTTCCTTTTATAGATTCAGCTGGTAGATGCATCACATGCTTTCTTTAAAATAATAAAATCTGAAATACAGACTCATTTTTTCATTATCCAACTAATGTTTTTGTCTCCTGTGATAGGCTCCAGAAGTACAACTGTGAACCTTTACATTTACCTTTAAGGTGTCTACCTTGCTGTGAAGGAGTCAGACTGAAAACATTAGTTACACATTGTGGACAAAATCGAGTGCCTTGTCGCTGTGAAGCTCGTGGTGCTTCCGGAGCACAAATCGGCCTAGATTATCAGGAGGTGAATCCTGGAGCTGAAGTAGGTAGCACTTAACTGGCAGAAGCGTAGGATGGGTGAGCAACTGAGCAGGTAGGCAGAGGCAGCAGAACCCCTAGTAGTGCAGTCTGCAAAAGCAGCAAGATGTGTTTATCCATGGGCCCCGACTGGAAGCCTCCAAATAGTGAAATTGTTTCAGAAATTGTTAGTGATCAGTTGTTTAAAAAGTCATCCCTTGTTGGGCATGGTGGCACATGACTGTAATCCCAGCACTCAGGAGGCTGAGGCAGAAGGATCCCCACAACTTCAAGGTTAACATGGGTTATGCAGCCTGAATGGCATAGTGAGACCCTGTCTCAAAAGAAAAAAAAAATCCTGCCTTTTCAATGACCAACAGTTTACTGTAATGCATGGCAAATGGTGAGTTAGAAGCTACAAATGATAGTGTGGAGGCTTCATAAAGAGTCATGTGAAAAGGTGACGCTGGTAGTTTTGCGATGACAGTATATGGATGTATCAATTCTAGGTAATGTTTTGCTAACTTTTTTTATACTGTTGAGCTCCAGTTGTGCAAATACCAATATAGGTTTCATGCTTTAATTTATATACTGGAAAGAAGAAACAACAGTGCACCTTTTTAAGACCTACAACCCACAAAGGTACATGTTCACCAGAGACCTAGAATTTTAATAATATATATGTAGAACTGAAGTCTCCAGGCATGGTGGTACACACCTGTAATTCCAGCACTCTAGGAGGCTGAGACAGGAGGACTTAAAGTTCAAGACCAGTCTGGGCAATTTAGTGATTTAGCAAGACCCTGTCCCAAAATAAAGGACTGGGGATCTACCCCAGTGCAAAGGATCGCTGCAAGTTCAATCCCCAATACTGGAAAAAGAGAGAGTTCACTTTTATGTCGCATTTATTGTGTGCCATATACTCTTCTCTAAGTGCTTTATAAATATCATTTAACCTCATTATGGCACTATAGCTAATTACATGCAATACCATATTCTATTTGAGCACAGGCAGCCCAAACTCTGCCACCCCTTTTATTAATGGCCTGTGCCAGCACTTGCACCTGGACAACCATCACCCTCTCCCTTCCTCTTCCTCCTCCCCAGCCTTTCCAGCACCACCTCCCCTTCCAGCCCAGTCCTGCGGTGCCACCCACTCACCCCTTCTCCAGCCACAGTCTCAGGGTCTCCAGAAATTCCCTCACTTAAACTGGTTGAAAGAAAACCTGGGCCAGTGTGGACAGCCGCTCCCACTGGTAGTGAGCCGAAGGGTTGCTTCTTGGGGACTGGCAGCTCAGGGTCACGTTGGCCCTCACCTGGGGCACACCCAGGAGACCTCAGGATGGAGGCACTGGAGGCACTGGGGAAGGGAAGACAGTTAACGCACACACCCAGGAGACCCCCAGGCACCCCCTGTGTCACTCGCTGTCCTACCCCCATCCTTGCTCCTAGGGAGAGAGACCTGCTGAACCCAGCCTCAGGGACACATTCTCGAGAAGGTATAGAGTAGACCAGGGATACTCCAGGGTCGCCTGACACAGACCTGTTGATGTAGGCCAACACCTGGTGGGGTCAGGACACCTCCTTGTCCCTCTACAATGCCCCATGTTCACAGCTCAGCCTGTCTCCCTCTCCAGAGCTGGCCTTCCTGTGACCTCAGTGTTCACCCCTCTCCCCAGCTACTCCCTGCTGTGCAGAGGCCTTGTCACCAGCATGGTTCTTGCTCCCCTATGCACTGCCACTTCATTTCACACTGGGAGTTTGTGGAGGGGGGTTGTCACAACTCATCAGAATTGATTTTGCAACACTCTAATGGACCGTAAACTGCAGTTGATAAGAGAACTAGAAGATACTAAAGTGAGATCAAAATATTTTCAATCATTGTAGTCTTTTAGACATAGGGTACCAAAACTCCAGAAACAGCATTAGTTTGTAACAGCTTATGTCCAAGGTACTCCTCTGAACTGCTTTATTCTTTTTGTCATGAATAGCTGGAGCCTAAGGTTTGACAGTAAAAGGCAAAGAAAGGAAGCTGTCAGAAGCAGTGAGACTGGAGACATAAACAGGAGGTCAGGTGGAAGTGAGGAGTTTGGAATTTACCGTAGTCATCAAGGGATTTTTAAGCCGATAGTAATAAGATTAGGCTTAATGTGCAGAGTGGAAAGAGTAAAACTAGAAGCACCAAGAGTGCAGGTGTGTGGCGGTGGGCTGGATGAAAGATGAGGCAGTGGCTATGGAGCTGGTGGGAAGAGGATGTTTCATACGTATAAACATCGGGGCTCTAAACAATCTGGACATTCTCATCTACAGGATTTGTTAGCTCTTAATCTGTGATGTAATTTGCTGTCTCCTTTACCAACTCACACAGGGTTCCTCGCAGTGATCAATGCAAACCTGCACAGTATCTTCCTAGCTTACATTTTTAGGATTCGTTTCTTAGAACCCAGTGAAATATACATAGATGACTGTATGGACAGTCCTGTCTGGGTTGGCTCTGTTGGTTTTCTGCAGACTCAGGCTCTGGTCTGCTCCACAGCCCTCAGAAGTGATTATCCTAGCATTATTTTTCTGTCTTAACATTATTGGAGCTTAAGAACTAAAATTCACATCTAAAAGTTCAAATGTTAATGATTATATTTACCCTGTACTGTCCTTCTATTGTTACTTTTTTATCTTTCAATTATTATGCTAAAGTAGAATAGCAGTTTTCCTCCTATTGAAAGTTACATCTGTAATTTTACAAGTGAAATAAAATAAAATGGACTGCAAACTTTCTGAATTTCATAAACGGTAGTATTGTAAACTTAATGTCAAACTTAAACATCAAACTTTTGATCGTTAGGATTGCAGTAAATTGGATACCCTTTCATTTTGTTTCTGTTGGGTGCATGCACTGTGCTATAGTCTGCTTCCTCGTTACCAGTGCAGAAATTTCATCCAGTGTTTATGATAAATTCATAATTATTTGCCTCAGATGCCTGGGGTTTTTCTCCTGTTCTTCTAAATACACAATTGAAAGATGTCTTCATTTGGGGAAAGACATATTTAAATTAAGTCTGTATAACCCTCACCTATTGATAGTTGAGACAGTCCTTGAAAGCCAGTGGAAATACTTGTTTTTCTTGGCATTAATCAAATCAATATATATATATATATTTTTTTTTTTTTTTTTGTAGTATGTGTTGTTACTCAGAAAAATACAAACCTATGTTCAGGAGTTTTAGGAATAGGAGCCATCATGTTGTATTTATATATGTGTTCTTGACTGTACTCATATATATTTTGAGCTGCCAAATATTACTTCATTGCATATAAATTGAGCCTATAGAGAAGTTGTTTACTTAGATGTTTTGCAGTTGCATCTCAGCCTGTGTGAGATGACTTTGTTATAATAGCCTGGATGTTTGAAAGTTACAGTGTTGCAGCTATTACAAATTGTGCTGCTATGAACATGGGTCCACATGTATGGTCCTATGGTATGTTTTCAGTTCTTGGAAAATACCCAGAAGGAGAACAGCTGAATTGAGTGGGACCTCCAGTCCTAGTTTTTTGAGGAATCTTCACACTGATTTCTACAGTGGTTTTGCCAGCCTGTACTCCCACCAGCTATAAACAGTATGTAGTCTTATGTAGACAGCAGCCCCTTAAACCAACTATTTACTGTGTCTACATAGTCTACTTAGAAGACGCCAAAAAATACCACCAAAAGACCACTGAGTTAATAAGCAACTTCAGAAGCGTAGATGGATATAAAGTCAACACTCAAAAATCAGTATCTTTTTTTTTTTTTTTTGGTACCAGGGATTGAACTTGCAACCTCACACTTGCCAGGCTGGTGCTTAAGCCACTGAGCTAAATCCCCCAGTATCATTCTTGTATAAACAACAAACTCACTGAGAGAGAAATTATGAAAATAACACCTTTCATAATAGCATCCAAAAAAAAAAAGAAATACTTAGGAATCAGCCTAACAAAGGATGTAAAAGATCTGTATATTAAAAACTATAGTACTCAGAAAAAGGAAATTGAAGAGGATATCATAAAATGGAAAGATACCCTTTGCTCTTGGATTGGAAGAACCAATATTGTGAAAATGTCTATGCTCTGAAAACTGTTACACAGATTTAATAGAGTTCTGATTAAAATATCATTAGCATGCCTCACAGATCTAGAGAAAACATTCCTAAAATTCATTTGGAAACATAAGAGGCTTAGAATAGCAAAGACAGCCCTAGGCAACAAGGGCAAGGCAAGAGGCATTGCAATCCCAGGCTTGAAATTATACTACAAAGCTACAGTGATAAAATCAGTATGGTACCAGAAGAAAAAACAGAACTGATGATCAGTGGACCACAACAGAGGATGCAGACACAAATACAAAGATATTCAGCCATCTTATCTTTCACAAAGTGGCCAAACATGAACACTGGAAGAAAGATAGCCTCTTTACTAAATGGTCCTGGAAAAATTGCTTTCCACATGCCAAAGACTAAAATTAGGCCCATGTGTATCACAATGTACTAAATTAAAGTTGAAATGGATCAGTGATCTAAATATTAAAACTGGAAGACAAGATAGGTAGAAATCTTGAAGACATAGGGGTAGGCAGAGAGTTCATGAACAGAACACAAACTGCGTGGCAAGTGCTTCAAAGAATCAACAATTGAGATCTCATCTTACTAAACAGTGTTGCTTTTTGCTGTTTTCAGATTACTTCATTTATCTGGATAATTATGTTTACAGTTGATGTTAATGAAACTGGAACAAAAGTTCATAGCTACCTGAAACTACTTTTTAAAAAAAATTTTGAGACTGACTTTTCTGTAACAGGCAAATCTGCTGTATGATTTGATAGGTCAAAAAGGACCTCAACCTTATATTTTGTACCTCAACTGCTTGCACACTCTTAAGGTTTTTTATCCACTCAATTGTCCATTCACTCATCAAAAATTTATTGAGAGCTAGGTGTGGTGGCACACACCTCTGTAATTCCAGTACCCCTAAAGGTTGAGGCAGAAAGATCACAAGTTTGAGCCCAGCCTTGACAATTTAGCTACTTACCAAGACCTTATCGCAAAAATAAAAAACATAGAAAATGTTGGGGTTGTAGCTTAGTGCAGAGGCCCTGGGTTACTGGGGCTTAGCCCCAGTACTGAAAAGAAATATTTAAAACTTGTAATTCAGGACAGTTAACATAATGTAAACAAAAACTTCAAATATGATATTCTTTGATAAAACCTTACTGGTTTTAGTTTGAGTCCTATTGCTTTCTTTATGTATAAGAAATAGAAATTTGCCCGCCATGGTGACGCATACCTGTAATCCCAGCACCCAGTACGTGGGAAACTGAGGTAGGAGGATTTCTGCAAGTTTGAGGACACCGTGGGCTACATAGTGAGTTCAAGGTAAGCCTGAATCACAAAGACCTTGTCTAAAAAAAATTGTTTTAGCTTTTGGCATGGTTTACATAATTTGCTATTATTCTTTTGTATTGTGTGTATCCAGCTGCCATTGAGGTTCCAGGTACTATGCAGCAGAGTGCTACGCTGTTACTCTTCATTCAGTCCTTAGTTTATGGACACCACCTCTTGACCCAGGCACTATGCAGGGTCCCAAAGGTAGTGTTGGCCCAAACGGGTAGTTCTTTTGTCTCGTGTACAAATTAGGAAAATTAGGAAGTAAGCCTGATAGTTAGATTTTGAGAGTTCAGAGTTGTGCCAATTTTAGAACAGTATAAAATATTTTTTTCCTTATACTGTAGGTACATAATGTTACCATACTACTGAACTAGGAAAAATCAGGGGGAAATTTTACCTTTGTTATAGCATATCCATAAAATGTTTTGATATTTTTCAAGAAGTAATAGTGATGAATCCAATTTTAATTTCAGAATACTGCCATGCTCCAAAAAGAATGAGAGATCTACATGCTTTTTGTTCTGTCAAACTCCAAGAAAATCTGTGGGTCATTTGTGCCTGAGTTTTACTTGCCTTCTCCTCCTTGTAAATAGGTGGCCTGGTTGAATGAAGCCTAATTCCCTGGGTGGGGAGTTAAGAGTCCTTTTCCCCATGGGTTTAAATGTTAGTGAGTCATCATATGTGTGCTGTTTGGCTTTTATCTACGAAAGAGGAACTGAGTAAAGTTTTTAAAAAATATATAATGATATAGCTAGTTGTTTCCAGAATTTGAATATGACCAGGCATGGTGGTACACGCCTGTAATCATAGCACTTGGAAGGCTGATGCAAGAGGATTGTTAGGAGTTTGAGACCAGCCTGGGCTACAAAGTAAGCGCAAGGCCAGCCTAAACTGCATAGCAGGACCCTGTTTCAAAAAGACAAAAAAATAAAACTTGAATATGTAGGCAAATATGTTTATATAATAATATTTTATTTAAAACAATGTTATTTAATGTTTGCAACCATACATTTAGGTGTAAAGTTCTTTTATCTGTACAGCTCACGTGTTACCATACAAAAACAGATTTTTAAAGGTTTACTAATAAAATGCAAAATCAAAAATTAAATTACTTAAATACTTTGGGTGATACAGATTAGCTGCCTTGTGCCTTTCCTAAATGTCTGTGATGTGGAATGATACAGTGAGATTCTTTTGAGTATGTTATCCCTATCTGTTATTCCCACCATGTGCCTTGTGTTACCAACTACTTCTACTTTTCTGTGCTTACTAACCTTTGTTTCATAAGGCCCTTTGGTCTTCATATTATGGGACTGTGTCATTCTTGTGGTAATTACCATGATAGTGAACATTTACTGAGTGCAAGCAATTAGGCAAACTGTTAAATGCTTTGTTTTGCTTTCTCATTTAATGCTTATAACAAGTTCATGATAGAAGTATTGTTATTAGCTCTATCTTACAGATGGAGAAATTAAAACAAAGATATTAATTTGTCTAGTATCACAGACCTTGGAGGTGGTGACTTGAGGTTAAACAGTCTCACTTCAGAAGCTTCTTATGAGTCACAGTTCACATTTACTGAATTTTGACAATTGAAATAATGCTTTTGGCAATGAGTGTCATACATAATCATAAATACAGTATCAAAATCATATAAATAGTAGCACTTAGATGGACACTATTATGTGTATAATGTTTGTGTGTGTGTGTGTATTAACATCAAAAATAGGTTTTTAAAATTCTTGCAGAGAATTCTTTTCTAAGCTTATAGACACAAGGAGAAACGTTGATTTGGAATTTAAGGGAGAATCTAAAACACATATAGTAAAGTCTTTAGTATAGAAAATTCACCACTTTGTTCAAGACTTTATGTAAGTGATGATATTTATTGGACTACCAACTCCTTGTGATGGGAGTTTGAATTCTAGCAAGAGAAACATTTACAAAGAAGAATACTTTTTGACAGTAAGAACAGGTAAGTTCAATGGCTTACCAAGGGAGGCTGAGGAATGTGTGCATTACCTTAAGCCTACATCATTTGTCTAAAGCAGTGGTAGTGAACTTTTTTGTATCATTGAAAGCGCTAAAAGGTTCTCCATCACTAGCCTAGTGAGTAAATGGCTTACGTACTTAACATCCTAGAGATAAAGTATGGGAATGAGACGGACTGTTCTGTAGCATATTCAAGTCATGCTCTGCATAAGGACACTTTGGTCAGTAGTGGAGCATATCTGTGAAGGGAGTCCCATAAGATTTAACAGAGCTCAAAATTTCCTATTCCCTAACCATAGCATTGTAGTCTTTTTGGTGTCTTACAGCAAAGCATTACTTATGTTTATGGTCAAGTTGGTGTAAACCTATGCTGTGGCCAGTTGCATAAAATACAGAATCTATACATATGGACTGTATCTAATACCTGATAATAGGCAACTATATCACTGGTTTATGTTTTTGTAATATTTCTCTCATTACTTAGCATATACTCCTAATACTTAATTGTAGTATAAACAGTATGTGGTCTTATGCAGACAGCAGCCTCTTATACCTACTAGTTACTGACTCTTGATTGCATCAGGAGGCCATGTGGAATGATCAGTATTAGGTTTGTGTAAGCACACTAAGGTTTTTGCACCATGACAAAATTGCTTAATAACGCTTTTCTCAGAAGTGTCCCAGCTGTTTGGCAGTGCATAATTGTATACAAAAAAATGGTATGTCTGTATTGAGAAAGCCCAAAATACAATAAGAATTAAATCAGAGAATGCAGGATGTATAGAAGTAATCCAGATAAATGTAGCTCCTTAAACTTATGATTTAAACAAATTATGAAGTGTCTGGCAACGATGGCAAAATCCATGACTTTCTGTAATTTTCAGTATCTTCTGAAGAGAGGTATAGTAAGTTCTTGTTTTGAAACCTAAGATGAATTTACTTTGAAGTGACCTTGATTAAGCTCTTACCTTTCTCTTAAAAATGTCCCTTTGCCCAAGGGAGCTGTCTTATCCCAGGTGAAGCCCTCTCTCTACTGGCAACCAGAATCCAATAGACTGGTCAAGGCTGAAATGCAAAGTTCAGCCTTCTTACCTCAGTTTATGGCAACTCTGAAGAGTGGCCCCAATTCCGAGCTCCATGCCTCTCTTTGAAATTAGGCCTCTTACAACTGGGTCTGTCTTCAGGTTTTTTCTTTGTCCAGCTCTGCCTCTGTCCCTCTCAACTGTAGTTCCTTAGCACTTGTACAGTAAACCTGCATACTTGCCTGGGATATGTTAACATTGCGAGAAGGAGAAATGATAAATGTTATCTGCTTAGATCTCAGCACATAGTTGATGCTTAGGAAATGCTAGTCATGTATGACTTTTGCTACATGGCTTATTAAGCCACGCAAGGAAAATGTTTGATTTTCTTTATGAAGGTATAGCATCCCCTCCTACTACCAGTGAGTGGTCTTTTCTGTTATAAACTTCATAAAACTGAGAAGAAAACATAAAAATTCTACTAAATACACTTTATAGTGTTTATGAGTGCCTAAAGAAATTGAGGTTGCCCAAGGACAGATGCTTAAAATAGACTTAAAACTTACATATTTTGAATTTTTTCTTAAAAATGTTTCAGTATATGAGAATGTGTTCTTTTCATGTATTTATGGCCTATAGTTATGTTGTGTAAATCCAAAAGAACCTTAATGTGGTTTAATTTTGGTACCCAGATGTCTTGATGAAGGATTTCTAATAACCTTAGTTTTTAGATGAATTTATCTGAGTGTCTGAGATATCTGTCTATCTATCTATATGTAGATATGCTTTCTCTCTCTTGACAAAAAATAAAAATATGTACACACACTAATAAATGTCTGAAAGTTAGTGAGCACCACTTTGAGAACCTCTTGTAATTGTAGAGACCAAGAGTAACTTGTATTAATCTCATGATGTCTCAATAAATTTGGTATTAAAATATTTTTTTCTGATATGTATTTATATTTTGTTGCCCCCCTCAAGATATATATAATTTACTAATGAAAAATTCATATTTTAGGTTATTACACGTAGCAGTTTTTGGTAAAAATACAAAACTGAGGTAGTCACTTGGCATATGAAAGAAATACAGTGGCCTGCAATTTCAGAGGAAAAATCCCTGCTCTGGTTAGTTTTCTTCTTAAATGCTGGTCTAGTAATAGAAAGCATTCTTTGTATTTGGGATTCAGTACAGTGTTGTAAAGATATTTGAGGGTTTTTTTTTTAATTGTGTATTTGCAGTTTTTAATATTTAGGTGTAGTTTTTGTAGAGTAATTAGTTCATAATATAAGCCGTATGGGAGACCTTTAAAGAGGGATGGTTCTTTCTTGCTAGACCGGGAGTATTAGTGCTCTTAAATGTGTTTTGTAGGTATTGTATGCTAATAATAACACGGTTAGTTACCTAAATAGCACTTGGCGTTGGTGCCCCCAGGTGTGACATGTACAGGTAAAGACTGAAAAAGATGCTGACATGGCACCTTCATTGGTGATATAGGTGATATAAAAATAACCTCCAATCCAAGGGAGTTCTTACCCCTTTCAAGTGAGGGGGCAAATAGTGTTGTTTGCCTGTCTTTGGTGACTGTAACTACCTGTGTTTATATCTAGAATGTGTTCACTATAACTTTTTGACCTATTTTGTAGAGAAGCATTTAGGACCCTATGGCTAGAAGGATTCTTGAATCTCAAAGAAGCCCTACATATAAACATACTAGGTATGAGTTTTATATTGTTGCCGATAATCGGAAATAATTGTGTGAGTGTGTACGTGAAGTATGGAAAGCATAGGGTTTACATGAATGTTGTTCCATGAGCAATGAACAGTGTTACTGACAATTAGTATTGTCCTCCTTGAAGGGTTCTTCTTCTTTTTTTTTTAAGAAACCTAGAGAATTTAGGACTTGATAGTCTTTGAAAACAAAATTTCGTAAATTACGTATTTTATGCAAGAATCTCTCCTCTTTAAGACTGTCCAGACCAGTTATAAACACAGTGAGTGAGTGTCTCATAGCCAGGTTCAGAATCAAGTACAAGCTTTGAAGATTCAGTTGTAGATAGAGGCTAAGCTTTGTGAGGTAAGATCTCTGTTTTGGGTGGTCATTCCTCTGTTTGACCCTATTAAAATCCAGAAAGTAATCGCACTTTTCCCCTTTTCTGTCTTTGATAAAAATACTTTATATTCTTGACTATTTATTTTACTTGTAAGGCATAAGAAATAACAAAATTTAGAAATGACTGCAGAGCTCCCTTTGGCAGGTAACTGGGCCCCTTCCCCAAAGAAAGCCAAAACAAGAATACATAGATATTTTTAAAACAGCCCTCTGTAGTGAGTCCTCTTTAGTTACAAATAAATTAGTTTTACTAGTTATTTTCGTATTTATGTTTTATACCCTATTTTGCTCCTTTTTAAAAAGGGTTCTAGTAGCTCTATAAACTTTCAGTTTACTGATTTTATGAATATAATATGCTGTGGTTAAACAATGAGTCTCCTTTGCTGGAAAAAAAAAATCTCTTACTAGTGATTTGCTAGTTTAAAAGTAGCTTAATTCATTTACTTTGTAAATATATAAGGAATCAGCCTTGTGTGCTAGGCATTCTTCTAGGCACAAGGGGAATAGAGACAAAATAAACAAAACCTCTCCTTTGTGGCGTTTACAGTCTAGTAAAATGGCTTTCTTAAGAAACAACATCAAAATTTGAGTGGCATTTATTCATTTTCATATGCCAAATTCCTTTTGAAAGGATACTCATCTTTGGACCTTGGTTTCTCGTGTTAAATCAGAGGCTGATCTAGATACTCTTTAAGGCTTTTTTTTTCCCACCCAAAATTTGGCTGGACCCTGGTTTACAACTGGAACCTTGAAGTTCCACCTACCTCCTGTAGATCAGTATGTTGTATAAGAAATTGAATAGTAACATTTGGCAAGTGTAGTGATATGAACAGAGGAGGATGAGTATCAGGAGCTGTGGGGGAAGTCAAATAAAGGACAAAGATTAAGGTGCATTGTTCTTACTAGTTAAGAACACATCAGTGAGCATGATACATCCGGTTTCAGTGGAGTAATGGAAGAAGCTGTGGTTCCATTGGGTGAAGGGTTGAATGATGTAGACATTACCTATTGTTGGTGACCTTCAGTCATCAGGCAGTGTTGGATTGGGAGGATGTGGGAGCTTCCTTGTGGGGACCACTCAGGAAGGTACTGAGGAGTTACTTTATTTGTTTCTGGATGTATGGATTTTTCTGTTAAGTTAGTACCTTAAGTAATTTATCTAGCATCTATATTGATACATCAGTTGAATGATGATCAAGTACTATGGGATACAATCAGAACAGATAGCATAACAAAATAATTTTAATATTGCTTAATTAATACTTCAGAAAAAATTTTCTTGCTCAGAAGATGAGAAATACTGCCTTGATTTGGAGAGTAAAGGTGGGTCTTCATACACTTTCATTGGTAGAAATTGTTTCCTTCAAGAAATGGCAGTGCTGGGCATGGTGGTGGGTACCTGTAGCTTTGGTTACTTGAGAGATTGAAGCAGGTAGATCTCTTGTGTTCAGGAGTTTGGGGCCAGCCTGGGCAGTGTAGTGGGAGTATCCTTTGCTTTAAAAAGAAAAGATATATGTGCCACTTCCCCAAGGCAAATGCAATCATTATGTGTCACAAATATGTGCTAATAAAAAAAGAAACAGTTGATATGTGTCAAGTATTATAGGGAGGGAGAGCTAACAGAGAAAGGAAAGGAAAGGAAAAGGAAGGTGGGTTTGACTCAGTTTACTTCCCAAGGGGAAACTCATGTGCTTTGTCTAAATGAGTAGGATGCTGGACAAATTGGTTAATTGTACTTAAACTGGTTGTGCCAGTTTGTAGAATACCTATATACAAATTACAAATTAAACCTACCTTGTTTTAGGGTTTCTGGCTAATACATGTTAAAATTTTTTATGAAAGAAAAACTGACAGTATAAAGTGGAGATTTTTAAGCTGAGCTTCCTGTATAGACTCATTAAACAGTTGTTATATGTGTGTATTTTTCTGGGGAGAGGATTTGTGACCTAAAAAGATTAAGAACCTCTGCGCTAGAGATGAAAAGGAAAAGATTTAATAGTGAAAGTTTTTTTTTTAACTTGCTGAAACTTGTTTTATAGTATAGAGAGTGTGAAATAAAATCGCTGCACTTCTTGGTTTCGTTTTGTTGAAGGTTTTCATTTAGTTAATTTTAAAGGACTTAGTGCAGTAACGGAGAACCTTTTAGCGCTTTCAGTGATAACAAACAGCCGCTGTGGCGCGCACACGTAGGGTCACCACCACTGACTTAAGGCACCTGCAGGGCCACATTTAATGGACCTAAAACTAATAAATGGGCAGTGAAAGTTCTGACAGCCCCACATGGTTTTGCCATGGGTGCCTTGCTAGTCATTAGTGATAGCTGTGTCAAGTTTGGTGTAGGAATTTATGCTGGATTCTTAGCATCTCCCTTCTGTGTGCAGAAGTGTGTTTATTATTTCTGTGTTTAAGGTTTTTTTGTTCCTATTTTTATGTTCACAGTAAGCTAATTAAAGAAATGTTGAGTCTTAAAAATATTAAACGTGGTGTTTTGATTTGTTGCCTCTATTAACTAAAAGCAAGTAAAGAACAGCTGCAATGGTGTAAGAAAAATGATTTATTTTGCAAAGACTTTTGTTGCTCCAAGATACCCATCGCCTTAGTCTAAAAGAATGTTTTTTCACACATTTATAAGAAAATCAGTCATTGGAGATTAACCCTCTGTGTAACTTGCCTGTAGAGGACATGTGATTTTTTTGTTGTTGTTGTTAAGGCTTTGCTTACAAATACATTTCTTTATTTAATCATTTGGGTTAAAGAAATTATAAATTTATCATATGTAGTTGGCAGAGGGCTAAGATAAGCATGAAATCCATTTCTAGGTGGCCAATTTGATAACTAGATTTGAAAATCTGTTTCGTTGCTTTTTTTTCTTGCTATTATAACTAAGCTGTCCTCCCTGCAGATTGACTTTATTTTTCACCTGACATTATAGACTGGTCAAGTCAGTGTTTGCTAGACAACTATATCTAGCTTTATGCACTATTTCTGTTCCTCCCCATTAGATGCTCTGTTCTGCTCACTTATGTTGTTTAGTTAGAACAGTGGTTTTGTCATGATTATTATTTTATGGTTGTATGAAATGGAGGAAACTTTGAGAAAATTATTGAGCCAGTAATAGAACTGGTTGATCTATGCTTTTGTAACTTAACCTAGTTGGCTTCTTACTCCGCAATACCAGGGAGGAACTTAATTCTTCCCATTTCCTAAAAGTTGAAGGAAGGAGTGGAGGAGACTGAAGGGAAAGAAACCACAGTCTCACACCAAATGTAGCTTAATAATGTCAGGAAGGGCTTTGATGAAACTACTGGCCCTGCTTATAGATCTTATTTTCCAAGCCTTTCATTATTTTATTTGCCCTTTTCTGAACTCTACAATTTCCCTCTCTTGTAGCTGGTTCGATGCCCAGAACTGAATGCTGTGCTCCAGCTGTGCCCTCACCGATGCTGACTAGAGAGGAAGAGCCACCTTCATAGCTTACATGTGATTCCTCTGCTTATACAGCCCAGTACTGGATTTGCTTACTTTGGCAAGACAGCTGCACTGTGCACTGTATTTAATGTTACGTGTACTGTAACCCTGGGTCTCTCTCTGCATTGCTGCTGTTAAACCCCAATCCTGCCAATCTGAACTCCTGCCTTTGTTCACCTGTCCCCCTCCCCACAGACTCCCCATACATTCATCCGCAATGAATGTCATCTTTTTATTCTCATTTCCTTTTATCTTACGCTTTGACAAAACTTTTCATGCTGTCCTATAAATTGTCATTTGTCAGCCATCTTATTTTTCTCCCTGCTTTGGTAATGGGGACATCTTCCCATCTTCAAATCTTTCTTCTGGTTCTCTCTCTTTTATTGTTGTTAAGCACTTGGAATGGTGGGATTTTTAGGAAACAATCACCTGGCATTTCTTCGAGTCAGATGCCCATGGACTCCTAAGGCTGAGCTAGCTGATGAACTCCCTTCACGTAGCTCTCTCCTCCTCACCTCACAGCTTTCCTCGGGGAGGAGACACAAACACAGTGTCAGTTGACTCAAACAGTTTCTGATAATGAATGTTATGGCTGTTAATTGTGCACAGTGTGGTCTTTGATAATTTTAAGCATGTCCTTTATCTTCCCCAAGACTTTTGTGAAAGCAATTAGAGCTTAAGTTACTATAAAGTTGTAAGATAAGTGAGGTAAATGGAGGCTTTGTGTTGAGTAGGATGTGGCCCTCCGAGAAGGCCGAACTGAGGTTGTATTGGATTTTATAGCTGTCTGGAGTGGATGGTGACACTTTGTTTTTCCTAGAGCCTGGAGCATGGTAATCTCAGACTTAGAGGGGTTTTTCTGTTGGTTTATCTAAGACTGCTGATACAGATGCCTGTTCTTTTTAATTATGTGCCTTGGCTAATGAGTGTAGAGTGTGAAACCTTTTCTGATTTTCTGTGGGTGACAGAATTCAATGATCGTACATGCTTTTTATCCATTTTTGAGCTCTCTCAGAAGTTTAAATCCTAGTGTCTTTATAGTTGCAGGGTTGTTTAAATTCTTTTTTAAGTTATGTGGTATGTTTAACAGACCAGCCTTAGATTTGTGGTCTTTACTGAATCTAGAAATTTATATATATATCTTGAGAGTGTTAAAATCAATTTGAAAATCTTTTAAACATTATTACAACACATCAGATTACTATACTATGGATTTAGTAGTCATCTTTTACATATCAGCATATTGCACTCTAAAAAATACTTTACAAAATACTTTACAAAAGTGTACAAGAGATGCCAAGATCTATTAGCCTTTTATGGTGAAATATAAAATGTATCACCTGATTCTTTGTTTCTATAGTCATTAAATATCACTAGTTTTATTATTTAAAATTATATAAGCCAAGTGAAGTTTTAAGCTCAATTTGATGGTTTCCAGGAGAGTGAGTCTTTTCTGTTTCCCACCACATATATTATCAAAAATTGGTGGCTTTGCTTAAAAATTGGTGCCTGTTTCATTTCCTAACAAATGTCACACCTGTCTTCAAGGGAACTTTGGTTTTGTTTTTTGACTTGCAAATTTAATGCCCAGTGACAGAGCTGAGTGACTGGACTGGGCTCCTTTGTGTGCTGAAGCGTCTCTCTGGCAGCCCAGTGAAGTGAACAGTGGCATGGTTTCCATCTCCATTTATGGCCTGCAAAGGGCGAAAGGGACAGGGTTGGGACTCTCCATTTATGGACCTTGATGGAGCTGAAAAGCCTGGTTGGGGTGTTCTTAGAGTCAGAAACTAGACATTATGAGATAAAAATAAATTGGCAGGAGATGTTTGCAATTCAAATTCCAGTCACTGCAAGGAGGGCAGAGGGTGCGGGGAAAGGGGGGTTTGTAGACAGTGGATGAGATTGCTGCGACATTTGTCTCCTTCCATTGTAAGACACATGTAAGTTCATGTGTCTGGATTACCCTAAGAAGTTAATGTGGTTATGACTGTCCCTTATGAAAAGTAAGAAGCACTTTTTTAAAAACAGTATTATTGGGGTTCGCAGTTTGCATGTCATTCAGGGTATCAAGAAGTGTCGGGAAAGGGACAATAGGTCAGGTTCTTGGGCTGGAGGCTGACTGGTTAGGTGATGCTTTCTTGCTCTGTTTATGTCTGAGGAAGATCCCATATGTCATGTTCTTGTTACTCTGCCTGTCTTGATTTCTGGTCCCCAGGGATAGGTTCAAAAAGCATTCCACAGGGAGTCTTGTAGATTATGTGTGACTCAAAGATAGTGAACTTTCACAGAAGAGCTATGAGGAGTGTTGAGAGTACTTTTAGTAAATAATACATTGACTTATAGAAGTAATCTCAGCTTTAGGAAAACTTTATAGTCATACTAATGCCTATAAATTAAGTCAGAGGTAAATTGGGTGTATGTAGTTGAGTTAGACAATATTTGGAAAAGGGTCTCATCTCTCAAAATGCTGAGTGAAAACCAGTAACATTGAAAGGAGATTTGAAGGAATGAAAGGAGGCAGGGGTGGAATAAAATCTGAATGTGATCAAATGTAGAAGCCAAAACTAATTTTTTATCTTCCAAAATATACATGATACCATAAGATGTAAATTAACTCAGGAACCTGGGTTAGTGATCAGAAATATGCATTAGAAATAAAGACCATGGAAAAATGGAAGGATTGTATAGTAAATAAAATTATTTAGGTTTTATCTGTGGACTTGCTTTATGATGATTTGTTGTATGCATGTGGCAGAAAAAGAAGGAAAATAATTTTCCTACATCATCCTCCCTTTAGAAGAGAGACAATTGGTTTTGTTTGGTTGGTTGTTTAGTTCGAGTTAGTAGACTAGTAAACTGTCTTTTGCTATTTTCTCTTTGTAGGGATTAGTGTGCTGCTTCTTGGTCATCGCTGTCTGAGACTGGGAACTTGGGTTATTAACTTGGCTTCTGTATTAGATTTTAGTAGCTTCCACAAAGGCAGTGAATTAGTAAGCAGTAAACCATGGAAGTTAATAGTGTGCTTTAGTAGGTAGTTTAGGAAATTTTTTTTATTCTGCATTCCTTTTTTAATCAACAATAAGGAAGCTATTCTTTTCTTTGGAAAATCTTTCTTTCTGTCCTCCTTCTCTCACTTTTTCTAAATTCTGGGTACCATAGCAGCTCTCTCTGTTCTGTGGCAGGTGTGCATCCTATTGGCTGGCTGGTTTTTCTTGTTTTTTCCCCCCTTAGTCTTTTTATAAATGGGGGAGGGGGTATAAAAATATGTTTATGGGATACATGCAATAATGTTTTAATGTTTCTTGTTGTTTAATGGATAATTAATTGCAAAATAATTGTTTGAATTATAACATGTTTGAGTAAATGCTAAATTAGTATTTTTCTAATATAATAATGAATTTGAAATCTAGCATTCCTGTAACAATGTGTCTATGTTTGTCTGTCTGTGTCTGTCTAATAGTAATTAATATCTGTGGTCCGTATCTGGAAGAGGAAGTACAGCTTTAAAGGAATAACAAAAGACTTTGTGTCTTAGACCCTTCGCAGGTGTTACAGTCGGGTGAAAGAACATGGTGTTGGGAAAAGAAAGAGCAGTTACACATTTGAACAGTTGGAACAGGTGTTTGGTCAGGGAGGATGGGATGCTCAGCCCTGCCAGCCTGTACTTATTAACAGTAGTGGCTTGTACCAGGAGCTGGAGTCAGATGGCAGCACTATGGAGGACTATTCACAGGAGGACTGGGGAAACCACAGTCAGGATCTCCATGGCTATCCAACAGATCAGGAATTGGGTAAGAGAGCCAATATGTATGAGAACTCTGTGTGTGTGTGTGTGTGTGTGTCTGTATCTACCTGGTATATGCGATGCTTCTTGTCATCAGTGATGTTTTCCGGTACTGTTCTCACTGTCATCACAAAGTGTATCACCAGTCTGTTTGGGGAATGTGGGCCTCCTTGGTTTACCTTTAAACAGCCAACTAGTGCTTGATGATTTGAGTACCATCCAGATTCCTAAGGATTGAGGAATTCCTAGGTCTGAGCTACACAAGGAGGCTCGGTAGCGGTAGAATCTTACACAATTCTAAATACCCTTGCACCTTCTAATTTTGATTCCTGCCAGAGTACTGACTCTTGGATGAATGCTCTAAGTGAAGCTAGTTTTTATTTCCTTCATTCCAAATATTTTTTCTTTTTTGCTTGCCCTTTGGAAATGGTCCTCTCCCAAATTACAGTCTCAACAAAAAAATGACTTAACCTGAAAAGAACTGTTGTCTAGTCTATATTAATGATCACTTTCCTTCAGAATTTTTAAGGGATCCCATCCCAATAGTAGCAGAAATGACTCATGTATACAGTAAAGGTATTCACATGGAAAATGAAATTCCTGGCCATCAAATCTAAATTTTGTGGTGTGGTTAAAAGTATATATGTAGTTTTTGTTTCTTTTTGTATTAAGTACTCAATTTTGATTTTTCATAATCTGGAAGTACTGATCAGGTTTCTGCTGCAGCCCTTGTATATTAATAGCAATTTGTCTCATGAGCCCTCATTTTTAAGTAAATGTTTATCTTTCCAAGTGAGATACTTGAGGACCCCAAGGAAGCATATGTATAATTGGGAGTATAAATATTTTCCTAATTTAAGATAAAATACCACTGGCACTATTTTTTGCAGAATTCTTTTTCTTTTTCTTTTCTTTTCTTTTTTTTTTTTTTTTTTGTCTTTTTGAGACAAGTTCTCGTTCAGGTTGGCCTTGAGCTCACTTTGTAGCCCAGGCTGGTCTCAAACTTGCAACCAGCCTCCTGAGTGCTGGGATTATAGGCGTGAGCCACCACACCCGGCTTTCACAGAATTCTTTATGATAGAGAAATAGTAATTCAAAATTTAAAAATTAATTGTTAATGTATTTCTTATGAATGCTGTTTTTAAATCTTAGAAGAGAAAGAGGCTATAAAACTATAGGACTAATTATATGTAAGAAAGGGACTTAAAGATTAGAAGAATAAGAGGGACAGATGCTAAGTGATCATCGCCTCTTAATTTCACAGCAGTAATAAGATCTAAATTACTTTGGCATCCCATAACACTGGTTTTGCCATAGAGAGTTAAGTTACCAAATCTTTGGGGGAAAAGTAGCATGCACAATATGCCAGTCCTGATGTTGGGGAGTAATTACACTATAAAGCCTACCTAGAAAATGTAATCAGAACAGAATTATTTTCATCTTCTTTCAAAATCATGTTTTCAGTGAAATTAAGCTTTAAGCTCCTAGCTGGAAATCCATTGGTGACCTTGAGGAATTTTGTACTTGTAGAGCTGGTTTCTGATCTTGCATATAAATGTACACATATCATTATATAGAAGTTACATCTGTAAATCTGGTATTAGACAATACCAGGCACCAGCATGAAAGCCTGGTATGGCAAAGTATGGAATGAGCAGTAAACGCAACTATTTACAGAAGTGTGTACTACCACTTAGAAAAATATAATTTGTTCCAAAATCTTTGCTTTTCAGATGAAATACCTGTCACAAAGAGAACATTAAAAATTAAACAGGAGTCTTCTGAAGAAGCACAGTAAGTAGTTTCCCCTTTCCACGAAGTGTGTCTGACTGTTAGGATCAGAAAGTAACTAGACATGCTTCAGTTGCTAGACAGTTACAGCTGTACCACAAGGAAGCATGTCTGTCTGTTCTCCCCTCTTTCCTATTTATTTGTTTTGCTTTTTTGAGACAGTGTCTTGCTTTATAGCTCAGGCTGGCCTTGCAGCAATCCTTCTGTCTCAACCTCCTGAGTGCTGACATTCCAGGCATGTACCACCACATCCAGCATGTTTGTTCTTTCTTGACTTCTTAGCTTAAATTTTCCAGCAGTGACGTGCAATGTTGAAAATTTTACATGCAACAAGAAATAAATGTACACGTAAAAGTCAGCATGTCAGTGGTGTTTGCCCATGTGTGAATGTGAGTATCTAAATCTTTAAATAAGGTGCAAAGATGAGTCTCAGGGACTTGAGCTTACTTGGGACTACATAGCTGCTAGGAGGGCCAGGAGGGCATTTAAATTCCTCATAAGCATTACAACTTGGGGATCAAACAGCAAGCTCTTAGGTGATCAATTTATGCCTTCAGGAAAGAAAAGTTATTGGAAGAAGGATTTGAAAAGCCCAGGCATAGAGTCCTGCACTGATCCTAAGTGATGTTCTTCTTAAGAGTTTACTACCAACTGTTATATTTACAGTGCCTTTTTAGTAACATTAAGTTCTTGATCAAGTCTATTGAAGAAAATACATTAAAAGTTAAGAGCAAAAAGATATAGCTCAGCAGCACAGTGCCTCTCTGGCAAGTGTGAGGTTTTAGGTTCAATCCCTGGTACCAAAAAAAAAAAAGTTAAAATTAAGGAACAATTTGTCTTTCATTACACCCATGAGAGCTTAATGCTTGAAAGACAGTGAAAAAACAAAAGATGAGATAAAAAGGACTATGATAAATTACAAATAGTGTAACAAGGATATACTGTTTTCATTCATAAACCACCACTACCACCATCACCCCTTTTAAAACCTTTCTTCTGCAGAGTATCTTTGGGATCAGAAAAATCCCTTGTGTTGTCAGATTCTCATTGAAGAGAAGGTGTGCTATTCAGGCAATAATTGCTTCTCAAAATTAAAGCCATTATCCTCAAAAAGAGTTTATGACCCAGATCAGTAAGTTTTAAAAGGCCATCTCTTTTTGGGAAGCAGTTACCTTGTAAATTGTGACATCAGAGTCCACCAAAGGAGAGGAAACTTTTTAAAAATGAATTATTACAAGTTCATAAATTCAAACTCCCATTAAAAAAAAAACTACTGGCTCTGTCACTAAAATGTCCTCTCTCTCCATAACAGCCATTTGAGACCTGTAGGATAGGCCCAGTTGATATAACTGGGTTTGAACTCACACTTCACAGAGTTAGTGTCACCAGCCTTAACCCACTCCAACTTTGCTGGTAATTGGAACTTGGGAAAGCAGGAGATATTAATCAGGAGCTATTAAATCCCTGAGCCTGGTTGTCATGGTGCCTGCTTAAATTGAACTCAGAACAGTGTAAGGGTCAGGTCTCCCAGGGAGGAAACTGACAGACTGGAGAAGTCTCTAGCCTGTGCTGCCCCTTCCCCAGGTTTTAACTCAGGAACTGAGTGGTTCTGAAGAGCTTTCTGATAGGTCATCGATTTCCCATTGTAATCATTTCATCGGAAGTCATTTTTTGCAGTCTCTGGCTGTAACATTAATGATGTAGGACTGTGATGGTGCTGAATAAAATAACTTCTTGGGGCAGTGAGGTTTTTTTTCTTCCTTAGGTATGCGTGGAATTAACTGAAGTAGCTGACATTACTTAGAGTAAGATATAACATCTTCATCCCCCAAGAGCAGTTACCTAACTGCTTATTTATACAGCGTATATTTGTCAGGTACCTGCTGTGTGTCAGGCATTGAGATAGATCAGTGGGCAAACACACAAATCTCTGCTTCTTCGCAGCTTGCTGGTGTTCTCCTTGAGGTTGATAAACCATCTCAAAAGAGCCTGGGAAGGATGTAGTTACAGAAGAGTTTTCCTTTAAAGTGCTGACCCACACAGAAAGTAATTCTGTAGCCACCTCACAAACACCACAGTGAACATAAAAGTCATCTATTTAGTGCCTTTGTTTCCCCTGACTAGAGGTGCAGTTCCGTGGGAATGTGGTATTTTACATAGATGCCCACGCTGAGTAGCCTTCAAGAGAAAGTATAAAGGGTAAACCTAGGGCAGCCTTAGGCTAAAGTAGCAGCTGATAACAAAATATCAAAGACAGTCCAGGGGCATAAGCAGACAGATAGAATGCCTGTGGAGAACCTTTCCAGAACATTCCAGAAGCTCCTTCCCTGGAGGATATGAGAGTTTGGTAGGGATGCCTCAAGATTCTGTCCTCTCTGGTAGCCTTCCCAACAAGCTGTTAGCAGACCTACTTTTTTGCCTTTGTGAATGTGAGTGAATGTGACAGTTGGGTGTTTTGTGTGTTAAAACTATGATTGATGTGGAGTGTGATAGTTTGGTTCCAAATTAATATTTAACAAATTGCATTATCATAGTTTTGCCATTCTTGAGAAACAAGCTTATAATTAACATTCATATATGTAATAAAATACATGAAATATCAGTTTGCACATTACATATCTTATTCTGTAGACTATGTCAGTCAAACTCGAAATAATTTCTATACTTTTCCCTTTCTTTATTAAGGGTTTTTTAAGCCAGGCATAATGGTACATGCCTATAATCCCAGCATTCAGGAGACTAAGGCAGGAGGATTACTGTAAGTTAAAGATTAGCCTGGGGTACATTGTGAGGTCCAGGCCAGCCAGAATACATAGAAATACCCTGTCTCAAAAAAATAAAAAAAAGGTGGAGGAGATTTTCTAGAGTAGTATCAGTTCATTGTCTTGCATCTTTTTCTCTTAAAACTTAAGCCTAAGAGCCAGGGATGTAGCTCCGTGCCTGCCTGGCAAGCACAAAGTCCTGAGTTTGATTCCCGGTACCAAAAAACAAAACAAACCTAAGCCTAATGTGGACTTTTTTCATCTGAATTCTCAGATTTTTATCCTTTTAAATTTGAGTATACTGATGAATTTCATACCAGTAAAAAAATACCCCTTTTTTAATCAGGCCATTTCATCATAGTATGTTTTCCCACAATGTTTGTATATGGGCCAAAATTATTAAACTTTTCAGAATGTTCAGAATTAGCTTGTTAATTATTTTAAGTGACATTGGATGCTCTTCCATGTAAAGCATCCTTCACCTTTTGACACTTGGATTGAAAAGCCATCCACATTTTGGCAGTTACTTTGAAAACACATGATTGTGTTCACTTCAGCAGCACATATACTAAAATTGGAACAATACAGAGAACATTAGCATGGCCCCTACACAAGGATGACACACAAATTCATGAAGTATTCCATATTTTTAAGGAAGGTTCATGTTAATATCGATTGGAGAATTTTTTATGCCCATATCTTGTACTCTGAGTAACTACTTTGAAGAGTGTATTAAGTATTGTTATTCTCCTATAGTTTTGTTATGAAATTCTGTTTTACCTTTTTTCAATAAAAAACCTCAAGATTGCTGTGTGTGGTGGCATTTACTTATAATCCCAGGTACTCAGGAGGCTGAGGCAGGAAGGCCCCAAATTTGAAGCCCACTGGACATGTGCCTAAATGTAGAATGCTTATGTAGCATGTGTAAGGCCCTGGGTCCAGCTTCAAGTATCACAAAGGAAAAAAAGCTTGAACTTCTAAAATCTTAAGAGTCTTGTATGTTAATATATATTAAATTTGACATAGCAAGACTATAGAAGTAATAGAAAGCAGTTTAAAATTAGTTCCTGGAAACCATAGTATTTTTATATTTGTAGTATAATACTTATCTAGAATGGAAGCTATTAGTTTCATGTGGCTATTTAAATGTGATTTTTAAATTAAACATATTGCAATTAGACATTTAATACCTCACTGCCATTAGCCACGGTTTAAATTCTGGTGGCTGCTATACTGAACGGCATGGACACAGAACACTGGTATCATCACTGTAGAATGTTCTCTTAGACAGTGCTATTCTAGGTTCCTGAGGAATTTGATGTTCATTTTTCTTTCTAGGAAGCGAGACATCATGCAAAATATTGTACAGATTTTGGAGTCAGTACAGTTGAAATGGGAACTGTTTCAGAGCTGGACAGATTTTTCAAGGCTCCATCTTTCTAATAAACTGGCCATTTTCGGAATTGGTTATAATACCCGTTGGAAAGAGGATATCCGTTACCATTATGCTGAGATCAGCTCCCAGGTGCCCCTGGGCAAGCGACTTCGGGAGTACTTCAACTCCGAGAAGCCTGAAGGGCGGATCATTATGACCCGAGTGCAAAAAATGAACTGGAAAAATGTTTACTACAAGTTTTTGGAGATCACTATTAGTGAAGCCAGATGCCTGGAGCTGCACATGGAAATTGACTGGATACCCATTGCCCACTCCAAACCAACTGGTGGGAATGTTGTTCAGTATTTATTGCCAGGAGGCATTCCTAAAAGCCCGGGCCTTTATGCCATTGGCTATGAAGAATGTATGCAGAGGCCCCTCTCACCCCACGTGGAGCAACATTCTGTGGACCCAGGAAAAGAGGGCAGGGTTGACTTGGAAACCCTGTCAGCACAAGCCTCATTACAGGTGGAGGTAGAACCCTCCCGGATTATCTATTGCTACCTCGGGATTGCTGAGGTCAGGACTCTGCAGCAGTGCTTGTTTTTACATTTCCAAGCAAATACCAAAACCTTCAGCAAAGATTGGGTTGGTATTAATGGGTTTTTGTCTCAGAACTGTATTGTAGATCCAGGAGTTTCCCCCAAATCTATCTATATCAAATTTGTAGAAGTAGAGAGGGATTTTCTTTCCGCAGGCTCTTTAGTTGAGTGCCTAGAAAAAGCCATTGGATACCCTTTAAAATTTAACAACTGAATGTCATCCTTCATAAGGATTTGGGCTCTTACCTCCCTCTCCCACTTTCCACTACCCAGACCCTTCCTCATTCAGATGCTGCCATCAGATTCCTCGTGGGGACGCTCTCCACAGCTGGGCCAGTACACCTCTAAGGAGTCACAGTAGACTCTGAACAGAAAAAACAGACTTCACCAGAAAATGTTCACTTTGAGCAAGCAAGATACATAACAAACTTGCATGGTGGGTCAGTTGTTTCTTTTTTAAAAAACAATTTTTAAATGAATTTTAGAGCCCATTATAAACAAATGTAGGTGCATTCCATATTGGACAAAACTTATACTTTGAGTTTCATATGAAATTGAAAAATTGTATTTTTTTCACGACATTTCATTTTTACACATCTCTATGTCTCTATATAAGTATTATTTACAAAGCTGAATAAATAAGCAATAGATAATGGCAAGTTAAATCTTGAGTCACAGTAAATAAGACTTTTTCAATATCACCTTTAGCTACTATTGTATATAGTTTCATTTTTTTCACCAACCAAGTGTTTTGCTATTTCCAATCAGTGTTGCCTGCAAAGATCTTTGTTTCTGTGATGTACCAACTTTATGGTTGTGTTGCCATTTAAACTTTTTTTTAAAAAAAAAATTAAAGTAATTCCTGGCCTCGTGGCATGCTAGTTAGCTTTCTGCAGAAGAGTTGTGGCTTCATGGCAGTGAATAGCAGAGGAGACAGCAGTGTCACCTTACTTTCTCCCTATACCCTTGGGACCGGTGTCATTATTTCTTGGTGGAGTACCAAAGTTCATTGACCCTCTCATTTTATATTTCTTCTTTAAAAAGGACTACACTTAACAGCCCTTGGAGCATACATTTATAAGGCCTTTATCCTTATTTTTATATTCAGTAATCAGGGGCAAGGCGTACAAGTGAGAAACTGAGGTAGTCTTGCTGTGTCTAAGAAAGGGAGTGAGCACCCATTTTAAGAAGAATTTTAAGAAATGATGCATAGGAAAGGAAATCAGAAGTATCAGTCTGCTAGAAAGGTGGCTATTAAGTTTAGATCTTCAGAACTTCTAACAGGTCAGCCGCCACTCTGCTTAAATCAGACTTTGGTAAAGAATACTGGCTTCACGGCAGGAACTTGTTAGATCAGGTATGTATCTTTAATGATTCCTCAACATCTCAGTTGCTCTACTCTAAGCGGGCTGCAAATGCAGGTAAGAGCTGTAATTCTCCATTTCTCAGTACTGTTGCAGATAAAATTGCACATTGGTAAAAACAATTTTACCCACAACCTGAATGATCTCAAACCGGAGGTTTTCTCATTTTCATATCTTGGCCTCCTGATGTTTATTTTTCCTAATGACTAGGGAGCTTGCAGGCACTAGGCTGGCTTTGATTTATGTTATTGAGTCTGGGCTTATAGAGTTGTCAATTTTCTGATGCAAGCTGCTAAAAATAGGTGCTAGTTCTAGGAGAATATTTTTATCTTGAGCATATGTGAGTGTAGCACCTGTTCCCCTGGGCACAACTTGTAGACAAGAGCCTTAGGAAGCTCATGAATTTGCTCTTTTAGATTTGGAATTATTTCCTAAATGCTGAGTGTGTTGACCATCTTGCAGCTATAATCTCACAGTATTCAAAGTTAAATGCTGTAGCAGAAGCATTATTATTAGGAGTACTACGTAGCATCCCCCAAACTCTGCCACTGGCCAATCCTACAGCTGCGTTACTAGTTCATGCATTTTTTCCCTCTGTCCCATTTCCTCTTGCTGCTGTTTACTTAGCTGGAGTAGAACATTTTGGGAGCATCTAGTGAGGATGTTTGAGGCCTCGCTAACATTACTGAGAGTGGGGCATGGCAGGACTACCGTGACCAGCGTGGAGAAGGTGGCAAAGACCAGATCCAGTGTGAGATTTTCCCATTGGCTTGACATGGTTTGATCAGTGGAAGAAAATGAGCTGTGTCCTGGGAGTTGCAGGCTTGCTGCAAAAGCTCGCTTCAGTCAGAACAGCCTAGAAATGACAGCAGGTTGTCAGATAACCGTAAGAATTGCTAAAAACACGAAATGGGCTTTGAAGACCTTAAATGAGACTCATAACTAATTCAGTATAGGGAGAAGAGACACCTTATTGGTCCTAGTTACTTTGTTGTCACTGAGACACCCAGCACCCACAAATGAAAGGTGGAACGATTTACTTTGGCTCATGGTTTGTACAGGTTTCAGCCCATACGCAGCTGGCTCCAAGGGCATGGAAGAGAAGGTTTGCTTGTGGCATGGCAGACAAGAGGCAGAGAGAGAGGGGATCAAGGGAGATACAATATGCCATTCCAGGCCATGCTTCCAATGACCCCACCCCACCGCCACCCAATCAGGCTTTACCTCCCAATGCCACATCTAGCTATAAACACATCAGTGAACTGATCCAGTGATGGGTGTTATGCACCTGTGATCCAGTCACCTCCCCAAACCCCACCTATAATCACATGGAGCTTTAAAGGGTCATCTAGATAAAAGGCATAACATTCTGCCCCTGGCCTCCAAAAAAGTTCATGCCTATCCCTTTATGCAGAATGTACTTAGTCCATCTCTGAGAGTTGCTAGAGTCCTAACAATTTTAGAATTGCTGAAAAACCCAAGTCAAAAGTCTCCTCAGATTTAAGGCAAATTTAGCTGTGAGCCCCTGTAAAAATAAGAAGGTTAAACACTTCCAACCTACAGTGGCACAGGATAAACAGTCCCATTGCAAAGAGGAAAAATAGAGAGCTAGAAAGCAATGGGAAAAAAGTAAGCCCAAAACCCAGCAGGGCACACATTAAATCCTGTATTTCCATGGCCAGCACCTGGGGTAATCTAGCCAGATGTGGATTCCAAAGGGCCTGGGTGACCCCACCCAGGGGCTGCCAGTTTATAGAGCCCTTGTGGCTTCTCTCCATCTGTCTTTGCTCCCTGCTTGCAGCTTTCCTCAGATGATCCACATTCCTGGCTTCTCCAGCCTTCTGGGGTCTGCACTGCACTTTTGGCTTCACACACCACTCGGGCGCACTGGTCTCCCAGGCCTTCTGAAATCTGGGCGGAAGCTTCCCTGACCCCATAACTCTTACATTCTGCTTGTGCCTGAAAACAGCACTGCCTGCATAATACCAAGGTCTGCTGCTACCTGGGGTAGTAGCTGAGCCCTTTAGCATCTTGGCTGGTGGTAGTAGAGGCTTCTGAGTGCCTGAATGGCTGAACACAGTGAACTGAACCCCACAACTCAATTTCCATTCCATAGGCTGCTGCCATTCTGGAGGCATGGTGCTCTGGGCTGTTCGCAAAGCAAAGTCTTAACCTCTGCAATTCTGAGCCTACAAAGAGTGGAGACTTTTCCTCTTATTCCCTCAAGGTATTTTTCCTGTTGTCCTATTCCAAAGTACCTAAAATACTTAAGGGCTTTTTCCTCCCCTCCCCTCCCCAGGGTAGTTGCAGGCCCCAACTTTACTGGACTTTCCTTTCTGGCCAGACTCAAAACTTTTCAAATCTTAGTGTTGGGCTATTTGCTCTTGATTAACAATGTACAGCTGGCTAGAAGTTATTGAGACTACTCAAGCTACAGCCTGTATGTTTGGCTGCTTTGAAATTTCTTCCACCAGATTAGTTTACCACCCTAAATCTCAGTCTTTCCCGAAGTCTCAGGATTTGAGCTCAATGCAGAGGAATTGTCAGCTAGAGTGTAACACACATGGCCTGGAGTCTTTCCTGACCAAAAGCAGCATTGCAGTCAGCATCCTGGTATCCTGAGCTCTGACCAGAGTCTCCCACCTAGCTCAGTTCACAGCTAAATTCTCTCAAGAAGTTCCAAAGGTTTCTGAACCATATGATGAGGTAGCATCACAGCAGTGACCACATTTCTGCACCAAAGTCTGTCTTAGTTACTTTCTCATCACTGAGACACAATACCCAACACATGAAAATTAAAGGGGAGATTTATCTTAGCTCCTGGTTTATAGAGGTTTCAGTCCATAGTCAGCTGGCTCCAAGGCAGGGTAGTATGACAGAGGCTCAGGGCATTTCAGGCAAGCAGCAGAGAGGGATCATGGGAGATCAGCATACCATTCCTGGCCACGCCCCCAGCGACCCTCCACCACCCAGTCAGGCTTCACCTCACAATACCACATTTAGCTATAAACACTCCACTGAACTGGTCTGCTGATAAGTAGTATACGTCCATGATCTGGCCACCTCCCAGAAGCCTCATCGATGAGCACAAGCACATGAGGCTAGGGCTACGATCTATAACAATGTTCACATTTAAGAAGCAGTAGGAGGGAACTTTCTGATGATCCAAGATGAAGTATGATTGAAAGAAACATGGACTCAGAACTTGTTAGTTCTTGCACACAACCTATTTAAGCAGTTCCCAGGTCATGTGAGGATAATGTGTGCTAACATTCCTTCACCACAGGGTAGAGAACAATGTTCATCCTAAAATGCATCTAGGCACAGACTTGGAGAGAGCAATGAAGGTGTTCGGTCCACTTCCACTACTTGATTCCCTCAGGCTCTGAAAAAAGAAGTGGATGGAATAAGAGATGCTGGAATATTCTATGATGGGGGTAAAAGTCCTGAAGAGACTGGTAGTGTACCACATGCAAACATCCACTGTTCACAGATCCTTACTAGTGGCTTTACTTCCCATGTGGTAGGCTGAGATCTGAATTCTGAGGGAAAGTTAGCTACAGAGAGTGAATGTTGAACCCACACTTTATGTAAGCACTTAACAGGGATGAGCACACTCTAACCAGATGCTGCTGCATTCCCAGGTTACAATCAGCCTTTTGCATTGCCTTTCTTGGAAGGTGTACTTAATTTAGGGTGACAACCCTAGCCTTGAAACGACAGAAGTCCTTTGAAATGCAGGCGAAAGGCAAGAAAAATGTAAGACTGAAAAAGACAAACCAACAACCTGCCCCCTCCCTAATCTTGACAGCCGCAGTTTGGTAGCTTCCCGCAAAAGGGTACCAGGCTGGAAGTTACCCACTGTTGCCTTGGCGGCCACTGAGCTGCCTAGTATTGGATTCTAGGACTGGCATGCGCAGTCTAGTGTTTGCATAGGCATTTCTCAGAGCCACTGCACAGCAAGTATTTGAAGAGGAGCCAGGCAGGTTACACTAGAAAAGAGCAGCTGAGAAGCGAAGAGGGTCTATAGTGCACCGTGCAGAAAACATAACCACAAGGGACATTTTGAGTGTGAAAACACAACTGCATGCACGGGTGTAGAGAATCCAGGAGGCCTGGCTTTTATTCCCAGACAGTGCTGCTGCTGCTTTTGGTGCTAAGGCAACTGCTGTTGGTAGAAAGGGGTTAGGTGAGGGAGCCCGGCCGGCAGAGGGCGCAGAGGTGCCCTCTGACCAAGTGGCAAGGGGTGGAGAAAGGGGGGCGGTTGAATTCAATTCACAGCGAACAAGATCCGGTCCAGGGAATTAAAGGATCAGAGCGGCCCGAGCTGCTCACGGTGGAGCTGGGAAGCAGTGAAGATCCCGGGATAAGGCAGAGACGGGAGTTTTTGTGCCGTGCACCTCACCTCCCTGCAGCCTCCCCTCCTCCCCAGTCAGCGTCAGGCCTGTAGCAGTTTGTTTCAAGGCTGAGGAGCTGGGAACAGCACTGGTTGCCTCAGTTTCCCGCTCAGCTCTTGGGGCGGGGGCCCATCTTCCCAGCTCGGGGTACGGGACACCAGGCCGAAGGGCCCCTCGGTCTGGGTTTCCGGGGTTTGTGAAAACCCGCTGTCCTCCCTCCTGCCCCTCACACCCCCCGCGTGGCCGCCTGGGGACCCGCGCGCCGCCGCTGCGCCCCCACGCTGCGACCTGGTGCCCGGAAAGCTCGGCTCCCGGTCCTGCAGGAGGCCGCCCACAGACGTGGGTCCCCCCCCCAGGCTTGGAGCCCCGGAGTTTTACGGCGTCGGGGTGCGGGCGGCCCCGGACTTCTGTGGCCCCCCAACGCCCTTCCTTCCTCGTGGCGCTCCCGCCCGTCGGCGGGCGTGAGGCTCAGAACCCTCCTCGCTCCTGCCCGCCCCGGGCCGGCTCCCGGACACCCCGACTCCTCCACCTCCAGCCGGCAGGATGCCCCGGGAGCGGGGGTCCCGATCTCCACCCCGCCCCCGGCGTCCCGCCCCCTCCAGGTCCCGCCCCCGCGGCCCGGCCCCGCCCCCTCCCCGCACCGCGCGGACCGGGCCGGAGCCGCCCTGGCTGCCGGTCAGTGCCCGGCTCCCGCGCACCAGCCCGCTGCGCGCAGCCTCTGCACCTGCACCTGCCGCTCGGCGGGGCCCGGAACTACAGCCCCTGACTCCGCTCTGGCCAGGGAGGGTCATGACTTCCCTGCCCGCACCCCCTGCCACCAGCCGGCCGCTGGTTTTGTTCCTGGGGCTCAGTATTCTCGGTGAGTGAAACCTGGGGACCTAGAGGGGACTCGGGGTGCAGAATGGGTCAGGGTGGCTCCGAGGGGGACTCGGCACTGAAGAGAAACTGGTTTGGACGCGACTCCTGCTTCACGCTGTCGCAGCTCCCCCCCCCACCCCCCGCCGCCCCGGCATCCCTGGCTGGGGCTTGTCTCGCTGTGTAGCAGAGACAGCTTCTATTCGGCGGGAGAAAGGGCGTCCCGGATAACCGGGATGAGAGGCAGGAGCCGTTCCCCTCCTTTCCTTTCCTCCACTCCTCGGGCATCTCCAGGCAGCCCTGGCTACCTCTGGTGAAAGTTACAGGAATCATCCTCCCTACTCCCTGCCCCCTCAGCAGAGCTGGATGAGCTGGGGCGGTAGATGAGACACTGTCTAAAGAGCTTAAGGACTTAACTCCAGTCCCGTCTGTGCTCCGACCCCACACACAGCTTGATGCCAAGATCCCAGGAGAATGCCCTGGCCCTCGGGCTTGGCACACGGGCCTCGCGTCAGCTCCCCAGCCCAGTTCCTCCCTCTTGCCCCCTCCTGCTTCCTGCCCTGGAAATAATGGGAGGTGTCCCCAAAGCATGACCGTGAGGTCGTCTGGACACAGGAAATGGGGGAAGGGTTCAAAGGCTGAGAGGAACAGAGCCGTGATACACCCCTGCTTCCACGTCCACCACCTCTTTGACTCCCTGACCCAGTGGGACAAGGGAAATAGGGAAGAGGGGACCGAGAGAGAAGAACGGAACCTCTCAGAGCAAGTGCTTGATGGACGTTGAAAGCCTCAGGGGTACCTAGCTTCCCTGGGAGCTGAGGTGGCCTGGCGCTACATCTGGAGAGAAAAGGACCCCATAAGAACAAAGCCCATTATACTATTCACTCGCTGCCTTCCAGGCTGGTTTGCTGTTCCTTTCAGGCGTCCCAATCTAGGTTTGGGGACCTCAGCTTTGACTCATTTTTTTTTTCTCAACTTGGAGGAAGACAGGTTAAGTGGGGGCAGGAAGGAGGATATAGAGTTAAATTCAGCCAAAATGGTGGTATCCACCAGCCCCTGTCCATGACTGCTCTGGTCTTGTCTGGGCACCAGTGGTGTTGGGCATGAAGGACCAGGATTCCCAGTGGGTCTCATAAGCAGCCCCCAGCCACGCTAGGGCCCGGACAGCTTGCTGCTATCTAGACTTGATAGACCCCCAACAGGGACCCATCAGCCTTTCACCACCGCTTTCCCAGCTTCATCCTCAGCTGCTTTCCCTTCTGCAGTCCACCCCCAAGTCCCCCATCCCTCTCCCTGACGGTGGGTCTCCAAGCGAGGAGAAAAGTCCATGCTTGTCTGGGCCTCACCTGCAGCTCATCTCCAACCCGGGATCCCAGCCTCAGCTTGTACGCTGAGGGTCCAGACTTACTGTTCCCACCGGCTGCCCTGGAGGTTACCCAGCTGCTGTCCTGCCCGGAGCTGGAGTGTTAAATCCCCCCTTGGGGCGCAGGCACCAGGCTCTGCGAGGCCCACATGCTTGTCCTGAGTCCTCATGGCCCTCCTGCTCTGCCCAGGCTGCTCAGCCTCATGCCCCTGGGGCGTGAGAAGCCTGCAGGGGGAGTTTCTCAGAGAAGAGGGAGACTAAAAATAGTAGCCCTGGGGAGCAGGCCCTTTTCAGGCCTTCCCTGTTCCTCACTCTGGTCTCAGTGAGTCAGAATGGTCGCTTTCTAGAGCTCTTGTGTCCTTCACTGGGACCCACTCCTCTCCTAGTGACACTCAAGACGCTGGGTGGGAAAAGGGACGTCCAGCTGGGACCCGGTCTTCTGTTCCAGCAGACACCCAGGAGCGAGGGTGGGGCAGCCTCTGGCTCTCAGTTCTCTGAGAGTGCGGACCGGGAGCATTTGCCGAGACCCCGTGTGTACCTAACTGTGCATTTAAACCACTACCACCCCTGCTACGCTTTGCAAAGTGCATTATAAATGGGGACCTGGAGTTAGTCCCTGAGGCTCCCGTGTGGAGGATGCAGGTGGTTTCCCTCCCAGAACTGCCCAGAACCGTTTCTGGCCTCGGAGTGAGCTGCGTAGAGCCCGGGGAAGCGCAGCCGCAGCCCGAAGGCTCCTGGTGTGTCCCACTTTAGCAGACTGGCCACTGGCTAGGTCCCCAAGGGACGTCGAGCTCCTTGAGGGCGGATTGTTTTTGGCTGTGGGGCCTCCGGTCCAGCGGCCCCCCTTGCATTGTCTTCTGCCTTATCAGCGGGCACAAGTTTCCTGCCAGGAAGTGAGGGGTGGGTGCTTCGACGTGTAAGGAATAGGGCGGGGGTTCTGCAGAAACGCGAAGCAGCGGGAAAGCGCTGGGGGTGGCACTCATCCTGGCTGCGCACTCCGGGCCTCGGAGGCCTCCAGTGCAGCTCTGCGAGGCAGAGTCCACGGCTGTGGCCTGGCCTCTCCTCTGCAGGACCGCGTCTCCCACCCTGGAGTCGAGCGCCGCGGCAGCTTGGGGTCCAGGACGAGGGTCACCAGCTTCGTGAGACTCGGCCAGGTGTTAGCTCCAAAGGGCTTACACTTGGCCACTCTATTTCCTCTCCGAAGGGCGCAAATTAAGCATCCCAAGCGTTAGCCACACAACCAACACCTGAGTCCATCTCCAGGGTGCTGCGCATCCACAGAGGAAGCCTTGTTCTGGTCCTAAGATTGGCGTTCGGGGGGCAGGGAATATAGCTCAGTGGCACAAGTGCCTGCCTGAGTTTGATCCCTGATACCTACCTCCCCCCAAGACTGGCGTTCACCTCTCCTGTAATTCCCTGCGCCCCTAGATCACCCGGACCCTAAAAGGGGAAGTTGAGAACTTTCTGGGTTCCAACCTTGCCCTTTCCTAGGAGGTCCAGGTACCGTAGTCAGCGCTGGCCTTGCTCGCTGGGCAGCCTCGCACCTCCCGCTGTTCAGAAAGAGCTGCAGAGTTAAAGAGTAACCTGGTTTCCCAACACGGTTTCCTGGTCCGGTTTCCCAGTCCGCTCTGCCCGGCCAGCTGAGAACTCTGGAGCAAAGCCCTCTTGGGGCTCCGACCACTGCCACCGGTCCCCTTGCTTGTTGCCCAAGGAAAGTAGGGGAGTAAGTGTGCCACGTGGGGTGTGTATCAAAAGTAGTAGATCTGCCCTTTCTCCTGTTCTCTTCCCCTCCTGGATGGAAATATGCCCCCTCTTTTGGCTGTTCAGAATATATGCTTCTGGATATGAATAAATACCCAGAAGTGTGTTCCTCAGCCCCACAAGAAACCCATGGGCAGGCAATGGGAAGCAGGACTGTGGGTCAGCGGCCCCCTCGATGCCGCCAGTACCTGGGCCAGCAAGGTTTGTCCTTGCCCTTTGCACTCCCCTCTTCTGGGGCCCAGTTGGGAGCTCAGGTCTCGCTCTGTCTCCAGCTGTCCTCTCCGGGGCCCAGGTGAAGGTGCACATGCCTGCTGGCCTTACCAAACTGCAGGCGGTAGAGGGAAGAGATATAGTGCTCCCGGCCTGGTACACTCTGGAGGGAGAGAAGCCTTCGGACCGGCCGTGGGAAGTGCCCCTCCTGATGTGGTTCCTGGAACAAAAAGGGAAGAAGGATCTAAAGCAGGTAAGGGGAGGGAGAAAGTATCCCGGGTGGTGGTGGGCGCTGAGCAGACCTGGGATGTAGGGAACAGCTGGCAAGCGTGGGAGGGATGGCCAGAGAGCAGGGCACCAAGAAGAAATTTCAGAGAACAGCAGGTGTCCCCCCAGTATCAGTGTCAGCCCTCTTATCTTGAAGGCTTCCCTCAAGGACTTCTCTTTCCCCCAATTTTCCCTAGAAATCCAGTGCACAAATCACTGTTGAAAGAGCTGGGGTGGAGGCAGCACTAGTGCCTGCCTGGCAAGCGTGAGGTTGTGAGTTTGATCCCTGGTACAAAAAAAAAAAAAAAAAAAAAACAAGAGCTGGGGTGATGGTGCCTCCCTGTAGTTCCAGCACTCAGGGAGGCTGAGCCTGGAGGACCAAAAGTTCAAGCCCAGCCTGGGGAATTTAGCAAGACCCTGTCTCAAAATAAAAGATAAAAGCAGGACTGGGGATGTAGCTTAGCGTGAAAGCCATGGGTTCAATTTCCCAGTGTGTGTGAAGGAACCAAAAAGCACTTAAAAGCCAAGAGCCGCTGACATGGCCAAGGAGGACAAGGGGCTGGGGATTGAGGAATGGGGGAGCTGACAGCCAGTGACGTGACTTTCAAAAGCGGGGTGTTTTTCTTTGCTCATGTCCTCTGTGTTCCGGCTACTGTGAAGTGCAGGCTACTTTCAGGGATGGTCATCACCTGTCGCCTTGCCCCTTTGCACCAGGAGAGGGGGACAGCATTTCCGCCCACATCTCACACCTCTTCCCCTTCCTGAGCCAGACTCTACTCCTGAAGCAGTGGAGCGGTTTTCAGGGCCCCTCATTTGCACAGATTCCTTCCAATATCCTGTAAAGTGTATTCAATAAAGTCATTTGCTCTTTTTTAAAGGATGTTTCTATCTTCTTTTTGTTAAAGAGGCCCTTTCCAGTTGTATAAATTTCAAACTCTACAAACCCCAGATCTATTCTGCAATTTTACATTCCTTTACCTCCTCCTTTTTCTATTATGCATCCTTCTAAACAACCCCAGTGGGAAGTAAGTGATGGTCCTTAGGGGAACAATACCTCGGCATAGCGAGGGGTGGCTGGGGAGAGGGGTGGACACTGAGGTCCCAGGAAGAAGGCCAGCTCTGGAGAGGGAGACAGGCTGAGCTGTGAACACGGGGCATCCTGGAGTGACCAGGAGGTGTCCTGACCCCACCCACCAGGTGTTGGCCTACATCAACGGGTCTGTGTCAGGCGACCCTGGAGTATCCCTGGTCTACTCCATGCCCTCTCGGAATGTGTCCCTGAGGCTGCAGGGCCTCAAGGAAAAAGACTCTGGCTCCTACAGCTGCTCTGTGAATGTACAACATAGGGGCCATGACAGCAAAACTGTGGAACTCAGCGTGCTGGGTGAGTGAGAAGGGCACACGGCCCGGCCCCGCCCCTCAGGAGTTCAGCAGGTCTCTCTCCCCAGGGGCAAGGATGGGGGCAGGAGAGCAGAGCGATGGGGGCAGGGCAGCGAGTGACATGGGGTGCCTGGGGCTCTCCTGGGTGTGTGGTTAACTGTCTTCCCTTCCCCAGTGCCTCCAGCGACTCCATCCTGCAGTCTCCTGGGTGTGCCCCAGGTGGGGTCCAACGTGACCCTGAGCTGCCAGTCCTCGAGGAGCGACCCTGTGGCTCATTACCAGTGGGAGCGGCTGTCCCCACTGACCCAGGTTTTCTTTGCACCGGTTTTAGGTGAGGGAATTTCTGGAGACATTGAGACTATGGCTGGAGAAGGGGTGAGCGGTGGCACCGCAGGCCTGGGCTTCAGGGGGTGGGTATTGCCGGAAAGGCTGGGCAGGAGGAAGGGGAAGGGAGAGGGAGGTGGCCATCCAGGTGCAGGCGCTGGCACAGGCCGTTATTAAAAGGAGCTGTGTGGGCCACCTGTGTCCAGGTCTAACTGTGCCACTCACTAACTTTGTAAAACAGTCATTGATATCCATGATTTGAACACACCAGCTCTAAAAAGTCTTTTAGTGACAACTGGGAAATTTTTAATATGAAGAGTTGGATAATTTTGGAGGATCGTCGTCACTTTCTTAGTTTTAGCAACGGTATTGTGGATAGTGGGATGGTGTTCTTATGTTTTTGAAGAAGCACACCGCAGTATTGCCTTTAAGTGTTAGAGAAATGAAATAAGCAATAGCAGAACGTTAGCAACTTTTGGATTTAGTCGGTGGGTGTATAGAGTTTTTGTCTTGTGTCTCTAGTTTTCATTTACTGTTTTTGTTTGCTGGCTTTGTTTGGAAGGATTTGGGGGGGAGGGGGTTCTAGGAATTGGACCCAGGGCCTTGCACATGGCTAAGAATGTACTGTATCACTGAGCTACACCCTACCCTCATTTGACCATTTTGATAATAAAATCCAAGTGGAGAGGGGTGTTCAGCTAGCTGCAACTGGAAACAGAGGCCATCATACCCTTCCCCTCCCACAGGGAACGGAGAAATGGTGACTCCCAGAGAGTGAAAGAGGACATTCCAGAAGAAGGGAAGGATTTTTTTAAATCCCCAACAAGGGAAAGAAGGTCCCTGGACTGATGGCTAAATTGTATCCACAGATAACATCCGTGGGTCCTTAAAGCTCACCAACCTTTCCACGTCCATGTCTGGTGTCTATCTCTGCACGGCCCAAAACATAGTGGGCAGCGCCCGCTGCAATGTGACCCTGAGTGTAATCACAGGTTAGTGAGGGGCGAGTGTGGTCCTCCAAGGAGTGCGCAGTGGTGGGGTGGCTGGCAGGTTGTCAGGGCCTCTTGCTGTAACACAGTAGGGAACTTGTCCTGATCAGAGTTTTGTGTGAATGTTTAGGCAGTGGCTGGCTATTTTCTGCTTGACAGTCTCTCATTTTCACCGAGGAGAGATAGTGTGGATGGTAGCAGTGGGGAAGTGGGATTGGAGCCTAGAACAGCTGGGTGCCTCCACCCCACTGACCACAAGGCTCTTCTAGGGTCAAGAGCTGCCATGATTGCTGGAGCGGTTGTGGGCACTCTGGTTGGATTGGTGCTGCTGGTTGGGCTGGTCCTCTTGTACGAGCGCCAACACCGGAGCAAGGTCCTAGAGGATGTATCCAATGATATCAAGTAAGTGTTCCTGGTTTCTGCTGAGATGGGGGCTCCCCTAACTCCCGTCTCAGAATCTGGGGATGTGGGCGGCTGCTGTCCAATGGAAGGGTGCACGGTAATCAGAATAGCTTTTGATGGGCAGATTTTTTTTTTTGGTCTTTTTGAGTCAGGGTGTCACTACATAGTTCAGGCTGTCCTTGAACTCTCCTTGTGTCCCACGCTGGCCTGGAACTCACAGTGTACTTCTACCTCAGCCTCCCCAGTGCTGGAATTACAAGCTTGCACCACCAGGGCTGGCTCTTCCGGGCAGATTTAAGGGAGAGGAAGAGAAGGGTTGAAGTGTGCATATGGAGGCAAAGCGTAAGCAAGTGTGTAGAAACTCTCTCCTTCTTTTCCCTTCTTCTGACCCCTTGTTACTTCTGACTAGGGAGGACGCCACTGCTCCACGGACCCTGACCTGGTCCAAGGCCTCAGACACGCTCTCCAAGAATGGAACTCTTTCCTCCGTTACCTCAGCACGAGCCCTCCGGCTGTCTCATGCCCCTCCTAAGCCTGGCACACTGACCCCGGTGCCCAGCACCTCCACTCAGGCCCTACCCTCGCCCAGACTACCCGAGACAAAAGGGACCAACCCTCAGCCGGCGTCCCTCAGCCCTGGGGGGCTTTCTCACTCTGCTCTGAGGCGCATGGGTGCAGTAAATGTGATGTTGCCTTCTCAGACTCAGGATGGATCCCTGGTGTGATGGCTCAGGCCCTTGGCATCTGGTGTCTCACCTTCCTGTAAGGGTCAGCCCTGGAGCACAGACTGTGCCCTGGCAGGGTCACCACACTCCAGCCCTCCCATCTTCTCACCTCACCTGTCTTCACTCTGGGAAAATTGGGTCTCAGTTAAGACCCAGATATCCAGGAGGTCACGGGAGAAGAGGAATCGAACCTGGTTTGGGGTCAGGGGCTCCACTCCTTGTGAAGCCAGCTGAATCCTGCTGAGATTGGCTGACCTCCAAGGGCCCTGGAGAAGACTGCCAGTCAATGAGCACCTCAGCCTTCTAGGATCTGCACCCCACCCCTGTAACTCCATCCTTCGCTGCCACTCCAGCTCTTTGCATTAACATCCTGCCGGGCTGGTTGGGGTGCTGGGGCAGAGGATGGGAAAGACATTTTTAAAACTAACTCCAAATGTGTATTTGTTTTTATTTTGCACATTTCAATAAATATACATTGTGTTTGTATGGAATAAGAATCAAATACCTCTTTCCAACTGAGGATTCCTAGAGGTTGAGTTTCAGGAAGATGTCAAGTAAACCCAGGGCGGGCTTTGCCTCAATGCTCAGAGCCTGAGGCTCGGCCAGGCCCCAATAGTCTGCAGAGCAGGGGCAGGAAACTGCCTGCTCACTTGCTGCTGGAGCTTTGGTGCTTCCTGCTGGGTGGTAATGAACTTCATCTCCCCCTGCTCACCAGGGCAGGTAAGAGGAGACCCTGACAAACACAGCTCCTAGCTATACCGCAGTCCCTCTGGGTACCCAGGGAGGAATGGGCAGAGGATGTAGGATGTGCTGTAGGTTTACCACCGAATACCACCATATCCTTTCCTGCCAAGGCTGGGAGGTCTCTAGGTCTCAGATTCTCTGTCCATCAAGTGAGGTACCTCTGGGAATAAGGAGTTGATGTAATCTCCAAGGAGACAACTATCTCAGAAGGTGAGAGGCTTGGAAAGGACCCGGATCTCTGAAGCTGCCAGAAAATACCTTCACCCTGAGACAAGATGGTGGAGTCATTTCCCTTGGTATCGGAATCTTCCTCCCAAGACACTTTTCTTGTGGAGCTCCAGTTCTGGGTCTTTACCCTCAGGGTGCTCACCCCCAAACCAACCTTTTACCCAGGGCCTGACAATTTTAGACACTGGAAAAAGGAGGAAGTGAGAAGGAAGCCAGGTTAGAGTGACTCCAGAATGGGACCTGGAGGAGGGAGGAGCATTTGCTTACCTGCCAGTGCTGCCTCTCCCCTTGTTTGCTCTGAGATAGCCAGGCTCGCTCCTGCCCGGCACACGGAGGCTGCCCTTGGGGCACTCCCTTCGCGTTCTCAGACTCAGACACAGACCAACACACCGAGCTAGGTGGCCATGGTGGCCATGGCGTGGCTCCCTGGGCCTTTCTTCTGCAGGACCCTGCTGGGTTTCCTGTGCCTGAATGGTAAGGGGGGCTGGGTGGTCATGTCAGAGCTGGAGCGGGGACCTCTATCCCTGAGTCCTCAGGGTTTGCTCAGGAGTGGGCTGGAGCTGCCTTGAGGAGCAGGGCCCCAGGTGGTGGCTTGAAAAGCTGGAAAAGGGCTGAGGGTGAGGAAGGGGCTTTGGAGGCTGTGAGGGCAGAGGAAGGCGGCAGACATTCGGGTTGGGCAAGTTGGGCCTCCCTGTCCAAACAGGAGTGTTGTTTCCTTTTCCTGCCAATGCATCCTCATACCTGGCCCAGTGTTGGCCCTTTTACCCACCAAATCTCAGCGGGGCTGGGGGCCCTCCTTCCGGAAACCTCTGGCTTGGAGATGGAGTGATTAGATGGAGGAGAAGAGGCAGTACTGTGGGGAGAGAGCTTTCAGCCTCTGCTGCCGTGAGGGTCAGAACCTCCAGTTCACCGGGATTGGGGCCCCAACCTCCCCTCCATCTTCAGCCCTGGGACTGGCCGTGGAAGTGAAGGTCCCCACCGAGCCGCTGAGCATGCCCGTGGGCAAGACTGCCGAGCTGGTCTGCAGCTACAGCACGTCCGTGGGAAGCAACTTCGCCCTGGAGTGGAGCTTTGTGCAGCCTGGGAAGCCGATCTCTGCGTCACATCCCGTGAGCTGAGCGTAACTGCGTGCAGGGAGAGGGTTGGCCAGGAATAGAGGTCTCGACCAGCGTGAGTTGAGTGGGAGCAGGGTGGCATCTGGGGATCAGCTAGGATGAGACAAGTAGGCTCTTCCTAGGTCTTCTCGGGGCTGTGGTCTCTGTGGCCCTGTGTCATCCTTTCCTCTCCCATGATTCCTACACACAACTCCCTTGTGTTGCAAAGCCTCGGTGTCAGTTACAAACACGTTTGCTGTGGCGCTGTGTTATTCCTTCACGGTTCAGGATAGAGGGTGTCAACTATCCTCGAGGGCTAAGTGAGCGGACCCATCTGCACTGCCAAGCAGAAGGACTGTGGAGTTGATGTCCAGCAGAAAGGGGGACATGGGTGTGTCTTCTGCCTTTTCTCAGATCCTGTACTTCACCAATGGCCACCTGTATCCCACTGGCTCTCAGGGAGAGCGGGCCAGCCTGCTCCAAAACCCACCCACAGGAGGGGTGGCTACCCTGAAACTGGTGGATGTCCGCCCCTCCGATACTGGAACCTATCTCTGTAATGTCAATAACCCTCCAGATTTCTACACCAATGGTCTGGGACTAATCAACCTTACTGTTCTGGGTAAGACAAGCTGGGGACCCACCATCCTGGAAGTGTGCACTGGCCATGCTAAATATCCCCATGTCTTGGTCTCCACCCAAGCGTACAACTGTACTGGGGACCTCAAGAAAAAAAAAATAGCCACTTCCCAAGACTTCTAATCCAGATGGTCACACTGCAGCTCTATAGAATGTCTCTTCCTTTAGGTCCTGAGAGAGGAAGCCCTCCTCATATATGAGGATGGAGCCACACCCCCAACAGCTGCACTAGGGAGGAAATTCCCTTCCCTTTCGGTCACTCCCAACCTCAGTGGCAGAGAAGGAAAGTGGCCATTAAAGGAACTAAGCCCCCATCACTGCGCAACACCTTCTGTTCAGAGCTCACCCTAAATCAGAGCCCACTCAGAAGTAGGCAACCAGAAGAAGCTAAACCTGAGGCCAAGGACATTTAGACAAGAAAACGAGACTTGGCCTGTGGTGTGTGACTGCTACGTGCAAATATCTAAAGGGCTTTGTCATATGGTGGAGAGATTTTCATTCGTGTTTGTGGGCTCAGAGCACAGGAACTGGAGTTCATGGGTGGAACTGGGGCACATTAACACAATTTTGGCTCAACATGAGGAAGAGTTTTCTAACAATCAGAATTTCCAGTAGTGGAAATAACTCCCTGGGGATGTGGTGATGGAGAGAAGTAGATCGCTGTTGAGCAGTGGTGTCCGAGCAGGAAACTGAAGCATTCAGTGGACATGAGGTTAGGAGTTTTCTGAGACAGTTCTGTGGGTTTCGCAGTGCCCCCCAGCAGGCCCTCCTGCAGTCAGAGTGGGACAGCTTCTGTGGGTGGCTCTGCGGCGCTGAGGTGCAGCTCTGCCCAGGGAGCTCCCAAGCCCGTGTACAGCTGGCTTCGCCTTGGATCTTTTCCTACGCCTCCTCCTGGCAGCATGGTTCAAGGTAAGGACTCCAGGCATCATGAAGAGGGGCCAAGAGACCTAAGCAAATCTAGTCTGTGACCCTTATACACCCACATTTCAAGTGCCACGACCAGCTTGAGACAAACCACTCTACTTTTCCTGTTTCTTCTTTGTATTCTTCTCTTTTTGCCTTCCTGCAAGTCTGTGGCTGGGTTCCTGGGAGCATTTCTTTTTGCTTTTGGAGCCAGTCTTGCCATGTAGTTTAGACTGGACTTAAACTCAGTATGTAAAGTAGTCTAGGCTGGCCTTGAGCTTGCAGCAATTGTCCTGCCTCAGTCTCCAAGTGCAGAGATTACAGGCATGTATCACCACGCCCGGTCTCCTGGGAATATTTCTGAAGTAATGTCCCAATATCCTGAAAGAGTGCAGAAGGCAGGGGACATTCTTATGATTCCTACTTGTTTACTTTTGGAGAATTCCTTTTAATTTCTTAAGATTTATGAATCACTTGCAGACTTCCTGAAGAAGAAACTGAGGCAGAAAACTACACTGGCTTGAGTCATCTTGCCGGTTTTTCTGGAGGAGTCATATTCCTAGCAGCCTTAGCTTCTTTGTTTCTTTTTACTGGGTCCAGTTGCCCAGTCTCTCCCTGTTGCCTCAGCCCAGGAAATCCTTGCATCAATCCAGACCCCTTTCCCTGGATTACTTCCTCATATCGGCCCTACCCTCTCAAGCAAAAGTCAGAGTTTGTAGAAACACCTGAGTCAGCTCAGGGTCACTCCAGAGGATACTTTCTTAGCAATCAAATTTCTGACCCCCAACAAGGAATCTGACCCCAGCTAGTGAGTATACCACCCCAATTCTATGGCCTTAGTGTGTGGGGTTCCCCAACTCCTGAAAAGGCAGCTATGTGGAATAGAAAAATAGACATGGCACTGGCTGTGGAATTGCTCTCTGGATCACCGTGGCTAAGTTGCTTTCTCTGAGCCAGTTTTCCCACCCATCAACTGAGGTGAGACCTGCTCTGGCAGGACTGTGGCAAGGATGGAAGGAATTGTATGTCCCTCCTATTCCGTGCTGTGTTGAGTGCTCTGTAGCACATTGCCTCTTTGTCCTCTAGATGAAGTGTCTGGACAGCTCATCCTCACCAATCTCTCCCTGACCTCCTCGGGCACCTACCGATGTGTGGCCACCAACCAAATGGGCACTGCATCCTGTGAGCTGAACCTGTCTGTGATAGGTAGGGGAGGTTGGGCAGAGGCCAGGCTGGAGGGCTGGGCCGGGGCGGGGGGTTGCTGTGTGACATTGTTTGAGGGTCGGCCAAAGACATTGGCCAACTCTGAAATCCTGTGTATCCTTAGGTTCCTCTGAGGGCCGAGTGGCTGGGATGCTGATAGGGGTGCTTCTGGGCGTGTTGCTGCTGTCAGTCGCTGTGTTCTGCCTGGTCAGGTTCCAGAAAGACAGGAAGAAGACGCCCAAGGAGACCTATGGGGGTAGCGACCTTCGGTGGGTGAGCAGGAGGGCTAGAGGGAGACAGAGGCTTGGGTTCAGGGTAAACGCCGTCAGCTTCTCCCTGGGAGGGGTAAGGAGTGCTGTGTAGCTTTTGGTGGTAGCAGGGGCAGCATGGCCTATTGAAGGCGTAAGTTGGACAGAATAGGGGTGCCAGGACATGGGTGGCTCAGTTTGCAGGACTACTGGCCCTCCTCATAGTTAAAGTATTTACTTTCTCAATTTTTTATTTTTTGAGACAGGGTCTCCATATGGAGTCCAGACTTGCCTCCGATTGGCGCTATCCTTTGCCTCAGCTTCCAAGGGCTGAGATTCCAGGCATGCACTCCCATGCCCAGCTCCTTTCTCAATCTTCAAGGTGTTTTCATATGTATGGTTCCCATTTGGAAATAGTTGGAGGAATTGTGTTTGTCCTGACCACTCAGCTGAATTTAGTATTGTGTGGAGCCATCAGGAAAGGAGGCCAAAGATGCCTCTGTTACCTGCTTGAGCAGCAAGACTTGGGGTCTTGAATAGGATCAGAACATTTTGTCTTAGATTTTTTTCCCTTGTGTTTGTTAGGCAGGTGCTTAGGCCACTTAGCTATACCCCCAGCCCCCAGAGCAGCACTTTAGAAAAAAAAAAAAAAAGCAGAACCTGTGTGTGTGTGTGTGTCTGTCTCGGCAACATGGGGCCTGGAATCTTAGTCTTTTTGAGACAGGATCTCACTATGCGGTTCAGGCTGGTCTCCAACTCACAACGATCTTCCTGCCTCAGCCTCCCGAGTGCTGAGATTACAGGAGTGCGCCACCACTGGAATCTTTATTTTAACCCAAATTCCACAGATGGTTTTCGTGCACCAGAAAAATTTAAACTCCCTGGGTTAGACCATAGCCATCCCCTGAAGGCTGGGTCTGTCAGCAGTAAGTATTGTCTGTCTCCAACAGGGAGGACGCTGTGGCTCCTGGGATTTCTGTGCAGGCTTCTCCACAGGCAGATTCTAGGAAAGGCCTCTTGGAGAGGTCCCCATCTGCCAGCTCGGCGACGACCACCAAGTCCAAGCTCCCTGTGATTAACTGACTTCTCTCCTTCCCTTTAGAGGATGGGGGGGGGGCGCTATAGCAATGATTAAAGCCTTTGGGGTTCCATTTTATGGTGTCTTCTTTTGACAATATAATCAGTCCTTCCAGGAACTTAGAAACCACCTGTTTAGGGAAGGGGTGTGTGTGAAGTCCCAGAGGCGATGCCGTACCGGGAAGGCTGCTTGGATCGAAGGGACAGATTTCAACCTAGACCGCCACTCCACCTACCCGCCACCCCCACCCCCCCGACTTTGCAGTTTTATTGAAGATTTAAGCTCCAGACGGTGCCCCCCACCCCGCACCTTGAGAACACTTGGACATTCCTCTTTATTGTTCACATTCCAACCCAGCGGTCACATGCACACGCAGAGATTAAAAACCTTCCGGCCACAGCCCCAGGAGCCCGGCGGGGCTGGGCCTGCGGGGGTCAGGGCGGGGCCGTGAGGACTCCTCCTACCGAGTCTCCAGGCGCTCGGCGTTTGCATTAACAGCCGGAGAGCTGCCGAGGCCACTCTCGGGGTGCTCTGCGGGTCAGGAAGGGGATGTGACAGGCAGGTAGGTGTAGGATAGGGACTTTCCTTCTCATCAGAGCAAGGGGCGTCTGACATCATCAAAACCCTCTTTGCTTGCTCCAGATGTAAAGTTCTGGGGCCAGACAGGAAGGGAG
>PVLA01001988.1:123261-303899 GCA_004027455.1 Hydrochoerus hydrochaeris
ATTTGGGAGCCCGGGGTGGCGGGGGTGGTGGTGGGGGGGAACAGCAGGGGGAGCACGTTAGACCGGAGCGCTAACTAGAAGGGCGCGCGGACTTGGCCACTCCGCGATGAAGCCTGCCTGGGAGAGGGAGTCTCTGGGACGCAGGGGCTCCTGAAGCTGGCAGGTTGGTGGCAAAGAGGGGGTCACAACACGGTAGGAAATTCTCGTCACTGCGAAGGGGACGCGGCATCCATCTGTCCTTGGGAACTAAGGGGAGAGAAGATCTGAGAGCCCCGTCCTGCCCTGGTCCTCATCTGCCCGTCCCTCCGTTTCTGGACAGAGCACGAACCAAGAGGGGCTGGGGCTGCAGCCACCCGGAGCCCGGGTCTCGCTGCGTCCCTGGGCGGCTGCCAGCCCGGGCTGGCCCGGGGGAGAGGGGGCGTCCCCAGCCCCTGGGACCTCGAGGTGCGCGCGCCCGGCTGGCCCGGGGGCGCAGGGAAAGCTGGGGACCCGGTCCCCTTCGCCCTCCTGGCACCTCCCCACCCCCGCCGCGTCTGATCGGATTCGTTACCTTCGAAAACGTTCAGTTCTTCGATCCAGGGCGGGGCAGAAGGGGAGGCAGAAATGGAAAAGCAGGTGAGCTCTAGGGACCCGCCTGGGCCTGAGCCTCCGCCCACCAGCCTTGGTCCCGGCGCCCATCTTGGCCCCGTCCACTTCTGCACACTCAGCTCCCCAGAGGACTGCTGAGAGCCAGAGCCCACCCAGCCCGCCGGCCTCACCTGGCCTAGTCTCCGCTGGGGCCGCCGCCCGCGCCTCCCCGGGCGCCCCCAGCTCCGCCTGGCCCCCCGGGGCCCGGGCCCTTCCGGCCGCGCTCTCCGCTCTTTATCTTCTTCCGCGCCATGTGGCCCCGGAAACTCGCCTGGATTTTGGCAGCGGCAGCATTGGCGCCAGGGTCGTCCAGCGGGATGTCTAGAATGTCGTCGTCCGGTTTGGAGCAGGCGCTCTCCTGGGGACGGGGCAGGGAGGTTCTTGTGGGGTGACTGGGCGGAAACTCTGGGGGATTAAGTTAAACTAGAGCCCTGGGCCCACTGAGACGGGACGAAGTGGGTGGGAAGTGAGGGAGCTGTGTGTGTATGTGTGTGTGTGTGTGTGTGTGTGTGGTTCCTAGGCAGCCGCAGGTACACAGGAAGGGTCAGGGCCAGGTGAATGCAATTATGTACCCAACGCAAGAAGGAGGGCAAGGTGAGATGGGACACAAGACTCCGATCAGTCCTGGTAGTAACCTTTACCAGTGGGCAGGCTGCAGGGCTGAGCTGAGGGCGGGACTGGGGGAGCCGAGAAACAGCCGCAGGTACTCTGGGTGTAGCTGCCCATCCCCCTGCCTGCAGAGGGTGCCTCTAGCTCAGAAGGGCCCCTTCCCATTCCAGGGTTCCCTGGGGAAGAGGGGACGGCCTCTCCCTGGGTAGAGCTCGACACTGCATTTAGGGAGAGGATGGGGCCAACTTTCTGGGAGCCAGCCAGCCCCACTGCAGGCCTGAGTCCGGAGACTGTTTTCCCATTTACCCTCTATTTCCTATTGTTCCCTAGGTTGAACCAAAAAACAGAAGGGAGGAAACAATCTGGAAGAGATTGACAGAGAACATGCGTCACTTAAAAAAAAAAAAAGACAAGGAAATGGTCAGCAGGAGCAAGAAGTCCTTTCCTGTTGAGCTCATGGAAGGAAAGGAATTAGGAAAGCAGCTGCAAAGCAGTCACTTTGTTCAGGATGCAGTGGTATAGGGTTTCACAGACGTTATTTAATTCTCAACAATAAAGTGACGACGTACCCTTTTAATATTACCCTAGTTTACCATGCTAAAAACCCAACCCCTGACTGAAATGCTTTAAAAACCTACGGGGCTTGTACAGACAAGTTATCAGTGAACTAAGGACGCAAACCTTTGCATATCAGAGCTCAGTTATGTTTTTAACCCCTACTCAGTAGAATAAGCAAATGCAGCCCAGAAAGACACTACGCCTTGCTATAACTCTCTGCAAGTGTTGAGTAAGTTATTTAATGTTTTTCCTACCTTAGCTCCTTCATCTGAAAAATCAGGATAATCATCTCTACCTCTATGGGTTGTGGGGAAGAGTTAGCATGATAGGCATCAAGTTTGTGACACAGTCAAGTTGCTCCATAAATGGTACTGCATGATTGTTTTATATAATATTAAATTGATCAAAATAGTTGTCTCTGTGGGCCCACAGTATCCACATGAGTTTCACACAGTTCGACCCAATAATAGTCACATACCACATAATGACATCTTTTTTTTTGGGAACTGGAGATTGAACTCACAACTTCGTACCTGCCAGGCAGGCGCTTGTGCTGCTGAGCTAAATCCCCAGCCATAATGACATTTTGGTCAATGACAGGATATAAAATGATGGTCTGTAAGATTAGCTCACCTAGAGTTGTCATAGTTTGTATAACTATGCTTGGTCTCAGTGATACTTGCGCTTTTGGAGACAGTCTTTTATTTTTGAGACAGGGTCTCACTATGTGGTGCAGGCTGGCCTTCAACTTGTTTAGCCCAGGATGGCCTTGAACTCACTGTAATCCTCCTGCCTCAGCCTCCCAAGTGCTGGGGTTATAGGCACGTACCGCCACACCTGGCTTAGAGACAGGCTCTTGCTGTGTAGTCCAGGCTTGATCTTGAACTCACTATGCAGCCCAGGCTGGTTTTGAATTTGCAGCTATTCTCCTGCCTCAGCCTCTCGAGTACTGGGATTACAGATATGTGTAACCACACCCAGCCTGAGGACACATTTCTCAGTACATCCTCATCATTAAGCAAGTGTGACTGTACTCAGACCCGCCTGTACATACGTCTGCCCCAGCATAGACTTGAATGTATGAGTTAGGGAATTGATTGGCTTACAGAGCCAGGCTCTGTAACAGGGCCTCAGCCCCAACCCTGTTTATATCTTGACACACAGTATCAGTGTGAACTGGGGTGAGGATCGTTATTACCTTAGATGGGCTTTGCGCTCCTTTAGTCTTGGGCCTTTGGCCTGTAGGAATTTGATTTATTTCCTTCCTTTTCTTCTCTCTTTCCTTTTTCCTCCCTCCCTCCTCCCTCCCTTCCCTGGTCTTGAGGATGAACCTAAGACTTTCCCTCTGAGCTAAATCCCCAACTATGTTTTTGTTTGTTTTGTGTTTTTGTTGTTGTTTTACTTGGAACAGGGACTTGCTATGTAGTCCAGGCTGGTCTTGAACTCACTGCAATTTTCCTGCCTCAGCCTCCCAAGTGCTGGGATTACAGGTGCATGCCATCACACCTGGCTTCTTTTTATACTTTTTATTTGGAGATAGAGTCTCACTGAATTGCCCAGCTGGCCTCTACATTTCGATCCTATCTCAGCCTCTCAGGTCGCTGGGATTAGACTTGGGCTCCACACCCAGCAGCCCTCATTTCTTGCCTCAGGATGCCCACTGCCTTTACTGTCTTCTTCTCAGTGTAAGATGATTAAGGCCCTGTGATTCAGTTCTCTTACCTTCTCCTGCCCATCAACTGTCTAGTTGTCAGGACTGGACAGGGTCTGGCCCGCTAGTGATCCTCTTCCCATTGGATTTGGCCCAGAAACACAGGTTTACAAATCCTGTCACCGTGCTTCCTCAGGCTGTCCTTAGCCTCAGCCCTGGGCTTCACAGTTTTCAGTCTGTTCTCAAGATGTCCACAGTCAGTTTCAACATAGCCACAGAGGCTTACCCAGAGGTTGCTGTGAGCTGGAATGGACCCACACACCTCTTTTGCTCTTCCCTGGTCTAGAGGCCTCCCTGACATCTTATTCTTTACCTAAAACCCAAACCAATGCCTTGTGTTCTTTTTTCTTTTTGGTACTGGGAATCAAACTCAGTACCTTGCATTTGCCAGGTAGGCGATGTATTGCTGAGCTAGATCCCGGGTCCTCTCTTGCGTTCTTTGATTCTCAGAGCCCAGGTTTTTTTTGGGATAGTCTCAGGGAACAGTGAAGCTTCTCAAAAGAGGGTAGCAACCATAAAAAAAAAATCAGGTCTGCCTCACCTCTCCTCCTTGGGCTACAGCTGTGGAGGTGTGTGCATGGGGGTGAGTGGAAGTGGGGGGGGTCTTACCCTAACTGTGCAAAGGTCCAACCTGCTGCCATCACGCACCCCAGTTGTAACCTGGAACAGCAGGCAAAGACACTCCTGATGCCCTATCCCTGCCCGCAGCCTCTCCCGCCAGCTGGATTCTGAGGGCAGAGCTGCTGGGCAGCGGGTCCACAGGCAGAACTGAGGGAGAATGAAGAGTCCAGAAAGGGGCTCCTTAGTCTTGGTGCCTGACTGGTGCCTTCTGAAGCCCAGACAGACGGCTGTTTCTGAGAGCCCTGCGTGAACCTCAGGCCATCAGGGAGGAAAGGGGTTCGTAGGAAGCATAATGGTCTGGAAAGCGGGCACCATGACTCTCGCCCCTTGATGAATAAAGTCTCCTTTAGCTCACAAATCCTAACAGCTTTAGGAATTAAGGGTGCTCGCTACCCATTATGTGTAAGGCTCTTCATTAAATACTTTATACACTGTACCTTATTTAAACTCAATTTTAGAAGTCAGAAAACAGCTTACGGTCGAACAGACTGCCTCATGGCAGGCAATTATTTCTATGCGTTCAGCTAAACCCAAGTCCACTAGACCAAGCAAAAGAAAAGAGGATTAAAAAAAAAAGCTTCTTGGCCTTTCATATTAAATGAATGTCGCAAAGTCACATTGTGGCCATGTAAAACAACAACTAGGATGTTTGAACCAACAGCTCTTAAAAAACCGTTGTGGGCCTGGGGTTGTAGCTCAGTGGTAGAGTGCCTGCCTGGTGTGCATAGGCCCCGGGTTTGATCTCTGGCCTGTAAAAAACGAAAAGCAAAAAACACCACCACCACCACCACCATCACAAAAACAGTCTTGGAAAAAGCAGATCTGTTTTCTTTGCAATTTCTGTCTAAGCTTCTTCACCAAGGGGAAAGGAAGGAGTAAGGCTGGACTAGATTTTCCCCAAACACCAGGTGGTCATCCGAGACCCCAGAATGAAAGGGGAAGCAGCGCACTGCTGTGCCCCAGCTCCTTAGCAGCACCTGGCCCCAGCCCTGCCCTTATCACCCCTTCTCCCCCTTTCTCCCTCTCTCTGCCCCCCCTGCACAGTCTGAAATTGGTGCTCCCTCTTGCTCAGTCCTTTGGGCCTGCAGACATAGATCATGGAAAATGCAAGCTCTTGTGTACCTGGTGCATTGGAGGAGAAGCCCACGGCCCTGGGCGACAGCATAATTGTGTAATTGCCTCCTCCTTACTGCTTGGATGGATGGTCTCTCCTTTTTAAGGGACACTGGATCTGACCATCTCTACAAGCCCCTCACCTGTCAGGACCCATCATCTGTTATCTATTTATCTATCTATCTGATCTGTACCAGTGTCTTTCTGGCCACTCTCAAACACTCTCTGGGGCAGACCAGGGCTGGCAGACAGAGCTCCCACATCCTACCTTCAGTACTGCAGACACCAGAGGAGACGGGTTACAGGCCTTGTTTGGCTTTTTGGATTTTCCAGTGACCATGTCTCCTGCTTCCTCTCCCCGTCTTTCGTATCTCCCCACCTTAATCCTTCCTGCTCAGCATTATCACACTCACCCAACCCGCAACTCAGAATCCACTATCCATTTTCTTTACTTTAAAAAACACTGTGTGTGTGTGTGTGTGTGTGTGTGTGTGTGAGCTCTTCTTTAGTGAAGACCAGAAATCCCCATTTCGCCTTTCATAACTGAAAATAGTTTCCTGGACTGGGGACACTTCACTGGGAAAGCACATAGCTAGCTTGTATGCACTAGGTCCTGGATTAACTCTCCAGCATAAATTAATAAAAATAAATTTAGAAAATTGCTTCCTTAGGCCAGCCGTGGTGGCGCATGCCTGTAATTCCAGCACACGGGAGGCAGAGGCAAGAGGATCACTGTGAGTTCAAGGCCAGCCTGGGCTACATAGTGAGCTCAAAGCCAGACTGGGCTATAATAGTGTGACCCTGTCTCAAAAAACAAAACAAAACAACAACAAAAGACAGACAGACAGACAGACAGACAGAAAGAAAGAAAGAAAGAAAGAAAGAAAGAAAGAAAGAAAGAAAAATGCTTCCTGGACAATAACAAGCAAAGGGAAAAAGACTGAGAAGAGATGTGTGATCAGAGTATTTTCCAGGGAGGAGGATTATATGTGATTGACATTTAAATGCTTTCTTCAGTCTTTACATTCACTATCATGAGCATATTTTATAATGAGAAGACAACTATTTACTTTTGGTACCCAGAATCTAACTCAGGACCTTGCTCTTGCCCCTAAGCTATTACCCTCACTGGAAAAAAATTTTTTTTTTAGATTAGAGGTTAAAGTACATCTGTTTGAATGCCACAGGCCTATGCTTGAATCCTGCCTTCACATTTAGGAGTAGTGGCTCTGGGGAAGAAGCATTTGATTTCTCCAAACCTGAATCTGCACATCTGCGAAATAATACCCACTTTAGAGAGTTGTTGTGATGATTAAATATAAACTAGGTTCATGGTGAGCATTCACAAATTGGCAGCTATTATGGATACTGGTAAGAGAGAAAATCACAACAACGACTGACTCCTAAATTCTCTCTGCCTCTTGGGATCCAGGCATGACGAAAGCTCACCTCTTAGAGAACCGGGCCACCCTTTCCTTCCAAACCACACTGTTTTTGTGTTGTGCACACCATAGGATGGATGGAGGTGGCAAAACTCATAAGCTAGGGTATCTTTAGCTGGGTTGACTGAATGGGAAAATGGAAGGGCAGTCTTTCTTTGTACGTGGGGGCTGGAAATCAACAAATTTTATATATGCATGATCCCTGCGAGCCGGGGGCCAGTCCTGCGCCAGGCACTCTCTTACCGAGTCATCTTAGGAGCAACCTAAGTACCCTGGCCAGGCACTGGCAGCACCTGGCTGCGTGTGGGCGCTGACAAGCTGCAGACACTTCCTTCTCTGGCCAGCAGGGCTCTCTCGCGGTCACTTTACCCAGCGCTCTCCGGAGCCTGGAGGCGTTGGGGGCCGGGCCAACCCTTCCCCTGAACCGCACCGTCTAGGATCCTTGCTGTCCATCAACAACTACCAAGACCAAAATGAATCGCTCGCTCCAGCCCGCGCCGCACCGGGCGTCGGCGGTCGTCAGAGGGTCGTGGAGATCAGCCTGTCTGCCCACCGACGGCGGCGGCGGGATGGAAACTGGGGAGGGGAGAGGTGTGGCTGCAGCGCCCAGAGGCGACGGTTTCCGGGGTCCCACGGGGGCACGCACCTCCTCACTCTACCCTGCAGAGTCCCTCCTGCCAGGCCCGGCCCAGCTCCAGGTCCAACCCAGACAGCCGGGCAAGAGCGCACAGACGCCCCCGCGGCCCGGGCAGCATTTTTCTTAGGGTTTTCAAGTCAGTCGGGGGCCTCCCGCCACCGTCCCCCTAGTCCTGACCCCCGGGTCCTGCACACCCGCTTCCAGCTCTCACTCGCTTAGAGGATTCGCGGGCGCCCCTTGTTCCAGACTGAGCCGAGGAGCGGCCCCCGAGGCCCTCCAACTTACGGTGCAGCAGTCCATGCTAGTGATGAGGGTCCTGGGCTGGGGTGGAGCCTGGCGCAGGCGGGGGAGGGGTCTGCGTGATGCTGGGTGGCGGCTCCGGGACTTGGGGCGCCCGCCGACCCGCGCAGAACCAGCGCTCTCCGCTCGGTCCTGTCTCCCGCGCTCAGCTCTGCAAGCGAATGTAACCTGAGCCCTGCGGACGCGAAGCCAATCAGAAGGCGACTTGGGCATGGTGGGCGGGGCGATAGGGGAGGCGGGCCCCACCCTCCCCCGGTTCCCTGCGCCTCGCCCCCCCCAGCCCTCCGCCCACGCTCTTCCAGCCCTTCCGCCCGCGCAGCGCAGCCTCCCACGCCCGGGCCGCTGCGGCGGCAGACAGCCAGGGAGACGCGTGCGGGAGCGGGCACTGGAGGCCCCCGACAGCAGGGCGCAAACGCGCTCACATCTGGGCACGGCACGCCCTGCTCGCTGCCCAGAGAAAACTACGCACTCCCACCCGCCTTTCCACACTTCCACAACCTAGCTAGCGCCCCAAATATGGCTCCGGCTCCCCTCCTCCTCAGACCGCGAAGAAAGGCTCCAGGAAAAAAAAAAAGTCTCACCATCATTGCTGCGGTGGAATGGAGAAAGCTGTTGGTACACAAGCTGGTGGTGGGCACGGATCACACCAGAGCTCCCGAGCTCCGCGTGTCCACATATGTTCTTCCTCTGGCTGGCTGAACGTGCCTCTCCTCCTCCAGCGTACACAGCCTGCAGAAAACAGCTGCGCAGACGTCGTACACAAACCTGGACAGATGCAGGGAAATGCAGACGTTATGTTTTGACACACACACACACTCCATCACTCTACAATTTTGCAGCAAGCATGTCTGCACTTAGCTGACCCTACCCTACCATCATGTTTGCCTGCCTCTACCGAACAGAATCACCTACACCCATTCTGTAGGTACCTGTATAGAAGACTCATCTCACTTCCTCTCAACTCTCCTACCAGACCCTCCCTCGCCTTTGATCCACAGCTTCAAAATAAGGCGAAATTTAGTCACCTTGATTCCTCAGTCTGAAAGAAGAAAAACAGCCTGTGCAATCAAGTTGTGTTGGGAGTTATCAGAAGTAATTGGCTCTTTGGGTCCATGTTGAGGAAGGAATGGGTTTTGGGAGAGGCAGGGAAGGAGAGAGAGAGAAGGAGAGTGCGGGACCGGTAGCTCACTACTTTTGTGGGTGTCTGCCTCTCCCAGCTTGCCATGGTGCCAGAGCTGGCCACCTGGCATTGTGTGGATAGGGTGGACCACCTCTGAGAACACTACAAAATCAGGCCTAGCCAAGGACCCGGGGGAGAGGGAGAGGACCGGAAATTCTGGATGGTCAGAGCCCTGCAGTCAGTCTACAGCCATCGTGATCAGTCACAGTGTGGCTGTTAAATGCTTCCTTTGCACCCAGATGTTTGGGCCAGAAGCTTTCTTTGCCAAAGGGAAAATATTGGAGAGAGAAATTCCAGTGTCTATTCAGGACAGGGAGAGTCGTCAGCTCCACCCCCCCACCCAAGTTGAGGTGGAGACTGGCTGGGATTCCAGAGCTTGGGGTGTAGGGGTGTCTTTCCCAGCATGTTGGGACCCACCCACCCCTGTAACTGAAAATCTGTTCCCCAATCTGTCCCTGGCACATCCTCCTTCCCCACCTCCACCACATGGCAGGGTGTCCTGGGAGCTCCGGCCTTTGCCTACATGATGGGCACATCTGGAGCCTTGGGTTGTGCCAGTTGCCTCTGGACTTCCAATGCAGGACCCAGAGGGGAGAGGAAATGAGGAAACTGAGAGGAGAGAAGTTATCAGGCCTGGACTCTGTGCTTTTCCCTTCCCAAATCAGAGCAGAGGAATTTGGGATTTGGTGAGTTTGCAGCAAAGTCTCCCAAGTTGCTAGGCAACGACCTTCTGCAGGCTGTGCTGCCTCTGGGCCCTTCTTCCTGCTGGTCAGAGCGGAAGTCAGGGCGGGGGTTGCTTTATAACAACCCCTCAAAACTCCCACACAGGTAGCACAGTGCTTCCTTCTTCCCGAAAGCCACCTTTGTGTGGGGTGAGAGTGTCTCTGAATATTGGCGGACCCATGGGAGAACAGATAGAGCGACTGCCAGTTCCATCCAAGAAATAACTTGGATTTCAGCAACTGCCCACTTGAGGCGCCTACGCAGCACTGGCCACTGTGCTTGCTCTGGGGGATGGGCAGACACTGAGGTGAGGAAAAGACAGAAAAAAGCAAAGACCCAAAGGAGAAAGCAGACACAAACTCAAATACACAGAGCTAGGTGACACATACACAAGTCGCAGAGGTGCAGACACACAGGGTCCAACACATTTACAGAGACACACCTGAGAGGATTGTTACACTCACTCACTTTGGATCCCTTTCCCACCTGAGAGCCAGAGGACACACTAAGCCTGGTGGAAAGGGCCCTCCCTGGACAAGGTAACTGGACTTTGTGAACCAGGTGAGCTTGGGATTGTGAGCTTGTGACTCTTGAACAGCTGAGCCAGGAAGAGGCGCAGGCTCAGTGTGGGATTGATTACTCAACGGCTCTCTGAGGCTGTGGGCCTTGGCAGAGCGAAGCCAGGTGATGTTGTCTGTGTTGGTCTGCCTGGCTTGGGTCTTGGGTGCCACAGGACAGTTTTTGGAATTTTAAATGTTAACCAGCTGGGGTTTCCACCCCATAGTCCTCCTTGATGCTTCTAAAGTCAAGATCTCTGCACTTGCCAACCCCACAGCTCCTGGAGGTTAAGGGCTACAGGTGTGCGAAGAAGATGAACTCCTGAAGGGTTGGGTTAGCAAGGAGCTGGGGCATGTCAGCGCCGTGGGCAGGAGGCAGCAGGGAACGTGGAGAGAGAGGTAGAGAGAACAGGCTCTAAAGCAGGCAGAAGAGGAGATGGTTAGATAAAAGAGAGGGTAAGAGATGGATTAATGTGCAGCTCTGTGGTCCAATACAAATCCTTCCTGGGACAGATGGGGCATCTGGAGAGGTTTGGTCCTAGTAAGCAGTGAGAAAAGCCAAGACATGTGACCATGTATGCGCCAATACTTGTGGCTTCCCCTCTTTGGAGTGGGCACTTTCTGAACACAACATTCCAGCTCAAGCCCACAGAGGGACGCTATAATGAAGAAGAGTGGAAGGTAGGAGGCTTGTGCCTTTGGCAGAGTGAATCTGGGGGTTTCTTAGGTCAGGATTTTACCCATTTGGGTAGAGGGGAGGGGGAAGGGTAGCAGGAAATTCAATTTTCTCTGCAAATATTTCAGCTTTTGCTGCAGTAGTATTTTTAGCAACCTTGTTGGCAGAGGAGCCCAGGTTCATTTTTTAAAGGGGCCTCTGCTAGACTGGAGGGCTTGTTACAACCTCACCCCACATTTCAGAAAGAAGATAGGGAGAAAGCACATAGTTTAAGATGCATTCAAATAGAAAAATTTGGTTTTCTGGACATTAGGTGACCATTAAGTCTTTTTTTTTTTTTTTTTTTGGTACCGGGAGTCCATTAAGTCTTCCTCATCAATAGTTGTTATCAATCATCCTGAGCATTACTACTGCTGGCAAAATTATCAAGAAGAGTAAATATTTCTTGCTCTTCTGTAGGCATCGTGCTACTACAGACACAAGATAGGAGATAGAAGGCGTGGTATAATATGCAGTTGACTTGGGGCTGGGGATTTAGCTCAGTGGCTTAAGCGCCTGCCTGGCAAGTGCAAGGTCGTGAGTTCGATCCCCAGTACCAAAAAAAAAAAAAAAAAAAAAAAAAGTGCAGTTGACCTTCCATAGCAGAATTTGCATCTGGGGTTTGGGCAACTGCAAGCTGAAAATATACAGAAAAAAATTGCGTCTGTACTGAACATATTCAGAGACTTCTTTCTTGTCATTTTCCCATAATACAGTGTAACAAGTACTAACATAGCATTTACATTGAATTAAGTATTATAAGTAAGTGAGGAATGTTTGAAGTACGCAGGAGGGTGCGTATAGGCTGTAGGCAGATATTGTGCCATTTTACACAAGGGTTTTGAACACCTTCAGGGTCTGGTAACTTAGGAGTCTTGCAAGGAGTTTGCCATGTTCATTGAGGGAGCGCGGTACTTGGTAAAACAGAAAAAAACCCAATGGAATTGAATGAATAATAGGCTGCATTTGACTAATGTACAAAATGATTTCATGTTTGTTACTTAATGTGGTGCCCTGAAGGAGCACGTGAGGGGGAAACTGAGGCCTAGAGACACTGAGAGACCTGTTATTCACTTAACTGGTTGGACTTCTAATGAAATGCAGAACCAGGACTAAAGCCCAGAAATACTGGCCTTGAATTCTGTTTGCGCTAAAATGCCCTGGTGTGTATACTGGGCTCCATGCGATGAAGTCATGTGGTAAACTCATCAGACGAGGTCTCTTGCCTCTTGGTTCTTACTGTCTGATGAAAAACATGCATACGTAGTGTGTGTGTGTGCATGTGTGTACAAAATAAAATAACATGCAACAAATGCCAAATAAATGCCACAGACAGTGTTAATGGAGTTGAGGTGTGGGAGAAATGACTGAGAATCTGAACAATCACCAGTGCTCCTGGGTGAGATCGGCCTGAAGCAGGAAGAGAGCCCCTAAGGGAAGGGGCCTTAGAGCAGGCAGAAGAACATTTGAGGCAGGGCCCAGGGTTGTGAACTGTGCAGTGCCTTTGGTGCTCTGGAAGCTTGGGCCACCCCAGTCCAGGGAACCCTGACCACAGCACTTCCTGCCTCCTTCCTTGCACACAGGGTTTTACGTTTAAGCTGAGTCCTAAATCCATCTATGGTGGCGTGTTTGAGCTCACCAGGACGATGAGGTAAACTCTAAATGGTGCTTGCTGCAAGGTGCTCAGTCCTGTTCCTTAGACCTCTAGCACACACGCTGTCCCTTCCTCTGTGAATGTGCCACATAACTGCTTCCTCCCCTTCCACATCCTTTTTTCCTGGCTCTCAGTGTAGTCAGTGTCCTGTAGATGGACTCGCTGCTTGTTCCTATATTGCCCCAAACATCTATACTAACCCCTCTCCATTTGCTTCCTGCTCACCTCAATTCGTGAAAGCTCCAGACAGCTGGGCGGTTGATACCTGCTGGGCTTCCCATCCTGCCTGCCACATCAGGCCAGCATAACCCGATACTAAGGTAATGTTCATTTTAACAACATTTGAATGACAAACCCTCGAATGTGTATCTTTTTTTAAAACAGCTTTTTTATTTTAGAAAAATTTAAACATATGCAAAATTGAAGTGGTGTATGATTAACTTCACTGTACAGATCATCCGCATTTAACAATTCATCAAACTTGTTGAATCTAGTTTCTTCTGATTCCCCATTATCATTTCATTCATAACTATTTACATATGTATCTCTGAAATATAAAGACTTTTAATGCTTTTCCCCCTTTTTTCCTTCTTTCCTTCCTTCCTTCCCTTCTTTTTTTCTTCTTTCTTTCAGTACTGGGGATTAAACCCAGGGCCTTCACACTGATCTACATGCCAGCACCTTTTTAGTTTTTATTTTGAGAAAGAGTTTTGCTAAATCAAGCAGTTGTCTGGGCTGGGCTTGAACTGGAAGCCTCCTGCCTCAGTCTCCCAGAGTGCTGGGTCTATATGCATGGACCATTGTGCCAGGCTAGTAATTATTTTGAAAGCATATGCTCAATAGAATGTAAATTCTATGGGATAAGAGGTAAAATTTCAGGATCCAGCATACAGCACACTGACTTTTCTCTAAGAATAGATCTTCAATGTGCTGACCACACAAACACTAAAAATGGTAACGATCTGTAGTGATGAATGTGCTAATTAGTTTGATTGTGGGGCTAATTCACAGTGTATTTGTCTATCAAGACATCACATTGTATACCTTAAATATACAATTTCTGTTGATTATACTTTAACAGGGCTAGGAAAATGCAAAATATAAAATAAATAAGAAAACATTAGAGCTGTTTTGTTTATCACTGTAGCCTTAACACAGTGTCTAGAACATAATGGATATTCAGTAATTTTTTTCAGTGATTGAATAAATAAGAGAGAGGGATCTTAGTCACTTTCCCATTGCAAGACCCAACACCTGTAGCTTAAAGGGAGAGAGATTTATTTTGGCTCCTGGTTTCAATCCAAGGTTAGGTGGCTCCAAGGTAGAAACAGAATGACAGAAGGCATGATGGGAGAAAAGCTGCCCAACCAATGGCAGCTAGGAAACAGAGAAGGGGGAGGATCCAGGGAGGAAGATGCATACATCCTTCCAGCAGGCTGCCAGTGACCCACCTCTTTTGACCAAGCCATATTTCCTAACCATTTTTAGCTCTAAACTCATCAATGGGTTAAATCACTGATGAGTGTAATACCCTTGTGATCCAATCACCTTCCAAAAGCACCACCTCAGAACACAAGAGCCATATGGAGAGTATTCTCAATCTAAACCTTAACAGGCAGAAGGAATGAGTGAATGTAGGGAAGGAGGCAAGGGGTAAAGACAAGTACGTAGTGCAGTGATCAGTTGTACCTTCATCTGCAGGGTTGCAATTCTGCCCGAGTAAGGATTTAGAAGGTAGGTAAGCCTTACATGGGAGGTAGTTCTTCATCTCTTTGAGAGCTGGTCTCAGGGCTTGCCTTCTCAGGACTGAGCCGTGGCGATGTGTTTCTTACACACCTTCACTGAGTGGCCCCTTCATGCAGCAGTGGATAGAACAGGACACCCTGAAAGCCAGGGAGGAGATATGTCTGGACCATTTTAGCTAGTTCAATGTTACACTCCATCCAGTTCCACTTTATTGTTTTTTTTCTTAGCTTGATTAAGCATCTCAACTTCATTTTATCTATGAAAGGGGACATTCAAGGTACAGTTACATCCTTACTGTTGGGCTAGAGAGGCTGAGACAGGACAGCTGGCTTGGGCCTTTGTGATGCTGCAGGAGGTGCTTTCAGGCTTTGTGCCCTTGGTACTCTGTTCCTTTGCATGATTCTCTGCTATTGTTAATCTTAGAGGGTTTTATTTTTATTTAACAAAGTGGGACATTTCTTTCATAGCCTTCTCAATCCCCCAGTCTTTGAATAAAATTTGTATGTTATGGCTTCTACTTACTAAACTAAACAAGTAGCTTGTTGGGTAAATAAAGGACTAGTCCATCACTGCCATTTATAAGGAATTAAGGACCTAACATCTATCACTTTATTAAAATGAATTCATATTAGCCATCTGATTGAAGATGGTATAACCACGATCATCTTATACTGAATTTTTATATGAGCTTCATATAGTAAAGGTATTGGTATGGAAAGGTCTCTTACCTTTAAACTTCAGAAGGAAGGAAACATTGATAGAATTATTCCCATGGTCTGTCCTCCAATTTGGCATGGTACAGGTGAGCAAATAGTAGAATCCAACCATTGTGGGCCCTAAATGGCATGCCACCTACAAGAGAAAGCTTCTTCAAGAACACTTATTACCTAACATGAAGACATTTTACCTACCCCCAGGATTAAATGATGACAGAGGAATTTGGTCATTTGGCACATATGTTCCTGTGTGTAAAAATCAGAATAATTCTATCCAGATAATTTCACTTCAGACCTAACCATAGAAAGTGATGTTTCTTTTGTTTGACTTTTCTTGGGGGTCAGAGTGAACCGCTGAGAAGTAAACAGTTATTAACTGCAAGTTTTTGCTGTTGTGCAGTTTGGATGGAATGTTTAAGTTTAATAAGGTGTGTACTGGTAGGTATTGATATATATTTGTATGATTTTTGCTTTGCCTTCAGTGGATTGTGTGTTGGAGTAAAGGTGAGAGATGGGAAACATGACCTGTTTCAGGCTTAGGTTGTTTTCAGAAGGAATCTTCCTATTGTTCAGAGAAAAGGTATGCCAGGTAAAACTATCCTTCCTTTTGACTCTTAAGTGTTAAAATATTCTAATACTCTTTGTATGGATATATGGATATTTAGTGTTCATATAGACCTAACTAGACAGAATCAAAAGGCTCTGCTGTAAATACAACCCTATGCTATGCAGTAAATACTCCTCAAAAGAGAGAGTAGAAAGATTGATCCTTGGAGAGAGGACATTTTCTTTTCTCTGGGGACAATGCGGTAGAGCTGTGCTACATTATGATTTGCTAAATGCATCAGATGATAGTGACAGGCAAGTCTCACATTTGGGATAATTTGTGGAAATAAGTGTTACGGTTGTGCCTAGGTGTCTACCAAAGCCTTGTATAATCATAGATGGGGATTTTTCAAAGGTGTTTGGATCTAGAGTGTGTGATGCTGGGATTAAGAGTATGTGATACTAAATCAGTGCACTGATTGGTTTGGCACTGCTCTAATCCTAGTAGTCTTGGATAACATTTTTATGTCCATTGTTTGCTTTGCTGTATTCTGCCCACCATGAACTGTTTCTCCTCTTTTATGCCTGTCTATCTTGCCACCTTGCCTTGGAGCCAGCTGATTATGCACTGACACCTCTATAAACTGCAAGCTAAATAAATCATTTTTCCATTAACTTGCGAATGTCAGGTGTTTTGTCTCAGCAATGAGGGAGAAGTAACTAAAACAAGTAGATCTTAATGAAACCAGGATGCACACATCATTGCTTACCTAAGCCAATATCCAGGCCTTCCCTTTTCTTGATAACACAAGTACAATTGTGTTGGGACAGTCATGGGCCCAGGTGGGATAATTGGTCAAGGTCTAAGACTTGTTTCTCACCTCTTATCACAATTTGGGGTGATCACAAGACCCAGATATGGCCAATGAAACACAGTGGTTCTCTGCTGAAAAATCTTTAGGGACAGTTCTTGCTTTCTAAGTGGGTGATGGCAGACGAAGCTTGTACCACCCTTCTTTTTGCCTTGGAGACAGACATGAAATCTGGAGCTGCATCTCTTATCTTGTGACCATGAAACAAAATATCAACATGTCCAAACCATGAGGACAGAATCCCCAACCTCATATTTTTAAGCCATAATCATTTAGGTTTTCCGTAAGATTTACACAAATGGATTCTTACTATACTGTAGTGATGTGAGATGTTTGAGGGCATCAGATCAGGGTTTCTGTTGTTTTAACGTGACAAGGGCCACATATTCAAGTTATTTCTAGGGATCCTTTGATGAAAGGCTCTCACAATTCTAAAGTTAAATAATTAGTAACTCAGGTATGAGTTTATGCATTCTTAGGCAGCCTTGGCTTCCTAACTGGTTGTTCTAGTTCGGTTTTCTTTGATTGAAGGAGGCATAGTAAGATTGGAAGTGACCACTTATGGTTCCTGCAGTCCTATTCAAAGCCTTTCTTTCCTGATCTTTCTTGCCATTTCTTTCACATCCATCTCTCCCATATCTAGAGATGGGCTTGATGTATTTAGAATAACTAGCAATCAAAGGAAATTTCTTTGAAAGGAAGATGAGGACTGAGTGGGATTTTCTTTAGCCAGATGGGTGATCTGCCCTGGTTTTAAAAACATGGTAAACAAGGGCAAAGGATGTAGCTCAGTGGTAGAGCAACCACTAAGTATGAACAAAGCCTGGATTTGATTTCTAGGCCTGAAAAAAGGTTTGAGATGGTAGGTTCTTATTTCCTTATAAGTGGCAGGCTGGTCTCCATCCACTCAACTGTCCACTGGTTTAAATTTTTAAAATTTATTTACTAGCAAATTATTAACATATGAACTTATTCAAGGACTTAGGATCAACTATACCAGACCACCCAAGTTAAAAACTTCCCTTTTAAAAATAAAAATAAAACATCCAAATTCTGTGTCCTGTTTCCCGTGGCTCTTGAACTTTCCAGGGTGAGGACTGTGCAGGTCCATGAGAAGGTGAAGAAATAAAGACAAGACACAGAAAGCTGAGATCAGGTGGAGCCCTCTCTCCGGATGGGAGGAAAGTAACTGCTTAACCACTGTGGGGCATTTATTTATACACTGGGGTAGTTGATGTCAATTTCAACCCCTCTGTTTTGCAACTCTGTATGGCTCCCCTGAGTACCTAGTGTTCTTGGAGCTGCAACAGTAAAAAAGAAGTGACCGTATAAACATAAGGCTCACCTTGGCTTTTATGTTCTCAGGGCAGGCCTTGCTTTACCAGGCACATGGGATTGATCTCCAGCTTCAGCAGCTGGCCACATCCAAAGTTAGCACTGAATGAAAATAAAGGCAGAATGGATGTTCATCCCCTGTTTGTATAAGTTTTGGGGTTTCTTCAAGGGAAGACTCCTTTCCTCTGCCATTCCCGCAGACTATGCATGGTAGTGGTCCATGTGCAGCTTTCAGTCTTGTTATTCTGTCCTTAGGACAAAGACTCTCCTGGTCCTTTGGTTAATGTTGGCTTAGCTCATTTAAAGTGGGCGTCATGTTTAAGTATTAGAGGGGAAAGCCTTTTATGAACAAGCAGAAACCTTCAGGGGCACTGGATGGGGATTTCTTTCTCTTCTTTTGATTGTACATAATTATTATTCCATCCAGTGCACATGTGCATGCACACACATGCGTGCATGCATACACACACACACACGCACACACACATAGAGTTCTAACTTTATCTTAAAGCAAAGATTCCATAAGGCTGGAAGGTCTCAACCATTTCTTTGGGATCACTTCCTGTGCCAAATATTTATTATGAGCATTTATGATGTGCCATCTGTTTTATACTAAGTGGGTCCCATGCTGCATTCATCAAGACTCTTTCAGTTGGATAGAAATCCAATTTACAACAGCATAAGCATTGATTAATGGAAAGGGCAGAGGAGGAGCTTCAGGAACAGTCAGACCCAGAAATACAGTCTTATTAAGAACTCTTCTTTCTTTTATCTCTGCTTCCTTCTGCCTAATAGTTCCCTTTCCATAGCACTGGGGCTATGGCCATGGGCAGCTGTGAACTTAAGACATTATAGCCCTTGGACCAAGGAGGAAACATAATTCTTCAAACCCAGCTTTATTAACAATAGTTTAAAATTCCCAGAGGAGAAATCTGGAAACCAGACTTGGGCCATGTGCCCATCCCTGCACCAGCCCTTGTGGCTACAGGGACGAAGCATTATAATTGGCATAGCTTGTGGTACAGCCATGTGGCCAGCTGGATTTATGACTGGCAGTGCCCTCCAGAGCCATCTGGCTAAAAGTGGGGAAGGGTGGTTCCACAAAAGAAAGGGCATTATGGGCTGGATTGACTAAAGAATATGTGTCCATCTCAGTACATTTTATATCGTGTCATATTCCCTACACGCTAATGGAAGAAATACTACTGATACTGTAGTTAAGGACCATGTAGGGAAATAGAAAAGTAGTATGGTCAAGGGCGCACACTTGGTAAGCAGCAGTACTGTGATTCAAGTCTGTTTAACTCCAGACATCCTACTATTTGGTCACTTCTTTTTTACTAATAAATTTCACCCTAATTTATGCATCTTACTGTCAAAAAGGCATTAAGACAGAGCACTCTAAATCTGAATACCACCACCTCAACACCTCTGCTGTCCTCCGGGAAAGCCTGTCTTGTCACTGAGGATTCTTTCAGGTTCTTCTCTCAGAGGTTGTCTGTGTTAGATCTGTCGTGGTGCAGGAAAGAAGGTTGCTGGCATCCCAAACTGTCAAAAGAAAAAGAAACCATCTTTCTCTGTGTCTCCAGATAGGAAATTTTGTGCATGGGCTCTGAGTAGCATTTGCCTATTGTGTTAGATTTGCACCATGATGACAAAATACCTGAAATGATCAACTTAGGAGAAAAGATTTATTTTGGCTCATGGCTTCTTGGTTGCTTGGCCCTGTGGCTTTGGGCTGAGGCAGTGAGGTACATCACGGTGGAAGCAGGAAGCCTGGTTACCTCAGGAGCCAGGAAGGAGAGAAGAGGCCACGATCCCATAATCCCTTCTAGAGCACAACTCCAGTGGCTTAACCTCCTCCAATTAATCTCAAAACTTTCTGTTTCTGTCTGTATCTCTGTCTCTGACTCTCCTCCTCTTTGTCTCTTTCTCTTTCCTTTGTTTATTTTTTTTGAGGTATTGAGGATTGAATCAAGGGCCTCCATATGGAGTTACATCCTCAGCCTTTCTTTCTCTTTTATTTTGAAACAAGGTTTTACTAAGGCACTAAGTTTCCCAGAATGGTCTCAAATTTGTGATCCTCCTGTCTCAGCTTCCCAAAGTGATGGGGTTACAGGTATGTGTCACCACAATCAATTTAGACCTCACCTTTTAAGGTGCTGCCACCTCCCAAAATGACATACGTTAGTCAGCAAGCCTCTAACATACGTTGGACGCTCAAGATCCATACAATAGCATGCCTGTGTTACTGACATGCACTTCAGGAGCACACAGACTCAGGGAGAGGGGGGTCAACTCTAGGAAGGGATGTTGGTATTCAAATGCATCCCATACCAATGCCCATAAAAGACAGAATCACACAAACTTGCAGCCGGCCCTCTCCTTCCCTGTAATTTCTATCATTTTTTGTGCTTTATTTACAGTTATCACTCTGCCTAGTGATTGTCTTATCTTCGCTAGGCTGTGAACACCTGCAGAAACAGAATTTGGCCTTTTACTTTGTCATCTAAGCAGCCAGCATAGTGCCTGACATATGGTAGGAGCTCAATAAATATTTATTGTATGAATGAATGTAATATACTGGTATCGTTTATGAAGCTATGGTTAAAAATACAACCATTCCCCCAAAGGTCTGGTATATAACACCACAATAAACACTGTGAGTTAGATGCCACTGCATAGCTTATAAAGTAAATCATAAATACTGTGCCAAAAAAAGTTTTGCCTGTGCTGGGGTGTAGCTTACACATGAGAACTTGTGTGCCACTTCTTGTAAAGCTGGCGGTGCTTTGGGTACAGAGGAGGCTGAAGAAGATCACAGAAGTGGTCTTGCAGGGAGGTGAGGTAAACCTCTCCAGCACTGCAGGTAATAAATTCCTCCACTCAACATCTGCTCCTTGAGGGAACAGCTCAGCATCTGTTCAGCCTTCCCAAGAGGGACTTACGGGTATATCCAGATCAGGGTTAGAAGAGCAACAAGAAGAAGAGCTCTAAAAAAAATGACATGCGTGGAAAGGTTAAAGGCACTGGAATGACTCAGGTTAGATAAGAGAGGGCTGAGAGGAAACTGAGTCATTTTCTTCAGCACGAAGAAGGGATCTGACTGGGGGATGATGACCAGCTGTCCTTTGCCTCTGTGTGCAGAGCAAGGGGAAATGGGCTTAGACCGGAGGCAGGGCTAAGATTAGAGTGCAGGCAGAACTTGGCAGTGAGGGATGTTGTATAACCTACTTTCTGAGACAACTTGGGGACTGAGGAGACTCCCACACTGCTGGTCTGGGCCCAGTGGACAGGGACGTGGGGCTGAGCTGGCTGACTGGCTGTGCACAGAGGAGGAGGTCCTGGGGCTGCATCCCTCTCTGTGTCCTCGATTTCTCGTTGGAAGTTAAGTTCCCAAATTTTGAAGCTGGCAAGGCAGCACCTCCCCCACCCACCACGCACTGCACCAGTGTTCCTGGGCTGGGTAATAATGCCTGTCATTTCCTCTCCTGGGGGAGTGGGGCTGCAACCGCCCTGACAGCCCCGAGGGATTGAAGGCAACTAAAAATAGTGCATTAAATATAATCTGTTGAGGGGCAAATTTGCATTGCTTTTCTTTCCCCTTTGCCTGTCTCTTCATCCTCCCTCCTGGCATGCTGGGCTCGGGTCTAGCTCTGGGCCTTGGGAATCAGGCTCCAGGCACCATCTGCTCTCATTTTGTGGCAGAAAGGTTCTTGTGACACAAGGTCAAACTCAGCAAATCTATAAGGCTGGGTCCAAGGGCTTCGGGGTGCTCCCCCCATCCTCCCCTTGGTTCTGGGGTCTTTCGGGGCTCTTTGGTGCAGGGAGAGGAGCTGGAAGTGGGAGAGGCAGTGTTGAAAAGGAGAGCCAGCCAGGGCTTTGTTCTCCCATCAGCCACTTCCGTCTGCTACACAATCTCTCTGAGGTTAAATATTAATTAAGAGCAGAATGACAGTGAGAACTGAGCAGTGTCACTTTCTGTCCCAACATAAATGTTAATTTCCTTGCAGGTATAAAGTGAGTTTGGAGTGGGATTGGCAACCCGAGGAGAACAGCTGGGGAGAGGGAGGAAGCAAGGAGAGACGGTGGCGGCTGTGGCCCTGCCTCAGAAGGATTAGGGAAAGAGGCAGGAAGTGGAAGGTTTCCCTGCTGTGGTACCAAGGAGACAGGGCGTGCCAGATCTTGGAGGACATGGTCACAGCACAGTCCTAGGCTCTCATACAGCGACAGCAAGGATCTAAAGGGTTGGGCTAGAGCTGGTTCCTCCCACCTCCCTAAGGCAGGGTTCTTTTTTCTTTTCTGGATGCAAAACTCTTACGATTTTATTTAGTTAAAAACAACACACAAAGCAACAAGAATGAAATGAGCTGCATAAATCCCGTGTCTGAAACCAGATCTCACTGTGGACCACAGAGCCGGGTGCAGCTGAGGGCGTCTATGGCATTTAAGATGTTTTCTTGGCAAAATCTAGAACATCTCCTGGTTACCTGTGTGTGCTGGGATGAGGCAAAATTCTTTCTTTTTCTTTTGTGGTTCTGTGGTTCTGGGAATAAGCCCTATGGAGCGTGCTTAGGCAAGGGCTCCACCATGCTGAGTTATTCCCCCGATTCATAGCTAAAGTTCTTTAACTGAGTTCCCGCAATGCTTTCAGGGTTAATCAAAAATTATTTGTAAAAACCGATTATGTGTTTGAAACCAGGGTTTGGGAGAATTGTGGATTTCTTGCAAGGGCGATGCTTGTCTTCCACAACATGTGCCATCCATCGCTTAGGTGACCCACAGTTTAAAATGACTGCTAGACTTAGCTGAACCTCTATAATGTAGGCAGGAAACAGGAAAAGGATGGAGGGAGGGGAAGGCAAATAAGTCTCCTTATTTATGAGCTTTCTGAGAAATCTACTTTTATGTTACTGTCCATACCTCTTTCAAGAGAATCAGGGAAATATAAACTTTCAGTTAACCATGTTGGCGCTCCATATTAAACCAGAGTTTTATCAACAAGGAAAAAAGAAGACATTAGGGTAGATGACTTGGAATTTCTGCTGCAGTGTCTGTCTCACATAGATATGGGGGAAGAGAGATGTTAAGAGGGTCTGCAGGCTCCGCTACGCAGCAAGGCTTAGGGAGGGAAGACCCCTGCAGCTGAAATCCTGCTTTGGTTTGGGTCGCCTTAGCTACTTCTGAGCTTGCAACTGGTCTTCAGAGTCTGCTCATCTTAAGTGAGGCTGGCAGAGTTATCCTCTGTCCAGGGACTGGCTATATGGAAGGTGGCTCAAAAAAGGTACTGCGATGCATGGAGGAATGTGGCCTGGTGGGGTATTTTGCAACGTGTGTCAAGGAGCAGCTTTGTTTGGTCTCTGGAATTGCATTCTTTGTGGTAGCACATTATTCCCCTCAACTTAAAACAAGTAGCATAGGAGAGGAAGACATCTTTCCTTATTCTGGAAAGATGCCCTGGGGGAAGGGCGTGGGCTGTAGGCCTGGGAGGAGCTAGTGGATATTGGTAGGATCCAAGGGTCTTGGATATTCAGTTCAGTCCTTTTCTTCTAGGGCTTTGTACCTTGGCATTAAATGTTCTGTTTGATTGGAATAATCATCTCATGGTGGACCCTTAGTCCATTCTGTCAAATTGTTCCTGGTTTCTCTTAACTATCCTCTCTTCCCTTGCCCCACCCCAGTAGACTTCCAGTAATTCTGTGAGCCTCTGTGCACCTTTGGTACAGTATTCATCATACAGCTTAATACTGTCTACTTGACTTCCTTCTTAGTGGTGGAGAAGCCTCCATGGCCGCCCATGGTTCACATCTCTTAGCAGGGCTCAGTACACACTTGCCAGGGGAAAAAAGCCTTTTAAAAATGCTAATGAACATCTATTTTGAGCAAGATTCTCTAGAGATAAGAAGGGAGTAAACAAGAAAAAGGACCCAGACACCAGCTTCCAAGAGTTTAGAGACTTGGGTCGGAGACAGAAGATTTGATTACTGATCCGATAAAAAAAAATGGTAATAAATTATAAAGACCTTTAGAACGGGGGCGGGAGAGACAGAACAAAAGAGGGTCGGGGAAGGTAATGTGAATTTGTCTGAGGCTTTGTAGGAAAAGTCACGCTCTTACCTTTAGGGTAGAAGAAACAAGGAACAAGGAGAAAGCAGGAGCCATCTCTGGACCTCAAATGTGAGACTAAACAGTGCACATGCTTGGGTCTGGGGATTTAGCTCAGCGGCATAAGCTCCTGCTTTGCAAGTGCAAGGTGGTGAGTTTGATCCCCGGTACCAAAAAAAATACATAAATAAAAATAAGAAAATTTAAAAAATAATAATAATAAAAAAAAACAGTGCACATGCCATCTCAGAGTGTTTCTATTTGTTAGGTTTTTAACGTGGGGAAACTGGGTGTGTGTGTGTGTGTGTGTGTGGTTGATTTTAAGGCTTCACTTTGTGTGTTATCCCTGTGTGGCTTGAAGGTGATTATCAAGAGTCAGGACTGGGTGACAGTGCTCTTCAGGGAAAGCAGGCAAGAGGCCAGGGAGGGCATGACATCTGGGACGTTGTCATTTTGGTCTGAATGTCAGGGAGGCTTGCACAGCAGAGAGGGCCCATGCTAGGCTCTCCCCTCACCCTTTCTTTTTCCATCTCTCTTAAAATACCCTGTGTTCCTGCAGCAGTGCGGCTGCTAATCTAAAATAAAAACAGCAGGAAATGCAAATGGTCAGGTTCTCCTAGCAACAGGAGCCAACCTACGCAGGGCGTGTGGAGCAGAGCAAAACTGTCCTGAGGCTGAGATGCGGGTGGCTGGGGTGAGTAAGAAGTCTTCTCTTCCACTTGGGCCTCTCTAACTTCCAGGAGGGACTGCTTAGTGGGCAGCCACCTGCTGTGCGGAAGAAAACCTCCACAAGCTGGACTGGGCAGTGGATGGAGTGTTGGGGAGAAGGTGCAGGAGTGAAGGGTAGCGGGGGAGAGCAGGTGGAGCTTGAGATACTGTTTGACTGCAGGGGCTGCAGTGGTGCCTCTGAGAGAACCGACCCTAAAGGGCCTGACCTGGTGCACAGAGGGCCTCAGTCATGGTGCATGTTTTTGCAGTTCATGTCAGCAAGCCTGTGGAGCTTGTCATTCCGAAGGTTATGAAATAAAATGAGTAAGGTGGCTCAGATCCCTAGGTAAGGGGATCAAAATCAGGAAACTGCAAAGATTTTTTGAGATATCTGGCTTAATGCCTATGTTACAAATGAAGACACTGAGGTCAAGGGAGGTAAGTGCATTTCCCGGGACACAGAACTAATTAGTGGTGGAGGTGGAATTGGAAAACAAGTATCCAGGCTGAGACATTCCGTTTTAAGTAGAAGCTGCTGACATCCCTCCTCTGCACACAGTAGGCAGTTAGAGGCTATGGTAACCTGGCTGGGCGTCAGGGTAGGGGGCAGTCATCCTAGGCTCTGCTGGTGAGGTGGAAGACGTTTGAGAGACAGATGGGGGCACAATGCCAAGGGAATGGCATGCAGAGGTGGCACCTAGAAGTGAGGAGGACTTGGCAAGGGGTAGAAGCAGTCGCTACTCAGCCCCTTGTGGTAGCTCTGCATCAGGGTTTCCTGGGGGTCTTTCTGTTGGGGAAGGGGGGGCAGAGCGCCACTGTGTCAAGGTTACCCGGCAGGAACCTGGAGAAGGTGATGGGCTTGCCCAAAAGGACACATCTTGGCTGAACTTGGAGGAGAACGCGGCAAAAGATTCTGGCTCCCTGGATCCCAGAGAAGTTCTGGAGCCCTAGATAGTGTGGATTCTATTACATAAGCAACTCTGTCATTACTCACATTCTGGTTTCCTCCTACAAAGCTCCTACAGCATCTTGCCCAGAAAACACACGGAGAGAGAAAGGTTCTTATTTGCAGCTGAGTGCAGGTGACCTGAGTGTATGGCTGCTCTTAAGGATTCCAGGGCAGTCAGCAGGGTGGATGGCAGCAACGGGCCCTGTCAGTTAGCTTGGTTGGTGTTTTCAGAGTTTGATGTCAGAACTACTAGTCTATGTATTATACTGTCTGTCTGTCTGTCTGTCTGTCTGTCTGTCTGTGTGCCTGCTTCACCTCCGTGTGGCCTCAGTGGCACACCCAGAGCACTCCAGAGTACCCTCAGTCCTGGTCTTCTCATGCTACTGCACCCTTGCTGGTGAAGGCCAGTGTAAGCGGTCAGTTGATGGACAGAAGGAGGAACACGGGCTTTGGTATTTACAACCTGGACCCAAATTCTGTCTAGCTCAAGAACTGTGTGACCTTTGGCAACTTACTCAACCTTTGAGCTTTGGATTCCTTATCTGTAGAATCAGAGCAATCGTGTCTATTTCATAAATGTCTGTAGAATGCAAGCACAGCCAGGCGTGCAGTAGGCACTCAACAAATACTGGTTTCTACACTTCTCACTTGTGATTGCAGTTGCTCAGGGACCAGGTGGGACTTTCAACAACCAATGCCAAGGCAGGGAATGCTATTTTCCAGGTAGTCCAAGATGAAGCTCAGAATACAGTTCTTCTGTGCACAAAAATCACTTTGCTTTTTTTTTTTTAAAAACTGATTAAATTAAATAGGGTTTCATGGATTGATCTGGGAATGTACAGTATCCCTAGCAGTTGGTACAGCTAGCATTCAATAGGCATTTGTTGAATGTTGTTTATATGAAAGAGTATTTTAAATTATAGATCACCAGCCAGCAGAAAGAATTTCTGAAACATAATGTGTTCATAAGTTCAGTCCACAGGCACTGGAAGACAGATCAGGGGACCTGTGGTGGGTTTCTGAGAGGCTAGAGAGGCTACCAAGTTAGGACTTATAGCCCAGCTCCTGGACAGCTCCATTGAGACTGTGGGCTGCAGGGATTTCTATGAATGAATTTGGAGGAATTTCTGGGAGATCTCTGAGGGGCATCTGGGCCAGTCGCCTGCGGCCTGGACAACTCCACTGCATGGCAGCCTTCCAGCAGCACAGATGAAGAGCATACTCAACTGAAGCCTCTTCCACGGAATTTGTAACTTCCATCTCAGTTATGAACACTCCATTGCTTACATGTGTACATGTCTACCTCTCTGTCTCCATCTGCCTGTCACACACACACACACACACACACACACACACACACACACCCATGACTAAGAGTTTGGATAGTGATCCTGCCCTTTTAATTCCTAATTCTATTTCTCAAAAGTAGGTAGTGCTGGTTTGTGTGCTTGTTTATTTATTTATTTTCCCACAGTTGTAAAACTCAAGGTCTCACTGCTGAGGCCATTACCTCCTGTGTCTCTGGGAGGCTCAAGGGTCGATACCCTCCGCACCGGACCTCTGGGAAATCCTAAAGGCATCAGAGCTGAGGGCCCCACATGTGAGGTCCGGAGGGGATCAGAGCTCAGTCTTCCTGGGAAGAGAGAGCCTGCAGAGCTATCTGCTATTTCCAGCAGTCCCAGACTTCCCGGTGTTCCACACCCCCACCCTTCTACACCAAACACGTTATAGACCTAGAAGAGGGATTAGAATTCTAGACTTAGTAACAAATGAAGTGTTAGGCTTCAGCTTTTTTCATTTCTAAAATAAGGGACTTAGCTCCCTGGAAGCTGGCTGCCTTATATCATTATCCTTAAAACTGGTGGAGAGTAAGAAAATTGTATCTCTCTTCATGGGTGAGAAATCAGGTCAGGGTCTGCAGTGCTATAGAAAACTCCCTCTGGCTGTGGAGAGAGCATGTATTGGTTTCTACCCAGAAAAACTAGAGAGGAAAACTGTGGCTGCCTACTACTGAGTATCAGGGGAAAAAGCAGAGATATTTTTAACAGACAGAATATCAGTGAACAGAATGCTAAGGAACTCGAAAACTTATTCCAATAAATACGAAGCATATGTTCTGCCTAAAGCAAACCCAGCTTTTGCTGTATACGGATTTCACAAAGGAAAAAAAATGTCGGAAATTGCAAAAAGATCTGACCATAAGTGGGCTACTATGCCGGGCTGCTGGGGACTGAGGTGGCTGCATGGACAGCGGTGCAAGAAGCGTGACTGGGGGGTGTGCGTGCAAGGGGTTCCTGGCCCTTGCCCTCTGGAATCTTGGGAGTACAGACTCCAGATGGACACAGCCCCAGCTGCAGTCTCAATGCCGCGTGTGTGTGACAAGTGACAATCAGGGCATCATCTGTAGCTCCATTGCTCTGAATCTTCAGATATGCAAAATGCTTGTCTCAGAGGCAGAGATTCCTGGTCTGGGGGGAAAAAAAGTCCCTTTGGATTTTTATGCCACTTCCTCTTGCAGCTAGGATGACATCTATGTATCATCTCTATCTATGTATCTACCTGTACTGGCCAAGTCACAGTCGCATTAGTGAGGTGCTAGTAATTGGGGATATTAGTTTGATTGCTAACCCTGACAAATATTTTACTCTCTCCTGTAGTGGGTAATTGTATCTCCAACAGCCTCTTCCTTTGTGCTGCCAGATGGAAAGGATGTGTTTGCCATTTTCATTAAGACAATTAGTACCTTAGCGTTCTGCCTGCCTGCTCGCTAGCTGCGCGCTCCCCGGGCCCGGGAGGAGGGAGGAAGGCAGAGCCGGAGGCCGGCCTCGGGGAGCCGGGTGCTGGGGCTAGGGGAGCCTTCGGGACCCGCTGCCTGCATCCGGAGAACCAGGCGGGACGCCCGGCGCTGCCGGGCCAAAGTCATAACGGGCGCAGCTCGGCCACCTCCACCACCCGGTCGGAGCAGCGTCGCGGCCCCAGGTCGGCGCCCACACCAAGGGCCCCGCGCGCGCGCGGTCGCGGCCGCCCAGCCTCCTCTGCAGCCGGATCGCCGGCGCTGGGCTGCGGCCACTCCTGTCCCGGCTGTGCCCTCCCCAGGCGCGGGAGGTGGCGGCAGCCTCAGGCCAGAAGGCAGCTGCCTGGGAAGGTGCACTGGGGAACAGGCGCGCACACAAGGTCTCGCCCCGCCTGCCTGGTCGCCATGCTGCTCGCAGGTCCTTCCTTCTGGGTCCGCAGCCCCAAGGCCGCTGGCGTGGCCACACACTGACCCTGCTTCTCGGCCAGGCCACTCAGCCATCCCAGGGATGGGCATGGGCTCACTTCCGATGCTCTTGGGGAGGCGGAGGGAGAAGGGGTACACGGCTTGTGGGTGGTGCTTGTCCCTTCAGCCTGTGCGTCAAGATTCCTCTTGGGTAGTCTGGCCGAAGACGCCCCGGATTCACTGCTGTTCACCTGGCTCCTGTCTTAGTCGGCTTTGGTTGCTATGACAAATATACTGTACACTGGGTGGCGCAAAGAACATTTATTCTTCACGGTTCTGGAGACAGAGCAGTCCAAGATCCAAGCAAGGGCTGATCACTGTGGAGTGAGAAGGGCCTCCTCCTGGCTCTCAGGCAACAGTCTTCTGCTGGTATCCTTCCAAGGCAAAGAATATACTCTCTGTCTCTGTCTCTGTCTTGCTATATCCTTCAGACTGGTCTTGAACTCACTCCAAAGCCCAGGCTAAACTTGGATTTGTGGCAATCCTCCTGCCTCAGCCTCCTGATTGGTGGGATTACAAATCATCAGGTCTAGTTTACTGTCTTTTCTTATAAGGGCACTAATCTCATCATGAGGGCTCCACCTTCATGACCTGAATTCCTCCAAAGGCCCTATCTCAAAGTATCATACCATCAGGGATTAGAGTTTCAACATACTAATGTGGGTAGTGGTGGTGAGGCACAGAATGTCAGTCCATAGCAGCTCTCATCTGTCCAAGCTGTCAGGGAGGTGGATACCAGATGCCACTTATTCAGGCCTTGCTGCAGCCTGAGGTACTGAACTCTTTCTCAGGCTCCCTTTCCTCTGGCTTCTCAGGGCGGATTTGGGGACTTTGCAGGAAGGGGTAGCCATTGCCTCTGCTAGGAAGGAATCTGTTTTGCCAGAAACTATGGTTGTTTGTAGTGCAAAACATTTTTTAAAAAATCAGCCTTGGTCTTGAATGTTTTCACCATGATGATAACTGTTTTAAGGAGGTAGCCATGTCTCCTGGGACTTCAGATTTACAGTGTTTCTATGTATTGAAACATCACATGGTGCCCCGTAACTATATATGATTTTATGTTTCTATCATTTAAAAAATAAATTGAAATAAAAATTTAAAAAATCATCCTTAGGTATATCAGGTAAGATTGACTATAGTCACTGCTTTAGAGTTGCTTTCCCCAGGTATCTGTTGTTCTTTGTCTTTATTTTGCATCTTTAACCAGCACCATCTTAGCTGCTGATGGCCCTGGTGACAAAGAAATACTTTATTATTTAAAAAGAAATACTTTAAAACACTTGGACAATGACTTTGCGGTCTAGAGGACTGGGTGGAAGGAAGCCGTGGTTCCTAGGTCTGGTTGTGTTGCTGTAGAACAGGAAACTGCTTTCTGACTTTTCTAACTTAGGAAGGACAGTTTCTGAGTTGAGTCCTTAGAAACAAAGTTTCTTGGAAACACATGAGCTTTTTGTAAATGCTTTTTTTGACTGGGAAGACTCAGCCTTCCTTCCCAGCATGTGGTGCTGTATATCTGGGAAGACTCAGCCTTCTTTTCCAGCAATAAGTCTGTATATCCTTCACTAAGAGGCTGTCTTTGACCAAAGCTGTGCAGAATAATTCTTATAGAGACTGTACCACCTGCCCATTTACTACTTGGTGGTCAGGTACAGTCAGAAATGGCAGGAGGTCTTGTGTGACCTGATGGCAAAGTCTTTCCTTGTTTTGGATCCTGCTCAACACCGATGGCCTCATGATGAATTTCTTGATCAGTGAGTAGGGGCAACACATTCACAGGCAGTATATGTTTCTTCTAAAATCTGAAGAGGTCCACCAAGCATTATGCTTCCTTTTTTGCATGACCCACTGTCTTTTACTTTAGGAAATACATCATGACATGAAGTAGATCACTAGATCTTTAGGACCGCCACTGATACGGCAAGCCTTTGAACTTTCTATGACATTACCAGGGAATGACTGCTGTGATGTTCAGTGGATGATCAAGATAATCAAGGTCTTCATGTAGCTGGGTATAAAGCCAACACTCAAAAATCAGTAGCTCTCATGTACATGAATAACAAACTCACTGAGAAAGAAATTAGGGAAACCACACCTTTTACAACAGCATAAAAATATCTACAAATCAATCTAATAAAGGAAGTAAAAGACTTCTACATTGGAAACCACAGTGCTCTGAAAAAGGAGATTGAAAAATATATTAGAAAATGGAAAGATATCCCTTGTTCTTGGGTAGGAAGAACCAAAATAGTAAAAATGGCCATACTCTCAAAATTGTTTTATAGATGTAATGCAATGTCAATCAAATTTCTAACAGCATATCTCGCAGAATTAGAGAAAACATTCCTAAAATTCATTTGGAACCAGAAGAGACCTAGAATAGCAAAGGCAGTCCTGGGCAACAAAGGCAAAGCAGGGGTCATCACAATCCTTGACTTGAAATTGTAGTATAAAGTTACTGTGATAAAAACAATGTGGTACCAGCAAAAAAACAGACCCAAGAATCAATGGAACAGATTAGAAGACACAGAAGTGACTGCAGGCATAACATAGCCACCTTATGTTTGACAAAGGTAACAAACACATTCACTGGAAGAAAGACAGCCTTTTTAATAAATGGTGCTGGAAAAACTGGCTCTTGACATGCTTAGGACTAAAACTAAACCTGTCTATCACCATGCATTACACTAAAATCAAAATGGGTCAAAGATCTAGATATTAAACAGAAACACTAAATCTACTGGAAGAGAGAATAGGTAGATTTGTTGAAGATACTGGTGTAGGCAAAGACTTCATTAATAAAACCTCAATTGCATAGGAACCATCACAGAACAATTAACAACTGGGATCTAATTAAAAAAACTTTTGCATAACAAAAGAAATCACCAACAGAGTGAACAGACAACCAACAGCATGGGAAAAATTTTGCCAGTTCTTTCTCAAATGACTATTTTCTATAATACATAAAGAATTGAAAAAAACCTGATCCCTTTACATTTAAAGACCCAGTCCAAAAATGGGCATATGACATGAATATGCACTTCCTAGATAAATAAATAGAAATGGCAAGTAAATATATGAAAAAATGCTCAATATCATTGGTCATTCAAGAGATGCAAATTGAAACAATGCTGAGATTCCATCTCACTCCAGAAAGAATGGCTATCTATTTTCAAGAAATCAACCAGTAACAAATGCTGGTGGGGCTCTGGGGAAAAGGAACACTTCGCCAGTGTTGGTGGGGGTGTAGATTGGTGCAACCACTATAGAAATCAGTACAGATATTCCTAAAAAAACTAGGACTAGAGGTTCTATTCAACCCAGCTATTCCACTTCTTGGTGGAAAGAATTAAAAACATGTCTATAGTGGTATGGTTTGTAACACCTACATCTTGGAAACATCTCAAATGCACATCAACCAATGAGTGGATAGAAAAGATTCTTTTTTATACAACGAAATTCCACTCTGCCAAAAAGGAGGATAAACCTGATATATTTATACCAAAATAGATGGACCCCAAGACTGTACTTTTAAGTGAAATAAATTGGACACGTGTAAACAATGGGTTGTCTCTCCGGTGTGAGAAACAGAAGGTGTAAATAAGAATTGAAATGTATGACAAATATTGTGAAATAGGAAGAAATTGTTCAAAAGGAAAGAGAAAGTGGAGGGGCTGGGGAAGGAAGGGAAAAGAAAAAAATCAGAAAAGAAGGATAAAATGGAAACAAAGCTTTGTAAATGAGGAGAGGATTTTGCCTGGTTGAAGGGAGGGGAGGGGAATGGAAAAAAAGAGGTACCAAGATATGCCATGCACAGGTACAAATGCCCCATGATGAATGTGATCACTGTGTATATCTAAATTGTATCCATAAACTTAATAATAAAAAAAGATAATCAGAGCTACATTAGGATGACAAGCAGGAACACTGACCTGAGATGAGGTAACCAAGCGAAGGTAGACTGTTGTCAGGTTGCTACTGATCATTGTTAGTGACAGGGATGGAGGGAGAAATAATTTGTTAGATTAACATCTGCATTGTTTTGTTCCCTAAAGTTACCACATCCAGCATCAGAGATGAATGGCCCTGCTGATTAAGGGTGGGTAACTGACAGCCATTCTCCCAGATCCTCTGGATTTAGGGGGAGTCAGGAAGGATGGGATGATACTGGAGCCACACTTCTGCCTCTGTCAACTGGCTAAGTTTGCAGTTCCTCTGGGGTGATCAATTTGATTTTGGGTTATCAGCGTGGTGAGGGAGAGAGGGGTTTGCATAGGGAAGTTTTAGGAACTTTGATTACCTGGTGCTATTTTTATTCCACTATACTTTTGGAGATTGAGAATCACAAAATAGTTTCATGACCCTATGGGACTTAGACCAAAACTCTGTCTTTTATCTGACTGATGATTAGTGAATCAAAGAGGTGATTCAGGTTTTATACTTAGAAGGATTTCAGTTTCCTTTCCTTCTTCTTTATTTCTTTGCGCTTGTCTTTCATGGTACTGGGGATTGAGCTCAGGGCCTTCTCAATGGGCTACATCTTCAGCCCTTTTGCAGTTTTAGAAAACTTTAGGCCAGCTTTCGCAGGCTGGGCTCAAACTGGCCTGCATCCTGCCTCTGTCCTCCAGAGTGCTGAGGTAACAGGTGTTCAGCACCATGGCTCGAGGTGATCCTCCTGCCTCAGCCTCCTGATGCTGGGCTTACAGGTGTGCAGCACTACACAGAACTCAGTTTATTTCTTAATTCTTGAAGGAGGGAATATCCTTTGGACTTCTCAGAGGGATATGGCTAGGAAGTTTTTGGTTAAGTTTCATATAACAGTCCATTTTAGCATTCTTGTGTCTTTTGGCATTTAGACTTCCCTTTTCCCATGACACAGCAGTTTTACTAACTGTAATTTATTGTTGAGATGGACCAGTTTAGCTGTTAATACCACTTCCTGAGTATTCAGACCATGCCATCAAATCTTAATTCCCCTTGTGCAACCATTTTTCAAGTCTTAGCTTATATTCTCAGTCTCACCGTGTTAGAATTCGTTTAAATGTTTGCTCCCCAGGTTCCTGCTGATATGAGTTAATGAAACCCTGCAGTTCTTTTGGTATCAGGTCTGTCTCCTTTGTATCTGGGTCATGTGCTTTACAATCTGCTCTAAGCTGGCATTTAATTCTCCTTGTGTGTCTGGAAACAGTGAGGGTGGAACAGAGGGGTCTGGGCAGAGTGAAGGTGCAGTCATTGAAAAGTTTCTGTTGAATGGAAAAGTTGTTGCAGGTATAAACTCCCCCCGCCCCAGAGGCGAAGGAGGATTTTAGCTTTTAAATTCTTAGTCTCCTCCATGTTGGCACAACCTCTTCATCCAGTTTACAGTCTTCAGAGCCATCAAAGATGGTGAGCTGACTGTGCAATCTTTATAGTTACTAATGTCACTGTGGTCACTTTATTTCTGTTGCCCTGCACCTGAATTTATTCCTTGCCACCATCAATGATAAGTTTAGTCACTGTTATGCCACTGAATGTCATAGATGGTTAGTATTCCATTTTCTTCTGGGAGGGGATTAGTCGTGTGCTTTTAAAATATATGAGAGCAATAAAATATCAAAATACTCTTCTGAGGATCTGTTTTCTTGGGCTCCTGGTACCTATCACTATATCTATCTGCAGCCTGGACCTCAGATAGAGGTAATTGAGGTGGATTTAATAAAGGAGATATTTATAAAGATGTAAGGAAGAACGGGAGGCAGACTGAATAGCTGACTTCAACTTTCTTCCCTATCTGTGCCCATACCCTTTTGTGCCCACACCATATATGAAGTGTGCTTCCTGGCTTCATGCCCTTGGGCCTGACCATACGACTCACTTTGACCAATGGCACGTGAGGGAAATTGAAAGTAAATCAGCTCCAGCCTTAGTCCTTAAGAGACATCACATGTTTGCCAGTCGATCTTTATTGTCAACTTAACTGGACTGAGAAAGAGATTGAAGTTATTAATGTCTTAACTAGATCGAGAGAGAGATTTGAAGGTACTAACCTCTTCAATGGGTTCACTCATTGGTGAGTTCATGGCTGAAGGACTAGTAGGGGATAGGGCATGGTTTGGAGGAAGTGGGTCACGGTTTGTGACCTTGGGGAGTACATCTGATTACTGGTCCCCAGCTTTTGCCCTGCTGGAGTAGATTTCCTCTGCCACATACCCTTCTGCCATGGTGTTTCTGCCTTCATGCCAGCTTACTGTGAATTGAAACCTCGGGAATTATGAGATAAAATAAATTCCTTCTCCTTTAACTGCTAATATCAGGTATTTTATTCCAGCAATAGGAAAGCTGACCAATATACATGTAGAAATTTTCCGATATATGGTTGTTTGACTTATTTTTTTTTCACTTTATGATGGTACAAAAGTGATGTGCCTTCAATATAAATCATAGTTTGAAATTTGAATTTAGATCTTTTCCCAGGCTAGTTATGTGTGGTACAATATTCTCTTTTGACAAGGGGGGCAGCTGTAATGAGCTACAGTTCCAAGATGGTTCCACTGTCGTGATCATGCTGGTCAGCAACTGATACTCTATAGCTAATATTTTTGGATACAGTTGTTCAATAAGTTACATGAGATATCCAACACTTTATTATAAAATAGTCTTTTTTTTGATGATTTTGCCAAACTGTGTTCCAAACATGTATTAGATAGGCAAGGCTAAACTGTGTTGTTTGATAGGTTAGGTGTATTAAATGCACATTCAACTTACAATATTTTCTTTTTTTCTTTTTGGTATGGGGGATTGAACTCATGACCTTGTACTTACCAGGCAAGTGCTTGAGCCATGAGCTAAATCCCTGACCCACTTACAATATTTTCAGCTTATGGTGAGTCTTCTGGACATAATTCCAAGTTGAGGATATCTACATTTTTGTTTGCTCTATGTGTCCCTGTCACTGCCATGAGAGAAGGACATCTCCTGGTCTAAGGGGAATGAAAGACATGGGAACACTTGCTCCAATCATCTCTAAGCCTAGAGTGGGAAGCAGACCCGATCTGGCCACCAAGGCATGAAGTAGTGATGCTCAACTTAGCTCAGTGCCCAAGTTCTAGTTGCCCTGTGGATCCATGGGAAAAAATCATCTAAAAATTTTTTTTGTTTGTTTTTTGGAGACAGAGTCTCACTTTGTAGTTCAGGCTGGCTTTGATCTTACTGCGTAGCTCAGGTTGGCCCTGAATTTACAGTGATACTCTTGTCTCAGCTTCCCAAATTCTAGGATTATAGGCAGTGCCACCATGCCCTGCTAAAAAAAAGTCATTTTTTTTTGCATTATTAGTGTTGCAATGGTTAACTGACATACTGGAATATAAAGACTCATAAGAGGTAGGGCAGAATCTAAGAGATATTTACAGTAGGCCTAAAGAATCAGTGAAAGAAGTGGCTGGAATCTGGAGAGGAGAGTTGTTGGAGTTAGATCTGGACTATCTCCTAAAGCCTCACGTGTTCAGAGGTGGGGGTTTTGGAAGGTGGTTGGGTCGTAGTAACACCATAGCTGGTTTGCTGGTAGGAGTTGGGGCCTGTTTAAGGGTGGGTCATTGGAGGAATGACCTGGAAGTGTGTATCTCATTACCCAGGTACTTCCTCCTCTCTCTGCTATGATGTGACAGCTTTCTCTCTATTCAGACCCTTCCACCATGCTGTTCCTGCTTGGAACCGGCTGACCAGAGACTATATTATGAGCCAAAATAAATCTCTCGTTCTTTGGATTGTGTTTGTCAGGTATTGTGTCTCAGTGATGATAAAGTGACTAAGACAGTGTTTGGTACCAGAAGTGGGGTTGGTGTTGTGAGTATACCTGGTGCAGTAGTGTTTGGAGCTGGTTTTCAGGAAGAGTTTGGAAAGATTTGGAGATGCCAGCTAGAGAAGCCCTGGAGTGCTCTAAGCAGAGCTTGATTGAAGATTCTGGTCAGAGCTCAGAAGGTCAAAGGACCCATAGAGACAGGGACAGTAAAGACCAGGCTCAAGAAGTTTCAGTTGAAAAGAAGAAGGAAGGGAAAAGGAAAACGATATAAATTTGTATACATATGCATAAGACAGCTAAAATGACTATACTACTAATTGTATTAGTTATTGAAAAAGAACAGTATGAGTATGCAGAATGCAAGAGTTAGAAGGTCAAGGAGGCTTCCAGCCAGATTTCAGAAGAAGGCCTGAGAGGTCAGGCAGTGTGACCCTGAAAAGATAGTGTATGGAGCCGTGAGAGTGAAGGCAGAAGTGCAGTACAGACCCCAGAAAGCTGGTGACATCAGGAGTGTGAAATATCTGCTGAGGAAGGCTGTAAGCAGTGACCACAGCTGCACCAAGAAAGAAACCCAGAGGGCTGAAACCAGTAATGCCATGGAGACTTGGGTGCTGGACCTGGAGCTATAAGATTTAATGTTTGCATCACTGTGTTTGTGTCTCGCTTTTGCTTCATCCTTTTTTTTAACCCTAATTGCTGCTTGGTGGAATAGAAATGTTTATCTGTGCTCATTATATATTAGAAATGTTTAACTTTCTTTTTGATTTTTACAGGGCTTACAACTAGGAGTTTGTCTGGAGACTCAGAGGAGACTTTGGACTTGGATTTTTCAGAAACATTGGAACTGTGAAGACTTTGGAAACTTTGTGATTACCTAAATACATTTGTATGATGAGATTGAAGTGAGTCTTTTGGAGGCCAGAGATGAAATGTTACTATGATGCTTCAGATCTAGATCTAGAATTTCCCCCAAGAACATTATGTGTCTATATGTGGAGCTTTTGGAAGGTGACTGGATTGTGGTAGCACTACAGCTGATTGATGTCAGGAGGTGGAGTCTGGTTAGAGGCAGCTCACTGTGCGGAAGGCCTAGGAGTCTATCTCCTCCCCAACTCCTTTTTTCTCTACTTCCTGGCTTCCATGATGTGAGCAGCTTTTCTTCTTCCAGACCCTCCATCACGCTGTTTCTGCCTGGAGCCAGCCCACCAGGGACTGCAACCATGAACCAAAACAAACCCCTTCTTCAGGTTGTCAGTGTCAAGTATTATGTCTCAGCTAAGTGAAGGCCACCAAGACAGCAGCTACAGGAGAGCACTGTAGGACTAGAACTGTGAGCTTACAGGGTCTTTTAAATCTGGAAACCCATGTCCTTAGTTCTGGGGCTCTTTCTTGAATCATTTCATTACTTATGTATAGTATTGTTTCTCTATTTTCTTTTAAATTTTTTTCTGATATTTTATTTTCTATATTCTTGTTTTTGAGAAGGGTATTATTGTGTTGCCCAGTCTGGTCTCAAATCTGTGAATTCCAGGTATCTCCCTGCCTTAGTTTCCAGAGTAACTGAGATTACAGGTGTGTAACCATGCCCAGATTCTACAATTTTCTCATTTTTTCCCCTAAAATTCATCTGAGTTTTATTTTAATAATCTTTTAATATTGCAACATGCTTCATATAACATTAAAGTCCTCCAGTGGTTTTTAGTACTTTTACTATGTTGTGCAACAGTACCACCAATACCAGATACCATCACCCTGAAGAGAAACCTGTATCTATTAGCAGTTAGTCCAAATTTTCCTTATTTCTACCCCTTGATAACCACTAACCTATTTTCTGTTTCTATGGATTTCTAAACATTTCATATAAATGAAATCATGCTGTATGTTTCCTGTCCCTGGATTTTTTCATTTAGCAGGATGTGTTTTTAAAAAATTTTTAAATTTTTTTTTATTTTAAAGAGAATAAAACAAAAGAGAATAGAACAAAGCAAATCAGAACAGAACAATGCAAGCAACACAGCACTTCACAACCAGACAATCAGACATCAACAGTAGCTACCATAATGTCTCTTTTCTTCAAAATAGTTGAGCATACCTTCATACACATTAATATTAAATATAAATATAAAGCAGATCAGAACAAACGATGCAAGCAACACAGTGCTTCACGACAACACAATTGGATATCAACAGTAGCTACCATGATGTCACTTTCTTTGAAATAGTTTAGCATAGCTTCACACACAATAATATCAAACATAACAAAATAGAATAAAACCATTCAAGAGAATGAAAGTATTACAAGGCATTCTGAACCAAATAACAGAAAATGAACAATGATTACTATAATATCTCATTTGCCATAAAAATTTGTTTATATTGTTACACATATTAAAATCCAATAAAACACAACATCATAGAATCAATGGTATCAGAAGAACAAAAGCATGTTTGGACTTCAAAGAAAGAGGATATTAAATCAGCAATGGCTGCCATAATGTCTTGTTTTCTTCAAAGTAGTGTTCATACTATCACACATAATAAGATCAAACAAAATAGAATAAAACCATTCCAACCAATGAATGAAAACATTTTAAGACTTCAAAGCAATATAATGGGGAACCATGATTACCATAGCATCTTATGTACTCTTAGCATTTCTTACACTAGGGAGACAATATGGTATTTATACATATGAGTTTGATTTATTTCGCTTATGAGTATGGTCTCAAGTTGCATCCATTTGTTTATAAATATCTCAATGTAATCATTCTTTATAGCTGAGTAATACTCCATTGTATAAAAGTACCACAATTTTTTTTATCCATTCCTCAGTTGATGGGCACGTAGATAGTTTCCAAGATCTGGCTATTACAAATTGTGCTGCTATAAATATGGGTGCACATATATTACTGTGGTATGATGTTTTCAGTTCCCCTGGAAATATGCCAGTGGAATAGCTGGGTCAAATAGGACTTCCAACCCCAGCTTTTTGAAGAATCTCCAGACTGACCTCCACAGTGGTTGCACCAGTCTACACTCCCACCAACAGTGCAGAAGAGTTCCTTTTTCCCCACAGCCTCTCCAGTATGTGTTGTTGGTAGTTTTCTTGATCCTGGCCATTCTTTCTGGAGTGAGGTAGAATCTCAGTGTGGTTTTAATTTGCATTTCTCTAATGACCAATAGTGATGAACATTTTTTCATGTATTTATTTGCCATTCTTATTTCTTCATCTGAGAACTGTGTGTTCATCTTGGATGCCCATTTTTGGATTGGGTCTTCGAATTTCAGGGGTCTGATTTTTTTCTTTATAAGTTCTAGACACAAGTCCTTTGTCTGAGGGACAGTTCACTAAGATTGTTTCCCAGTTTGTGGGTTTTCTTTTCACTATGCTGAAGATTTCTTTCGACCTGCAGAAACTCTTTAATAAGACATGATCCCAGTTACTGATTCTGGGAAGTATTTCCTGTGCAGTTTGGTTCTTGTTCATGAATTCTCTACCTACCCCTATGTCTTCAAGTTTTTACCTACTTTGTCTTCCAACAGATTTAGTGTTTCTGTTTTAATATTTAGATCTTTGATCCATTTAGATTTTAGTTTAGTACATGGTGACAGGCATGGGTCTAGTTTTAGTTTTTGGCATATGGATAGCCAGTTTTTCCAGCACCATTTATTAAAGAGACTATCGTTCTTCCAGTGAAAATGTTTGGCTCCTTTATCAAAGATAAGGTGGTTGAGTGTGCTTATAGTTGTGGTTGTATCTTCTAATCTATTCCATTGATCTTCAGATTTGTTTTTATTCCAGTACCATGTTGATTTTATTACAGTAGCTTTGTAGTATAACTTCAAGTCAGGGATTGTGATGCCTCCTGCCTTGGCTTTGCTGCTTAGAATTGCCTTTGCTATTCTAGGTCTCTTCTGGTTCTAGATGAATTTTAGGAGTGATTTTTTTCTATGAGGTATGTTAGTGGTATTTTCATTGGGATTGCATTGAATCTGTATAACAATTTTGGGAGAATGGCCATTTTCACAATATTTATTCTTCCTATCCATGAACAAGGGATATCTTTCCATTTTCTGAGGTCATCTTTGATTTTTTCAGGGTATTATAATTTTGCCTGTATAGCTCTTTTACATCTTTCATTAGATTAATTCCTAAGTATTTCATTTTTTTGGATGCTAGTGTGAAGGGTGTGGCTTCTCTTATTTCTCTCTTGGTGATTTTGTTGTTAGTGTATAGGAATGCTATTGATGTTTGAGTATTGACTTTGTATCCAGCTATCTTGCTGAATTTATTATATCTAGGAGTCTTTCAATGGAGTTTTGGGGGTCTTCTATGTAGAGTATCATGTTGTCTGCAAATAATAATAGTTTAACTTCCTCTTTTCCTATCTTTATTCCTTTTATTTCTCTCTTGTCTAATTGTTCTGGCTAGTATTTCCAGTACTATGTTGAATAGGAGAGGTGATAAGGGACATCCTTGTCTTGTGCCTGATTTCAAGCTAAAGGCTTTCAGTTTTTGGCCATTTAATATGATGCTGGCTATTGGTTTGTCCTAGATGGCCTTTATCATATTGAGGTAAAGACCATCTATTCCAATTCTCTGTAAGTTTCTTATCATGAATGGGTGTTGGATCTTATCAAAAGCTTTTTCTGCATCTGTACAAGTGATAATGTGATTCTTCCTTTTGGCTCTATTGATATGGTGGATTATATTTATTGATTTACATATGTTGAACCATCCTTGCATGCCTGGGATGAATCCCACTTGGTCATGGTGTATAATCTTCTTGATGATTTGCTGCATCCTGTTTGCCAATATTTTATTGAGAATTTTTGCATCTATATTCATTAGGAAGATTGACCTGTAGTTCTCTTTTTCAGTTGAGTCTTTCTTAGGTTTTGGTTCTAGATTAATATTTGCTTCCAGGAATGACTTAGGGAGAATTGCTTCCCTTTTGATTTCATTAAAGAGTTTGAGGAGTGTCGGCATTAAGTCTTCTTTGTATTTCTTGTAGAATTCCACAGTGAATCCATCTGGGCCTGGGCTCTGCTTTGTTGATAAGGACTTAATTACATTTTCAATTTCATTAATAGGAATTGGGTTATTCAGCAGTTTTACATCTTCTTGATCCAGCCCTGGTGGTTCATATGTTTCTAGGAATCTGTCCATTTCTTCTGTGTTATCGAACCTCTGAGAGTAGAGGTTTCTGAAATAGGTGTTGATGATCTTCTGTATTTCTACAGAGTTGGTAGTGATTTCACTTTTTTCATTCTGTATTGCATGAATTTGAGTCTTTTCTTTCCTTTTTAAAATTGGGTTGGCTAAGGGCTTATCAATTTTATTTATTCCTTCAAAGAACCAACTCTTTGATTCATTGATTCTTTGTATTATTTTCTTAGTCTCTATTGCATTAATTTCTGCTCTGATCTTTATAATTTCCTCCCTTCTTTTGGCTTTGGGTTGGCTTACTCTTCTTTTTCTAGATGTTTGAGGTGTAATACCAGGTTTTTTATTTGTGTTCATTCTGTTTTCCTAATGTGGGAACTCAGTGCAATAAATTTTCCTCTGAGGACCACTTTCACTGCATCCCACAGATTCTGGTAAGTTGTGTTTGTATTTTCATTTACTTGTAGATATTGTTTAATTTCTTCTTTAATTTCCTCTTTGACCCATTGATTGCTTGAGTTTATTATTCAATTTCCATGTGTTTGTTGGGTTTTTGCAGTTTCTTTTATCATTAATTTCTAGTTTCATGGCACTATGATCCAATAACATGCATGGGATAATTTCAATTCTTTTGCATTTACTTACATATGTTCTGTGGGCTAGTATATGGTCTATTTTAGAGAATGTCCCATGTACTGCTGTTGTGGGATGGAACACTCTGTATATGTCTATCAAGTCCATTTTTTCACAGGTGTGATTCAGTTCTGGTATTTCTTTCCTGATTTTCTGTCTAGTTGACCTATCTCTTTGTGTCAATGGCATGTTAAAGTCTCCTCTTATAATTGTGTTATTGCTTATTTGATTTTTCATTTCTGTTAATACTTGATTTGTATAGCTGGGTGCTCTGGAATTTGGTGCATAGATATTTAAGATTGTTATCTCTTCCTCTTGAAATTTTCCCCTAACTAGTATGTAGTGACCTTCTTTATCTTTTCTGATTATTCTTGATTTGAAGTTCACATGGTCTGCAAACAGAATAGCTACCCCCACTTTTTTCTGAGTTCCTGTTGCACAGAGTATTATTTTCCATCCTTTGACTTTCAGTCTATGTTTCCTTTTGGGTTAGATGAGTTTCTTGTAGACAGCTTATGGTTGGATGTTGTTTCTTGATCCAGTCTGCCAGTCTGTTTCTTTTAATTGGTGAATTGAGGCCATTTACATTAATGCTTATGACTGTTACATATTGTTTTATTGTTGGCATGTTATCTTTCTGCTGTGGTATCTTTACCTTTCCATTCTGTTTGTCTGTCTTGCTTAGTGGTTTTTTCCTATGTGTATGTAGAATGTCTTTCAGTATTCTTTGCAGAGTTGGTTTGGTGATCATGAAGTTCTTCACCTGTTCTTTGTCATGGAAGTATCTTATTTCTCCATCCATTTTGAAGGACAGTTTTGCAGGGTACATCGGTCTGGGTTGGAAGTCATTTTCCTTTAGGATCTGAAACACTTCACTTCATACTCTTCTTGACTTCATTGTTTGTGTTAAGTCTACTGTGATTCTGATAGGTTTTCCTTTATAGGTGATTTATCTTTTCTCTCTAACAGCTTTTAATATTCTGTTCTGATGTTGGATTTCTGGGATGGTGATTATTATATGTCTGGGTGTAGTTTTATTTTGGTTATGGCTATTTGGAGTTCTATATGCTTCACTAATCTGTATGTCAGTTTCCATTCTCATGCTTGGGAAATTTTCAGCTATTACTTCTGTAAATAGCCTCTTGATATCATTTGTGTTGTCCCCTTCTTTTTCACTTTATCCCTATTAATTTTATGTTGTTTTTCTTTGCATCATTTTGCAACTGTTGAATTGTTATTTCCTGATTCCTTGTTATTTTTAAAAGATCTTTCCTTTCCTGTTCACTAGCTGCAATTTTATCTTCGAGGTCTGAAATTCTATTCTCACTTTCATTGAGGCAGTTTTGGTATCTTTCAATAGAATTTTTGATTTCCTGTATATCTCTTTGAATCTGCTTCATGTATTTTGTTTGTTTCTTATACTATTCATTCAGGAATTTTATCTTTTTGCTTTGTTCCTCTAATTTTTTAGCTGTGTCTTCTTTAGATGCATTCACTGTTTCTTTCACTTTTATCATTTCTTCTTTTACCTGGGAGATTATTTCTGATTTGAGTTCTTTCATAGCTTCCCATACTTGCTTCTTTATTTCAGCTCATATCATTTCAGGTATTTCAGGTGTATGACTAGTGTTTTCTTCTATGTACATGGCTCCCAGGCTTTCTTGGGATGGGCTGGAGGTTTGAGATTGCATTTTGGTCTTTTGTTTTGTCATTTTCCTATATCTCCATGTTAAGAGTGATGTTCCAAAACTTTCCCTGGGTGTGTTGGAAATCACCTTCTGCCCTCTTGGCTTTCAGGACTCAGGTAACCTTGGCTCTCCTCATGATGTGGGCCTGGATCCCTTCTTGGCATGGGCCTAACTCCTCTTTCAGCGTGGGCCTGGTCCCTTGGTTGAACAAAGGTCGCTGGCCATGGTCCACTCAAGACTGTGCAATTTCTCCAGGCTAGTCCAGTGTCCTAGTGGGCTGGTAAGGCACCGGGAGTGATGTCTCAAACTCTCCCCAGGCCAGCACTGGCGAGCTGGAACTCCAAAATGTGTTTAAGATCATCTATGTTCTAGCATGTAATAATATTTTATTACTTTTTAGGGTTGAACAATATTCCATTGTTTATACAGTGATGAACTAATAAATATTTTATTTGTTTCTACTCTTTGACTATTATAATTAATGCTACTATTATCTTGACTATTTTTGGGGGCACATTTTTTATATACTATAATGACCACATTTGTCAGAGGAGCTTTTACCTGTACATGATACATCTTGGTTCTTATGTTTTTCTTCATTCCCCTCTCTTCTATTCAACCCCTCTTCCCCTTCTTATTTACAAATGTTTTGTTTCCACTTTTTTCTTCCTGTTCTCTTCTTTTCTTTTCCCTTCCTTCTTTTTCACCTCTCTCATCCTTTGTTCCCCTTGCCATTTGAATTGCCTCTCCCTATTTCCAAGTATCTGTTATAGCATAATGCCACTATTATCAAAATTTTCTTTAAACCTGTTTTCAGTCCTGTTGAGATACACTCAGAGGCAGAATTTCTGGGTCATATGGCAATTGCATGAGGAAACCCTAAACTCTATTTACTTTTGAAACTCTTCCAGGAAGTTTTATATTTGTAAGAGGTCTGTTTAAAACATTTTCAGAATGCTTCTTACAAAAAAATTGAATGTAATTTTGTATCTGTTCCCTTTCTGATGCCAATTTGCACCATAATGTTTGTTGAAATTTTTTCCCCTGCATTGCCTGAGTCATAAAGTTAATTTAATTAAAAATTTGTGTTGCTTTATGGTCAGCACCATTATCTCCTAGTAATCTGACCAAAAGTTAAACACAGAAGGAAAGATGAGAGGAATCAATGTATGTGTTCTGAACCCTTTAGTTGTTCCTTTGGCTATACACATGTGATTCCACAAAGGAAGGGATGTAGCCACCAAGGGGATCGGTAGTGTTCAGAAAGAACATCCCAGAAGTGTTACCATGGGAAACCTGGAAGTCTACAGAATTACCCAGCATATTCTTTTGTTCTTGTCGCTTGTGGCTGCCATGAATGGCTCCGTTTAGCTACACCACCCTGCCTTGTAGCTAGCTGAGTATGCGCTGAAACCTCCAAAAAACTGATAAATGAAGACCCACTCATGCCATTTCATGAGAAGAATCATTCTCCATTCAAGTAATATCAAAGACTCAGTTATATCCTTAATAATTCACCTTGAGCTACCTCACCTTGAGCTACATCTCCAGCCATTTTTTGTATTTCTAATTTTGAGACAGGGTCTCACTAAGAGGCAAATTGCTCAAGTTGGGCTTGAACTTGCTGTTTTTCTAAGTCAATCCCTAAGAGAGCCACCATTCCTACTTGGATAAACTATTTACGAAGATAACTCATTAACTGTTACCAGACTTTTAAATCTCTACTGTTCTTGCCTCAATTGAAGAAGATGACAGAGAGACAGAAATTAGAAGGGAATAAATTTACTGAAAACTGGCCCCGAAGGAGACAGGGGACCTTCTTTGTTGCTTTAGCTCTTTATCATAGGTCACTCAGAAGCATGAAGGGCTTTTATGGGAGAAAAAAGATATCCAGTGAGACCATGGGCAGAAAATCCCCACACTGAGAAGGGAGATTCCTCCTTAGAGCAAACTGTTCCCGTCTCTTTTTCCTCATTGGAGGGACCTCGACCTCACAGGGTTAGCATCTACACTTTCTTTTCATTAATTTTCTGGCAGTGAGTTCTGAGGAGATAAGACAAGGTGGAGAAATCACAGAGTCCTGCCTTCACAATTTAGAGTACTATGTGAAAGAAGCGAGCTGTTAAAAGATTAAGAAAATGGTTTGGTTAGGAGAGGACCTCTGTTAAAATCATCCTTTCCAGGAAGCTGCTAGGTTACAGGGTGACTAGATACAAGTTTAACATAAAATTATCCATAGCTTTCTGTAATCCAGAACATCAATTAAAATATAAAATCAATTATTTTAGTTGATAAAGGAAACATTCTTAACAGTAAGAAACACAAATTACATAAAGATAATTCTATAAAGATTTATATAAAACTTGTAATAAAATAATCTGTACCCTTTAACTAGAGGGTATAAGCATAGTAGGACTTTGTCTCACAACAAAACAAAGCAAAAAAATCACACAAAAAACCCCACAAAGACAAAAAAACAAAAACAAAAAGCCCCTAGAGGATATAAGAGAATACTCCTGGTTTGGAACATTTTATGTTTATAAGAAAATCTTTTCACATTGTGGTGGGAATGACATGCAATTTAATTCAAAAATTTGAAAGCATTTTCCATGAACTTTGAAAACTTAGCTCAGATAGAGGGAAGCAATGGCAGCAGGATAGCATGTCGATCATAACTATTAATGTAGATGGCCTCAACTCACTGATAAAAAGAGATATGGGCAGAGTAGTTCGGGAGACAGGATCCATTAATATCCATTAATATGCTGTATATAAGAAACTCAAAAGAAAATTCATGGACTGAAGGTTGGAGGTGACAAGACAATGCTCTATGTTACAGGGACCCAGAAAAAAGCAGGGGTAATTTGCCCATCAACTGTGAAATGGCTAGGAAAGATACGGTATTTTTATTCAATGGAAAGCTACTCAGCTATAAAGAAGGATAACCTCGAGGCTCTTACAGGTACATGGATACAACTTGCGATCATGCTCATGAGTGAAATGGTCTGGTCTCACATGGGTGGACATTGTGTTGTCTCCCTAGAATAAAAAAACTGAAGTAGTTAGTGGGATCCAAAATGTACAATAGATATTGTAAAGGTGAAAGGGGAGGAAATGTCTAAAAAGGGAAGGTAGTAACCATTATTAATTTCCAATTACCTTGTTTTTAAGTCCTGTATTGTTTTTATCGTTTTGTTTAGTTTTTCATTCTGTTTTGTTCTTTTAGATTATATTATGTATGTTTGGGCAGCTATTTTGAAGATCGCAAAATATATTATGGTAGGCATTATTGATTTCCTTTTATCTTGTTTCGAAGTCCTATATCACTTTGATTGTTTTGTTTTGATTCACTTTGTTCTTTCTGTTTCATTTGATTTTTTATGTCTTGTGGTATGAGCAGCTATTTTGAGGATAACATGAGGCATTATAGTAATGATTATTGATTTCCTATTATCTTGTTTTGAAGTCTTCTATCACTCTCATTGTTTTGTTTTGTTTTGTTTTGTTTTGTTTGGCTTTATTCTGTTTCATTTTGTTTGGTTTTATTCTCTTTCAAATAAAATTTTTAAAAATTCAAAAAAATTTACCCAGCATGATTTTGGTGTTGTCAATAAGCAAATTAAGGGCAAGATTCTTATCAACAGAACTGATGTGCATATTAAGCATATCAAATACTCCAGGAGCTGAGATAGCTTCCTGAATGGCATGGAGGAATATGATCCGAGAAATGAGGAAGCCAAAAAGGTAGGAACCCAGGGTGCAACTGCAGCACCAGCTTGCCACTCCTGCCACCAGCCTGCTCACCACCATGCTGAGAGAACTAGTAGGAAGAAACGTGAGCTGCTGGACCTATTCCCTAGGCGTCTTTGCAAAATAGATATTTTGTTTGGTTTTGTTTTCAAAACTTTCTGGACTGTAAGTAACAACGACAAATACAAAACAAAATCCCTAGACACCTCTCTGTGTAGGATACATCCCAAATATCTCATAACCCTTGAGAGAGTAGGAGTGCTTTTATTCAGGGGAGGGAAGCCAGAAACCTGATTGGATCTTGGTGATGATCTTCTGAGTAGTCGCTTAACTCTGAGTTCCAAATGATAGTATTTGTTAGTTATCTGACTTTCAGAGAAGGACTTCTGATCTCTCATCTGGAAGGCAAGGTTCTCTCTCTCAGTGCTCTGGGGTGAATGGGCAAGAGGGTTGGGAGTCTCTGTCCCCATGATTCCTTAGGTGCTTGGGTCACTTTGTCCTCTTCATCTGGCATAGCATTTCTGTCCTCACAGGGGCCTGGCATCACCTGGTAGAGACTACTGTATTCTAGTCCTTTCTTGATCATAACTCTGGATTTCTTCTTCTCTTTCTTCCCCTTTTCTTTCTCTTCCTCTTCCTCTTCTTCTTCCTCCTCTGCAGTGCTGAACACTGAGCCTAGGGAGCTCACAGTCACACCCTCAGCACTGTTATCTCTTATTTGGAAACTAGGTCTTATTAAATTTCTGCCTCAGCCTTCTGGGTACTGGGGTCACAGGCACACACCACCATACGGCTCCCATAGACTTCTCATAGGGTAAGGGGATGCCTGGTGAGTGGCATGGAGCAAGAAAAAGAATCTGGGGATCTAAAGGGCTCACAGACAGCATTTACTGCTTCTCTCCTCTTTCACCTCTAGCTGTGGTGGTAACTGGTCTTGCTAATCCTGTGCTTTTCCTGAGTTTTTTGGTGTAAATTGTGTAGATTATTAGCCTTGTTCAATGTTGATTTGGGATTTGGCTCTTCCTGTTCTGCTAAATAAAACAGATAAATCTGTTTTGCAACTTCTAAAATGTGTCAATATTCTGTCACTACCTGTTGGCCTAACCATGCTTAGTTTTTATTTTTTTATTTTAAGCCATTGGGTGCTGTTAAATACTGTTTCTGGAGGACACAGAATTTAATGCATTGTTTAGGTTTCTGCGTTAATCTAGAAGTTTCAACGTAAAACATCGTATATTCTGATTCACATTTGACTCCATTGTAGTCTCATTGGGACTCAGATCCCATCATGCTCATTTTCATGGAATTTAATGTACAGAATTGTTCACTGAGTATAAAGGTTTGTTATAATGGTGACTGAAAATGCTGACAGAAATCTTAGCTATTCTGGAGACGGAACTGGCAGGAAGCAGCTTCCACTCCTAGGTCTAAAGAGACCAAGTGAAGATGCTGGGTTTGCTAACACTGGTGCAGAAAAAGGGCCTTGGGGAGCTGATATGGGGATGAGTGGATGGAGGCTGGGGTGTTGGATAATGCAACATGAGGCTGACTGAGGGTGTTCACCACTGGCTTCAGCTTCCCCTTCACTGTCCTGTTGCTCTGGGCTGAGGAAAATGCAATGTTTGGTAACACTGACAGGCATAGGCAGCTCACGGGAAGGATGAAGAAAGGAATGTGATCCCTCCCCCTCTTCTGGGCTTGGATTCTCTTTTAATGACCCCTATTGTCAGAACCTCAAAGGGATTCGGCTGGCATAGAAATGTAGTTCTTAAAGCTCAGTCTAAGACCACAAAGCCTGCTAGATGGTGGCCTTGACGTTGAGACACAATAGCTAACTGGCATAGCACACCCTTTTGACTACTCAAGATTCATATATGCTCTATAAATATATTTAAACTGTCACACAGATAAATATGAAATTAGTTCTGTTTCTACTTCCTCTGCCTCCTCCTCTTTCTCCTTTTTTTGAGACAGGGTCTCGCTATGTGGTTCAGGCTGAACTTGGACTTACCATATAGTCTAGGCTGACCTTGAACTCATGGCAGTCCTCCTGCCTCAGCCTCACAGGAGCTGGGATCACAGGTGTGCACCACTGTGCTTGGCTCTGTTTCTACCTTCTTAAGAACAAAGTCATTTTTTATTTTCTCCCTCAAATGAGGAGACACAAAGTCTGAGTGATAGTTAAGCTGTATCCTTGTGGGTGAGATGGTCTTACTATGTATTTCTGGGCCATATTAATTACCAGTCAAATTTGATCATGGTTCATCTCAATATTCTGGTTTTAAACATTGTCTTTTGACCACTGTTTTCCTCCCTTAGTTGCTCTCAGCTCATTCAGAATTTGAGTTGGGAAAACAGGGCCATATATTGGTCTTCTTAAACCCCCAAAGATATGCTTATTACCAGTTTACTACCTACTGGGCCAATTTACTTTCTTATAAGCAGTAAAAGTGAATTATACTTGTTTGACACCATCCACTTAGTTATGGGCAATTCAGTCAATGAATGAGAAGTTATATCTTACTATCATTGAATTTGTATTCCCTTTATCAAGAAAGATCAACCTCTTTTCCCCATTTGTTTAATGGACTTGGGTTTTCTTTTCTGCTCATTTTTGGGTTCAGGTTTTTTTTTTGTCACTGATTTGCAAGAATTCTTGTGTTTTTTTGCTGAAATATATATGAAACCTATAGATAATAAATGACAACATAAAAACTACGCAGAAGTACATGGTGTACTCCTGTAATCCTAGAGCCTTGGGAGGCTGAGGCAAGAGAATCACAAGATCAAGCCCAGCCTGGGAAACAGTAATTTAGAGAGATCTCTGAATGATTTTTTAGCCTCCTTCCATTGTATTCCCCTCTAATTTTCCCTGTAATAATCATCATCATGAATCTAGGTTTAACCTTCCCACACAAAATTTTTATACTGCATAGCAGTTTGTATTCTGAATACTAAGCCATTGCTATTTTTATGCATTTTCAGTTGCAAATACCCCCCCCCCGCATAGTATGCTGTTTTTCACTTTACTTATAGTGATTTTGATATATGAGCATGAAAAACTTAAATTTTAACATGGTTATATTTGTTTTGTTTTGCCATTTTTTTTTTCTAACACAAGGTATTGCTGTATAGTTCAGGGGACCTTGAACTTGCCTTGATCCTCCTGCATCAGCCTTCTGAGGGATGGGACTAGAGGGCTGTGCTTCCACTGGCAATGTGGTCATATTTCTCAGATGTTTCTCTTATGGTGCTTTTTGTAGTATATTTTTGAAAATCCTTTTTCTGTCCTTTCTGTATACCTTATTTCTTAGAGATTTATTATGTTTTTTTGAGGGAAAAAACATGACCTATATATCCTTCATTTTCTGCAATGTCAATTCTGGTCACTCCCAATTGCTAGGTCCAGGAGACCTGCATGGTGGGCAGTAGCTGTCTGTCCAGGTCCAGGTGCTACTACTGTTAGCCGATCCTGTCCTTTTCTTTCTTTTCTTTTCCATCATACTGACAATCTTGCCTTCCAGTCTTTGTGCAGGACCTACAGACCTAGCAGAATATGAGTTAAAACTTTTTGTTATTGGTTACTTAAAACTATTAAAAATAAAAGGAATTAATTGGCTTGTACAAGTGAAAGTCCGTGGATTTCAGCTTTGATTCAGCAAGTCATTGATACAGTCTTAAACGGATGTAGTATCTTTCTATCTTTTTGCTGTTTTTTCTATGTCAGCTTTATCTGTAAGTTTTATCTGTAAGTTTTTCTATCCCTTGGGGCTACATAGCATGTTGGTTCCTAAGTCAGATTGCCCAATCTGCATACTGGTGGCATCTGGTAGATAATTCTCCATCCTGAGGACTGCAGGATACTAAACAGCATGCTGGGTCTACCTATGAATAGCAGCAGCACTTTGCCCCTACCCTGAGCTGGGATTACCAAAACTGTCTCCAGACCTTGCCAAATGTCTCTCGAGGTGTGGTGTATCCTTGGTTGGGAGAAATCTTAGTCATTTTCTGTTGCTATCATAGAACAACGTAACATATAAAGAAAAGGTTTATTTAGCCCACAGTTCTGGAGGCGGAAGTCCAAAACTGAATGACCATATTGGTTTAATTTTTTGTAAGGGCTTAGGCCAATCTGGATCTATCCCCAGAGTTGCCCCAACGTGTTCTACATTGATAAACAGGAGATACCAAAAAGAAGAGCCAAATACCAGTGGAAAGGTCAGAGGTGAGAGAGATGTTGGGTCACCTGGTCATCCCCAGAAAAGTCTAATCACACAGTGGCACCCTATGGGACAGGAGAGATAAGTGAGGCACATAGAACCCTAAATAACCATGATCAGAAAGAAAATCACTCCATGCCACCTAATAATTGAAATACCAGAAATCCAACATAAGAACAGAATCTTAAAAGAGGTTAGAGAAAAGCAACAAATCACTTACAAAGAAAAACCTCTCAGAATTTAATCAGACTTGTACACACAAACCTTAAAGGCAAGGAGAGTTTGGAATGAAATGTTTCAAGCCCTAGAAGAAAACAACTTCCAATCAGGATCAATATATCCTGGAAAATTATCTTTTTAAAATTGATGGAGAAATTAAAAAATTTCAGATAAAGAACACTTAAATTTACAACCCTTAGCCTCCCACCCCAAATTCTCTAGGACATCCTAGAAAGAGACAGTGAACTAACAGTGCCAAAGGTCCAGTAGAATGAATGCATCAGGTAGGGCTAGCAATGAAGTAGAAAGGAAAGAAATCAAAACAGCAATAAATAAATAGTAAAATGACAGGAATAAATTAGCATCTACCAATTATAACTATCAATGTGAATATAATTAATTCTCCAGTCATATGACACAGATTAGCAAAATCGATCAAGAAAAAAATTCAACAGTAGGCTGTATAAGAGAAACACATCTGACACAAAAAGAAGTTCTTAGACTAAAATGAAAGGATGGAAAACAATATTCCATGCAACAGGAGTAGCCATCCTATTTTCGGGCAAAATGGACTTCAAGTCAATACTGATCAAAAGAGATAAAGAAAGACCTTACATATTGGTTAATGGAACTAGTCCAAAACCATGATGCATTCAACTTCATAAAACAAATGCTAATAGACGTAAAAGATCAGAGAAACATTGATACAATTTCAGTGGTTTTTATGGCTCGTATGTATCTAGATGTCTCCACAAAGCCTCATGCACTGATAGGTGGGACTCTTCAGAGGTGACTGGATTTAGGATGTGTGATACTGGGATTAAGTGTGTGTGGTACTAAACTAATCCACTGATTGGTTTAGCATACTTCTGGATATGGATAATGGAAAGGGTCACCCTGGGCATGGGCAGTGCCCCCCAAAAGACTTGTAGCCTGGATTGGATGAAACACAAAGGACAGCTTGCTTCACTGCTGCTGCTTGCTCTTTTCTGTCTGCCGTGCTACCTTGCCTTAGAGCCAACAGATGATGTACTGAAACCTCTACAAACTGTGAACCAAAATCAACCCATTCTTTTTTATCTTGGGGGTTTGGGGTATTTGTCTCAGTGACAAGAAAAGTAGCTAAGACAATGGGGAATCTCAACACCTTACTATCACAAATAGATCAACTAAACAAAAACCAAAGATATACCAGAGTTGAACTAAACCTTCAAGCAAATGGACTTGATAAATATCTACAGAATGTTCCATAAAACAACAGAACACATTGTTTTCTGAAGCATATGGTACTTTCTACAAAACATACCACATACTAGCTAATAAAGCATGGTTAAATATGCGAAAGAATCAAAATTTTGCCATGTATATTATCAGATCATAGTGCAATGAAAACTAGAAATCAATAGTAAAAAACAAAACCAAAAACCAAAAAAGAAAAAAAAACTCACAGAAACCATGAAAACATGGAAATCAAATAAGGTACTCTTGAATAATCAGTACTTCACAGAGGAAATTAAGAAATAAGACAGTTCCTAGAACTAAATGATAGTGCCAGTACAACATACAAGAGTCTATGTGACACAGTGAAAGCCATCACAGTAAGGAAGTCTTTAGCTGTGGATAATCATATCGGAAAAATGGAATGAGACCAAAAAGTAACCCAGTGATACATCTCAAAGTCCTAGAAAATCTAAACAATCTAAAGCCTGAAGTTGTACAAGGAAGGGAACTATAAAAATAAGAACAGAAATCAATGAAATGGAGATTAAAACAAAAACAGCAACAATAGCAACAAAAACCCATCAACAACAAAGAATCAATAGATTAAAAGTTAGTTCTTTGAAAGAATAAACAACAGACACTTAGTAATCTCACCAAAAAGAAAAAAAAATGACACAAATTGATGCAGTTATAAACAAAAGAGGTGAAATCATAGTGGATGCTGCTGAAATTCAGGAAATTATTGGCAACTATTTCACAAAAAAAATCTCATCTAAAAAAATTTACAAGAAATGGAAGAGGCTGTTAGATACATATGAATTACCAAAACTCAAACAAGAAGACTTAAAAATTTTAAGTACTCCAATACCATTGCAATTAAAAAAACATTGCAAAGAAATTGAAGCATTAATAAGAACCCTGCTGAGAAAATCCCAGCACCTGATAGATTCAGTGCCCACTACTATAAGAACTTCAGGGGAGTTCTAACACCAAATACTCCTCAAATGCTAAAAGAAACAGAGGGGAAAGGAGTATTCCCAAAATTATTCTTGAAAGTTAGCATTATCCTGATCCTCAATTTGGATAAAGATCCAACCAAAAGAATTACAGCCCGGCATGGTGGCGCTCGCCTGTAATCCCAGCACTCCGGAGGCTGAGGCACGATGATCAATGTGATTTCGAGGCAAGCCTGAACTGCCTAGTGAAGCCCTGTCTCAAAAACAAACAAACAAACAAACAACAAACAAAAGCAAACAAAAGACACAAAAAGGCAAGTATCCTTAATGAATATTGATGCAAAAGTCCTCAACAAGATATTGGCAAACAGATACAACAAATAATCACAAAGGTCGTGCACCATGACCAAATGGGCTTCCAGGAATGCAGAGATGGTTCAATGTATGTAAATCAAGAAGTAAAGGAAGAATAAAAATCACATGATTATTTCAATAGATACAAAAAAGAGCTTTTGACAAAATCTATTATTCATTCATGATAAAAACCCTGAAGAAAATAGGTATAGAAAGACCTCATCTCAATCTAATAAAGGACAGGAACCTACTGCCAACATCATGTCAAATGGGGAAACCTGAAAGCTTTCCCTCTAAAATCAGGAACAACACAAAGATGCCACTATCACTGCTCCTATTCAACACTCTACTCAAAACATTAGCCAAAGAATCCCTTTTATTTATTTCTCAAGCAAGAGAAATAAATAAAAGGAATATGTAAAAGAAGAAGTCAAATTATCATTATTTTCAAAGGACATTATCCTCTACATAGAAGACCTCCCAAATCCACCAAAAGACCCTTAAATTATTTTTTTGAGATAGGGTCAAGCCAGTCTTGGACTAATATGTAGCTCAGGTGGGGCTTGAAATTACAGTAATCCTCCTGCCTCAGTCTCTTGAGTTCTGGGGGTATAGGCATGTGTCATCACACCCAGCTAGAATCTTTAAATTAATAGGAAAATTCAGTAGTGTAGCATGATACAAAATCAACACACAAAAATCAATAGTATTTCTGTACACAAATGCTGAACTGACTAACAAAGAAATTAGAAAAAAATACCCTTCAAGATAGTATGGAGAAAAAATAAGTGCTTAGGAATAGATCATACCAAGTGACTTAGTTACTTTTCTCATTGCTGAGACAAAATACCCAACACCCGTGGGTTAAGGGAGGGCAGATTTATTTGGCTTCAGTCTATGGTTAGGGCTCCAAGGCAGGGTGACATGGCAGAAGGGCACAGCAGAAGACAAACTGTTCTTGGCAGGGAGAAGGCAGAAACAACAAGCCTCAAATGACAAGTATCTAGCATCGAGCCTCTTTATGTCACTTGCATTGAATCCAGGACACCTGTTAGGAGGGGAAGCACTCATATTCTTACTCCTAGCATCATACTGTGAATCAGTCCCAGCATCATGCCCTTGATCTCAGCAGCACAAACCTAGACGCAGTTACCTTTGAAAAGCCCCACCTATGACTGCATGGGGCTTTGGGGGTCCTTCTAGATGCAAGCCATAACACCGAGGAAATGAAAGCCCTCTACAATGAGAACTCTGAGAAAGGAAATTGAGGAGGCCATCAGAAAATGGAAAGGTGTTCCCTTTTCCTGGAGAGGCCAAATCAACACCGAGGAAATGAAAGCCCTCTACAATGAGTACTCTGAGAAAGGAAATTGAGGAGGCCATCAGAAAATGGAAAGGTGTTCCCTTTTCCTGGAGAGGCCAAATCAATGTCATCAAAATGGTTACACTTTCAAAACCAATACACATTTTAAACAGAATCCCAGTCAAAATACCAAGAACATTCCTCATGGAACTAGAGAAAACAATTATAAGATTCATATAGAACCAGAAGTAATTCAGAATAGCAAAAGCAATCTTGAGCAACAAGAGGAGGCATCACAAACCAGGATTTCAAATTAAAATACAAAGCTAAAGTGATAAAAACAACACAGTACTGACACAAAAACAGACATGTGGGTCAATGGAGCAGGAGAGAAGATACAAAAACATTCAGCTATTCAATCTTTGACAAAGGGACCAAAAACATATACTGGAGGACAGATAGTCTCTTTAATAAATGGTGCTGGAAAACTGGCTACCCACAGTATAGAATACTGGATCTAGACCCATAGGTCTCCCATATGTACTAAACTCAAAATGGATCAAAAATCTAAATGTTACAACAGAAACATTTAATCTTTTAGAAGACAACACAGGTAAAACTCATGAAGACATAGATATAGGCAAGGACTTTCTGAACATAACCCAAACTGCACAAGAAATAACATCAAACAGGACAGTATCAAATTGGAGAAATTCTGCATAGCAAAGGAAACAACTGAGTTAAGAGACAATCTACAGAATGGTAATTTTATTTTTGCCAGTTATTCTTTGGACAGAGGGTTAATATCTGGAATATGTGAAGAACTCAATGCAGACTCCCCAAATAAAAGACCCAATCACAAAATGGACAACCAATATGAATAAATACTTCTCAGAAGTAGTACAAATGTGCATTAAATATACGAAAAATGTTCAAAGTCACTGGTCACTAGGGAGAAATGCAAACTGAAACTACACTGAGATAACATCTTACTCCAGAAAAATGGCTATCACCAAAAAAATCAAATAATGGCCAGTGCTGGCAAGGATGTGGGAAAAAAGAAACATTTGTGCATTGTTGGTGGGAGTGTAAATAAGTACAGCTACTATGGAAATCAGTGTGGAGATTCCTCAAAATAGAAATCATGTTATATACACAAAATGGAGTACTACTCATATTAAAGATAAATTTTAGGCATTTATAGGCAAATGGATGCTACTTGAGAACATGTTAGGTGAGTTAAATCAGACACACATGCTTAAATATCACATGGTTTCTCTTATATGAGATATATAGAGATCATCTATCTATCTAAATAGAAGGTAGATAAATGGGAAGTAGGTAGAAATTCAAATAATTCCTCAGATTATCTATTCCATGGTTTGAAAAATATTTTGATATATGGCAGTTGGTTTCATTTATACTACTAGTTTCTTTGTGTTCATTGAGAAGAAAATTTTGTCCTTTTATTTCTTATTTGTAAGATAGTTTTTTGTCTATGATTTGTAACATTTTTCCATTCTTTAAGATTATGGCACATGGTATGTTAGCTGTTGGTAACCTCTAAATATTTTGTAACAAAATTTTGTTTTATTTTTTCATAGAAGAAGAATGCTTTCAATATTTTATTAATGTCTGCATTATGTTAAAATAAAAAACAGGATTGATTGATGACCATGACAGAAGGCTTTATTTCTAAAGATACAGTGTTCCCGCTATTTTATAAAAAGTTCATGTTGACAAATGCTTATACTTAGCTTCCACAGAGCAAAATTTTGTGTGTATCTTTTTATGGTTTACGTCAAGAATGTCCCTCCAATGAGTCTCATGTGTTCCTAGGTGGGGCTTTCAGAAGGTGAATCATGGGTACATGACCTGGATCCTTGTTTTTCTCGGCCATCTGGCCACCATGACATAAGCAGCTTTCCTCTGCTATGCTCTTCTGCAATTTCTGCACTGGAGCAGGCAGACCATGGAGCACAATCTCTCCTCCTTTAAATTGTGGGTATCTGATACTGTATTTCAGCCATGAGGAAAGTGACCATGTCAGATTTTGGTTCTAGAGAAGTGGGGTCTCTGTTGTGAATATACCTGACCATGTGATTTAGATGCTTTTGGAACTAGTTTTCAGGAGGAATTTAGAAAGGTTTGAAGATGCTGGCTAGTGAAGTTCTAGAATGCTATAAGCTGATCTTGGTGTGGTACTCTGGCCAAAGTTCAGAAGACTAGAATGCTAATAAAATGCAAACTTTAAAGATCAGGCTTAAGATATTTCTGTCGGGAACAAGGATTCCATTGGTAGTTGGACTCAACACCACATGTGTTATTCTCTTCCAGAAAATTTGTCTATATTTTGCTCATGTCTTGAGACTTTACAAGAGGCTGTGATTAATGGTAGCAAACTAGTTAATTTGGTGGAAGAAACTGAAGGCAATCCAGTGCCGTGGCATGAATACTGCTGGTGCTTTTTAGCCTTATGTACCAAGACCAAACAGCAGGATCAAAAAGCAGTGTTGAACAATTTGAAAATTTTTAGTGGTGACCAGAAAGGAAGTACTTGTAAAATTGGGGACTGTAAAATTGGGGCCTATAAAATTTTGGCTGCAGAGAGCTTAGTTGCTAAAAACATTAGTGTTAGAAAGAAACCAAGTACTTTGCATTGCTACAATACGATAGATATCTTGAGGACATCAGTAAGACCTTTCTCTTCATAGGCTCAAACGTCCAAAAGTAAAAGACTTTGCTTTGAGAAGAAAGCCCAAGGATGCACTGCTGGACACAATTTCCTGGAATCCACTTCTCTGTGCTCAGTTATCCAGGAATTTGGAGGCCTCTGCAGCCAGGATATAAGGGATTCCTGGTGGTGTGAGTGGCAGTTACTGGTGTCAGTTATGGGTTACTGGTTTTAAAGCCATGCAGAATGTAAGGGTTATGGGGTCAGAGAGGCTTCCCTCAGATTTCAGAAGAAAGTCTGGGAGATCAGGCAGTGTGACCCTTAAAGTGCAGTGTGTTAAGCTGTGACAGTGAAGCTGAAAGTGCAGTAGAGACTCCAGGAATTTGGAGAATCCAGGAATGTGGAACATCTGCTGAGTGAGACCATAGGTAGAGTACAAAACTGCCTCAAAAGAGAATCTCTGAGGGTTACAACCTGCAATGCTGTAGAGAAGAGGTTGACCAAGCCCTTTGGAATTTATATCTTTGCCCTGGTTGCTGGATGTGAAGCTAAGGATTTAATTATTTACCTGCTGAGTTTCAGTCTTGTATTCGTCCCATTGGTTTTTCTCTCCCATTGCTACCTGGAGGAATGGTAATGATTATCTTGTTCCACTGCATTTTGACAATGGAACTTTCTTTTTGAGTTTTAACTTTCTTTTTGAGTTTGATAGGACTTATCACTGTTTGCCTGGAGTCTCTGAGGAGAATTTGGTCTTGGACTTTTCAACTGAAATTGTTAATATTTTGTCAATTCACAGAGATAGATCAAATGCATTTTGCCTAAAGGGATTTGCATGAATCTTTTGGTGATCAAGGTAGAATATTATATGTTAGATCAAGACCATCTCTCAAAGGCCTTCTACACTTACAGGCAGGCTTTTGGAAAGTGATTACATGATGAGGTCATGATCTAGAAGGGTGTATGTCCTTTGATGGCTCCTTGATTCTCCTTATGCTTCCTGTTTGCCATGACATAAGCATCTTTCTTCTACTGTACCATGCTGCCATGCCATTTCTGGCCTGGAGCTGGCCCATCATGGACTGTCCAGGGAACCAAAATATAGCTCTCCTTTATGTTGCTAGTGTTGAGTATTGTGTGTCAGAGACAAGGAACGTGACTAAAATATACTGTATTTCTAAAAGGTTTAAACCTCACCTTTATACACATAATTTTTCACTTTCTCTTAGTTCCAAATCTAAGAGATTCTCTAGATTTTGTGGCACAACTCTATGAGCCGTTTTAGCAGTATGGTTTATGAATACTATTTCCATGTTCTCATACCTTGTTAGCCCATAAGAAACATTTCAGGGCAATGGTATATACAGTGGTGTAACAGAAGCCATTGTAGTATATATGTGTTGATTACCTGCCCTATATTTAGTATTCTTTCTTCTTTAAAATGTTACTTATGTTATTTTAACTTTTATTTTAAAATGAAAAAATAATAAAAATGATGATATAGAATTTTAAAACAGGGGCTGGGGATTTAGCTCAGTGGCATGAGTGCCTGCCTGGCAAGCACTAAGTCATCAGTTTGATCCCTGGTACAAAAAAAAAAAAAAAAAAAAAAAGAATTTCAAAACAAAATAGTCAGAGATTAACAATGGTCAATATATTGTGTATTGCTATCTTCAAAGTAGTTGCCCAGATTATAAGATATAGGTATGAAAAAATGTTAAAACAATGAAAGCATAAGCCACTTTTTGATGAACTAATAGAGATCAGTAGTATATATAGTCTTTCCCCTTCTTTCTTTTCTCTTTTCCCCCATCCTAGTTGTTCTTTCCTTCTGAGCACTTTTTTCCACTAATACTCTCACAATATCTATTGTACTTTTTGGATCTTATTTACTCCTTCAGTTTTTTACACTAGGGAGATAATACGATGTTTACACATGCAAGTCTGATTTATTTCACTTATGAGTATAGTCTCAAGTTGTATCCATTTACTTATAAAAGCCTCAAGTTTATCTTTATAGCAGAGCTCTTTAAATTTTTTTTTTTAAAATTATTTTGAAGGTAGTAAAATACAACAGGACAAGATGGAACAGAGCCAATTGAGACAGTGTAGTGAAACTGGTACAGAACTTCACAGCAGGATACTGGGATAACAGTAATAGGTACCATAGTATATCTCGTTATCTTCACAATAGTTGTTCTTTCAGTCAGGTATAGCAAAATCAAAGGAAATACAGAACATTATAGAACTTATCAAAACAGAATATTGAATAGAGCAGTACCATTAATCAGAACAAAGCAAAACAGTGATAAAAATATTTGCCTTCAAAGAGATGGTAGAAGGAAATCCCCCTTATTTGCTATATTGCATATGGTCAACCTCCCAAGAGATGCTCAGATCTCTGGCTCCCATTTGCTAATGGAGAAGGTGGGGGAGGCCAGGGGGAAATGGGATGTTTGATTCTCAGCCCGAGCACCCCTAGGCTCATAGCCGCTTACCAGGGAGGGGAGCTGGTTGCTTGGTTTCCCAGCACCCTAAGTCCCAACATGGTACAGATCTCAGGAGATGCTGGTAGTTCTCACCCTGGGGGAGCCAGGCCACAGCCACTTACCAGGGCGGCGAGCTGGTTGCTTGGTTTCCCAGTGCCCTAAGTTCCAACATGGTATGGATATCAGGACACACTAATGGTTCTTGCCCTGGGGTGGCCACAGCTTGCCAGGCCATAGCCACTTACCAGGGTGGGGAGCTGGTTGCTTCTTTTCCCAGCACCCTAAATTCCAACATGGTATGGATCCCAGGAGATGCTGGTGGTTCTTGGACTGGGGCGGCTGAACTTGCCAGGCCACAGCCACTTACCAGGGTGGAGAGCTGGTTGCTTGGTTTCCCAGCACCCTAAGTTCCAACATGGCATGGGTCTCAGGAGATGCTAGTGGTTCTTGTCTATGGCAGAGCTATTTTTTAAATAGGAGTTTTAAAACTTACTACACTTCCAATCATGCTGTACCATCATGGTCATTATGGTCATCATCATGAATTTATTTTGTGTCAAAACTTACCTCCTTCAGGAGCATGTTCTGCTGGTGATAAGCATAAGCTACTTCTCTTAGCTTTGATGATTGATTCAGACATCTATGTCTATATCTGTAGCTCTATCTATCTATATCCAATAAAAGCCAATTAGATGAGAGGAGGTATTTGCTAGGGATATTCCCATTTCTGTATAAGAAAGTTAAGATGATTTACTTTTTTCTGGTGCATTGATAAAAGCAGCACTACACTGAACAAATACCAAATCTCTAGCCTCATGGGTCATGAAAATCCATTAAAGGAAGAAGCCATATAAAAGGAAAAGCCATTAGGAGTTTCAAGTAGAAAAGTGACATGATACAACTTAGCTAAATAGAATCTTCAGGCTGCTGTGTTAAAAGGAGGAAATGGTGTGTGGTGATTTTGTGTCAACTTGACTGGGTTTAGAAATGGCTAGATAGTTGCTAAAATTTTTTTCTAGGGCATTTCTAGGTTTTTCTGCAAGAGATTAGCATTTAAATCAGTAAAGAAAATCAGACCTCACCAATGTAGGTGGGCTGACACTGAAAGCCTCAAAAGGATAGAAAAACAGAAGAGTGAATTCTCTTTAGGAGGTAGAACAACGTAACTTTTCTGACTTCTGATACTGTATTTCCTCTAGGTCTCTAAGACTTACCTAAAGGCTTTTGGTTTTTGGCTTTGGACTGAGAGATTTGTCTTGAGCTTTCTTGATTCTCAAGCCTTTACATTCAGATTGAATTATACTACTAGATTTTCAGTTCTCCTGCTTGCTGATGACATATTGTAGAACTTTTCAACCTCTTTAATTACATAAACCAATTCCTTTAACAAAACTCCTCTCAGTATCTCTGTATATCCTATTGGCTCTGTTCCTTTGAAGAACTCTAAGAAAGAGTGGAAGCAGGGGGAATAATTTTGGCAATTAGGAGGCTGCAGTATCCTGAAACATTGGCTTCAGTTTCTCATTGTTTTTAACAGAAGAGAGAAAGAGAGAGAGAGAGAGAGAGACCTGAAATGAAATAAATTGTGGGTTCACCTGCTTTTTGAAATGGAGTTGAGCTGTCAAATACATGGGAAATGCATATTTTAGAAGAACTTCATCATCAAATGTAAACCACCAACTAAGAATGACTGAAGCTGTGCAGTAAACAGACACTTGGGTTCTCAATTTTCTACAGACAGGAAGGAGGTTGAGAAACCTACTTACCCACTAAAACAGGTATAATCTTTAATGTCCTCTGCAAATAAAGAAGGTGAATTTTAGGGGCATATTTTGGGATGGTTTTGCCTGTGGGAAGAATTTGAATAATTATAACCAAAAGAGCAGATTGTGGTGGATTGGTTACTATTCCCACCCTGATATGGTATTATTAATGCATGAGGCCTTTTCTATGGCTGAATGATGAACAGTGGATTTCCCTGCACTCTTGCCTTTTGGCTTATACAGATGACTTTCTTTTATCAATGGGATGTCAGTGTAAGTAAGAGTAAATCTTGAAGTATTTTTGCATGTTGGGTTTTCCTGATTTTGCTTCTGTGATCAGCATGAGAAGAGCTTTTCCTGAATCACATTTTTCAGTATATAACTCAAATGAGAAAAGTGGAGTTGAGGTGTTATAGTTGATCTTTGGGTCTACAGCCAGAAGCAGACCTTTTCATATTCAATCAATAAACCCTCAGCATAGAGCAAAAATGAGCCTAACTATGAGATTGGAGTCTAGCTTAATCAGCTCAGTTGCTGGTAACACAAAGGCTCATGGGAAATAAGAATTGTTTTAGATCACTGACTTTGGTGTGAGTTGTAGAGGAATGGTGAACAATAGCTCTTGCAATAGTTCATGAGAGTGATGATGTGAACTAGGCCTAAAATGGAAGTGGTAAGAAGTTTTCATCTTCTGGGTGTACTTTTTTTTTTTTTATAACTTGAGCCCACAGGTTTTGTTGATAGATTGTATACAGGTTGGTAGAGAAAATGAGGAGTTAAGTGTGAGTTTGGGATTGTTGTCCTGGAAAGTGGAAGAATGAATTGTTTATTTTCTGCAATGGGAAACTCTGAGGGAATTGTAGATTTGAGGGTCAATGTCAAGAGCTGTTTGGGGCATGAATAACCTACAGATATCCAAATAGGGATGTTATTTAGGTGTTAGGGTTTGTGTTTGGATGTCTCCCTAATGCCTCATGCACCTTTAGATGGTGTTTTTTGGAGGTAGTTGAATATAGAGTGTGTGATTGATTTGTGGTACAATGCTGGGATTAAGGGTGTGAATGCTACACCTGCCTTAGGTTGGATGGCTTGCATACTATATAAGGGACAGAAAGAGTTTGCCTCCTCTACTTTTGGTGCCTTGCTGTTTTCTGATGCCATGAACTGTTGCATCCCTGCCTTGAAACCATCTGATTATGGACAGAAACCTCTACAAACTCAGCTAAATAAACTTTTCCCTATTCAGCTTTGGATGTCCTGTATTTTGTCTCAGCAATGAGAAGAGTAACTAAGAAAGAATTTGGTACCAGAGAAGTGGGATTGTTGCTGTAACTATACCTGACCATGTTTTTCAGGAACCTTTGGGAATGGGTTGTGGAAGAAGTTTGGAAAGTTTTGGCAATGCTGGCTAAAAAAGTACAGCTGGAACACATTAAGCTGCACTTTACAGGAGATCCTGATCAGAGCTGAGAAGCCCAGAAGGCTGATAGAAATCCTGCCAGTGAAGACCAGGCTCAGAAGGTTTTTGCTTGGAAGAAGGATTGCATTGGTTGTTGCACTCCAGATGATGTGTGTTATGACTTGGCAAAAAGTTTGTTTTCATTTTGCTCATGTCCATAGACTTTGCCTGGAACTGAGATTAAGGGCTACAGGCTAATTAATTTGGCAGAAGAGATTTCAGGACAGCCTAATGTTAAGGTGGGTGGCATGGCTACTGTTGGGGGCTTTTAGCCAGATTTATGTTGAAAATCAAGAACAAAAAGTGCAGTGATTTAAGATAGTTTGAGTTTGGCCAGAAAGGAAGCTCCTGTGGATTGTAAAGATTGAGTAGAGGAGATCTTGATTGCTGAGAAGAAACAAAACCTGGGAGCATCACAAGAAGCAGCAGGACTCCACCTTCTGCAGCCTCAAAATTGCAAGAGTAAAAGAGTTTGCTTTGAGAAGAAAGCTGCATAGCACCCTGCTTCAGAATGGTGGTAGCTCTGAGGGAATTTGTCTTCAGAATTGGATTCAGAGTTCTCAGAAATCTAAGCACTCGAACCCTACATCCAAGAGAGGGAAGCCTGGCTACTGCTCCAGCTGGCAGCAGATCTTGGCACCATCCATGTGGCACTGGTTTTAACTGCATGCAGAATGGAAAAGTTGTGGTGTCAGGTAGGTTTCCATCCATATTTCAGAAGGTCTGGGAGGCCAGGCAGGGTGCCCCTGAGAGGGAAGTGTGTGAAGTTGTACATGTGAAGTCAAAAGTTCAGTGGAGACCCCAGAAATTCGGAGAAGTCAGGAATGTAGATCATCTGAGGAAAACTGCAAGGTGGTAGCAGAGTGGGAGAGAAAAGCTGTGTAAGCTACAACCACAAGAAGTGCCCTAGGGTTAGAGCCACCCAAACCCTTTGGAGTTCACATCTTTCCACACATTGCTTTGGATCATGCACATGAAAAGACAAGGCTTAATGCTTTCCCTGCTGGATTTTGGACTTGCTTTGGTTTCATTTCTTTTTATTTCCCTGATTGTAACTTTTGGAATGACAATGTCTATCTTGTGCCATTGAAAGTTGGAAGTGTTTAACTTTCTTTTCATTTGTACAGCAGCTCACAGCTAAGAGTTTGCCGCAAATCTCAGGGGAGACTTGAAACTTCAACTTTTCAATAATGCTGAAATTGTTAGGGTTTCAGCTACTCTTAGAGATGGATTAAATGCATTTTGTGTAAATGAATGTACATGAGTTTTTGGAAGGGTAGGGGAGGAGTGTTATGGTTTGTGTCTAGATGTCGTCCCAACACCTCATGCACTTATAGATGAGGCTTTTTTGGAGGTAGCTGAATCTAGCAAGTGTGATAATTCTTAGTGCAATGCTGAGATTAAGGGTGTGGGTGCTATACCTGCCCTAGGTTGGGTATTTGCATACTGTATAAGAGACAGAAAGAGGTTTGTCCTTTCTCTTTGTTCTTTTGTTATTTTTGCTATCTTTTGTTGCCATGGAATGTTGCCCCTCTGCTATGTACCATCTTGCCTTGAAGCCAGCTGATTACAGACGGAAACCTCCACAAACTGTGAGCTAATTAAACCTTTCCCCCTTTACTTTGGGTGTAAAATATTTTGTGTCAGCAATGAGAAAAGTTAAGACAGTAGGCATTTGATTATATAAGGCCGGAGGTGAAAGGCAGAAAGGTCCGGGAGTTATCAGTATGGAGATAGCTTATAAAATCATCAGACTAGATGAAATAAACAAGAGAGTATAGTAAAAGGGCTCAAGGACAGAATCTGGGGGCTCTTTATTGTCTAGCGGTTGGTGAGTGGAAGAGTAACAGATAAATGAGATTAAGAAAGAGCAAAGGAAGGGATGAGAAGAAAACCAGCTAAGTGCTAATAATGTATTATTCATATGTGCTGTCCTAATACATACCCATTGTGTCCCATTTCTTTTCCTTAATCTGACAGCACCATCACTAGGGGTGTGTGTGTGTGTGTGTGTGTGTGAGTGTATGTGTGTGTGCATGTATGTGTGTGTGCATGTGTGAACTACATGGAAAGCACAGTGTTAATTACTTTATGTATATAGCAGAATTATGGAAATGTTAATTGGTATCTTTTAAAACAATTTTTATTCTTTTATAGTTAGGTTCAATGTTGACCTTATTGGGAAATTTAATTTGGTTCTCATCTAGTTTGGTCTGTGACCAGAATCATGGAAAGAACTGAGTTTATGGGCTGAGATGCCACTGTACATGTTTGCAATACATGATGATTATATACATCATGGGGAGATGGCACAAGCACATACGTATTTTTTTTGTTATACACTCACTTAGGAAAAGTTTTCTCTTCTGATCCCCTCTCCAGAACAGGGAAGCTAAGTTTCTGTGTTAATTATGGGCAACTTTTATAATCCTCTGAGACAGATGGCTCTGTTCAAGGGTGAAAAGAGTTGGAGGTTTATGCTTTGAATGGAATAGGGAAGGAAGCAGCTGGAATCCTGGGAAAGAACTGATTTTTTCCTTCTCTATCTCTGGAAATGGGTTAAACATTGCATGGGTTAAACAGTAGATATTAGAGACTAGAGTTTAGTTAGCTTGTAGCTCTCTAGTGGCAGCCAGACCTTGGCAGCAGGAAGGCTGCCTGGAAGTGTATAGAGATTAAAGAGTGACTGCCACAAGCTTGACAGCATTCAGTAAGAAATTTGTGTTTCAGAGGATAACTTGGGTGATATCCATTTTAGAGCCTGATAAAGGCTCAGTGACAGGGAAGGACAACGAGGCATTTGACACAAAATTACATTGAGTCTGAGCCTCAGGCTAGGATTTAAGGGTTTGCAGGATGGCCTTTGTTATGGTGTAATACTTGGCTGATTTGAGAAGTTCCCTAGGACTGAGCTACTCAGGCTCATTACTAAACTTTGGGGAACAATGGCCAGGTCACTGTGCACTGAGAGAGAGATTTAATCCTAGAACCAAAGTAGGGGATACCTATGCATTGCAGGCAGGGAAAAGAACCAGCCAGGCTATTACCTCAGACTTCTGGATTATATCATTATAGCAGTAGACAAGAGCATTAATTAAATGATAAAACTCCAATTTCTCTCCTTTGCATTGCAAAGGAAATTGTACTGTTGGGTCTAATCTCCAGTTTCTGGGACAATCAAGAATGGCAAGGCTTAAAAAAGGAGTGACTTAATTTTCTAAAAATAAGACCCTGGGGCTTGGATGGTTCATTGAAAAATGAACAGAAATAAAAGGCCTCTGAGTTTGTATATTACCATTTATACATTAAAAAGACTTGGGAACCATCTTAGTTATTCTCTTGTTGCTAGACAAAATAACAGACACCCTTGAGTTTGAGGAGGAAAGGTTTATTTTAGCTCACAATTTATAGAGGTTTCAGTCCATCATTGGCTGGCTCCAAGGCAAGGCAGCAGGGCAGAAAAGAAACAGTCCATGGTAGGAAAGGCAAGAGGCAGAAATCAGTGAGCCTTCCTTTCCCTTTTTATTCTATTCATGCTACAAGCCCAGGGGTTGGTGGTACCCACACACAAGGTGGGCTTTCTCATTATTCACACTCAGAAGTGTGCTAAACCAATTGGGGCCAATCCAGTTATCAAATCCATAGCACCCATGACTAGCCACCTCCCCATAGCCCCATCTATGAGCAAGCACATGGGGCTTTGGGGGGACATCTAGACATAAGCCATAACAGGAGCTGTTTGCTGAGTAAGAAATCAGATTGTCATGAACTTTTGTTATTTTCTTGTTCTGTGTAGTTTTGGAGAGTAAGCTGTAAGCTACATGAAAGTACAAATATTCACTACTAAATCCCAGCACATGAATAGTACTCAATACATTTTCAATAAATGATTAAATATATGCATGAAAACCTAAGTGTAAAAATTAGAGAAGATCTTTTTTTTTTTATCATAACTGGGGATTGAACTCATGAGCATGCGCTTGCAAGGCAGGCACTTATGCCACTGAACTAAATCCCCAACTGAGATTTTTTGCTTACTTTATCATTCTTTCTTTGTTTCTTTTTTTTTTTTTGGTACTGGGAATTGAACTCATGACCCAGCACTTGACAGGCAGGCACTTGTGCCTCTGAGCTAAGTCCCGGTCCTACTTTATCTTTCTAATAATTTAATGTATTAAAAAATTAGGGGCTCAGAAGATGGATTAGTGGTAGGGCATTTGCCTAATGTGCTGAAGGAGCTCAGTTTAACTGCCAATACCCAACTCACACATCCAAATTATATAGATTCTCTTTGAAAGGCAGTGAAATTCTTTATCACTAGTGTGAAACAGGAGCTAAAGAACCATTTTTTTGGGAATGTGATATGATCTATTCATTAAATAATGCTCAGACCATACAACCTTCAGTATGATAGCCATATCCAGAGGTATCTATTCATAGGCCTGGCTGGCTCCAAGGACAAGTAGAAACAATCCTCATAATTTAAGAGAAATCTTTTAAGTAGTAGGTGTCAGTGGCATGTTTATTAAACAAATGTTCAACAGATTTTCACAACAGCAACAAATAGTATTTCACAACATCAAATCTCCCTTACTAAGGAAAAAATGACAATTACAACAAGTTTGATGATTTAGATTATTTTTTCATGTTTTCTGGGGGCAAAACCAGTGTCCTCACTTTTTTGTTTCTTTGTCATTTTCAAGTTTTTCTGCTCTCATTTTCTTTACCTCTTCTCTGGCCAGGTGTCCCCGGAAGACTGCTTGGATTTTGACAGCAGCAGTTTCCTCTTTATTTTCCCCTGAAGACTCCTTCATCAAAAGGAAAAAAAATAAAAGACTTTTCAAACCACCTGTATTTTTGATGCCATTAAAATATATGCATAAATTTAATCAATTTAGGGATCTGTTGCTTCCTGCAGAAGTTTATATATTGTCACGTTGTACATGTACCAAATGGCAAATGCCAAAATAGCAGGCACTTTGTGTGACGGTCTTTAATATATCTCTGCAATAACAGATCACTGCCGATTTCCTTTTTGGGGGATCCAAAATAGTTCTTATTTAAAAATTTCCTGAGCAATAACATTTTTGGGGGGGAGCAGGGGACAAAGTAAGATTCCTTGAAGCATGGTAAAAATGTTAAGATTAGTAAATGAGCCGTTTGGAAATAATCATGATGACATACAATGGATTAAAATGCTAATGCTTTGATTTCTAAACAATTAGCAAATTGAAACCATACATTTCATAGTGGAATGCCAAAGAGAAATCCATTTACTTTGGTAATGTCAGGTTTAACATGGTTGACTGAACTTTGGCATATAGCTTATTCTTTTTCCTCTCCTTCTTTAAGGCATAGGTATAATTTACATACAGCAAAATGCATGGATTCTAAAAGCATAACTGAACAGATATATAGCTTTTAATATATCTTACACAACTCTGAAAAAAATCTATCACTTGCAGTGAAAAGTTTTCTCTACCTTTCCAAATGTTGAAGAGGAAATCATCATAGATTGAATGAGCATATTCACACACACACACACACACACACACACACACACACACACACACACACACACAGAGGCATACAAACACATGCATGTATATATGTGTATATACATCATCCAAAATTTGTACTTATATGAGTGTCTTTACTTCAAAAATGAGATCACAGTACTGCACCAGTGTCTTTCCCAACATAACAGTATCTTGGTTTTCTTTTTCTATGTTACTACTTACTATATAACTCTGCCCATTTTCTTTCTTGACAACATTTCATTCCACCGAACTGATATACTTTGATCTATACACTCAAATCTCCTAATGATGAACCTTTGGGTTCTTCAACCTTCCCCCATCACATCTCTATAATGATGACATTATAATATGTGGCTGCAAATTTAGCTTTTAAACTTTTAAATATAGGCCAGGGATTTAGCTCAGTCGCTTATGTGCCTGCCTGGCAAGCACAAGTCATGAGTCCGATCCCCAGTACCCGAAAAACAAAAAACAAAAAAACAACTTTTAAATGCAAACAGAATGATATAAAATTCTCTCAGCTAATGCCTTCAACTGAGCAAGCAGTTTTTTCAAGTTGGAAATCAATGAAATCCCAACTCAAACTCATGAAAATCTATATAAGTGTGTCCAACAAAGATGTAAGTAAATGGCATGTTTTCTGTCTTCTTTAATATTATTGCATCTAATGTCAATGTTAGTGTTGATATAATTCTGGAATAACTGTAAACACTAGAGGAAAAAGCTGGGTGTCACTGGGTGGGAAGAAGTTATTCCTTGAGGAGCATGTCCATTTTAGTCCATTGCTTGGTAAGAAACTGGGACATCAGGACATGAGAAGGAACTCAGAAGTTTGGCTTCTGGCATTGTAGAGTGTGAGTTCTTTCTTCCTTGGCCTGGTCCTCCCGAGTTTGGACTACGAAGAATGTAGGCAGTAGTTTGCTATTAAGTGTTTTAATCTTGGACTCACCAGCAAATCAAACAAAGACAAGCCTGATTTGTAGTGTTTGTCCCAGTCTTAATACTCTCAACAGGATGTTTTCAAGCTATTAAAATTATATCAGTGAATATGGAGTTGGGTAGAGCATGCACAATCACTTCCTGAATGAATGCTAGCTTTCACACACTGCTGAATACAGATGGGCAGACTCACCCAGGGAGAAGCATTATTTGCAAAGGGCTGTGGATGGAAAATGAGTAAGCCACACTACGTAAAGACATTTTACTTGGCTCTATGAAATTCTCTTTGGTTTTCCTTTTGTTACCTTGCATTGTGGTGGTGATAGGTAAAATTACTGAAAAACTCCTGAAGTAGAAGATGAATCTGAAAGCTCAAGACTGGGACTGTAAGTTCTTCTATCTGTGTTTCCTATCAGGAGATTTTCTATCCATTGACAATCTTCAGAAATAAGATTTTGTTTATTTATATTTTTTGCATTTTACCTTTTTTTTCTGGTGGTGAGGATTGTGCTCACTAGGCATACACTGTACAATGGAATTATATCCCTAATCCTAAGAGTTTTCCACTGTAAGTGGCATGGCTGAAAATGATCTACCTGTTAGTTTATTATTGATGTTAACCTAGAAAGCAAAATTATAATTTTAACAATATAAAAAATGGACTGATGTGTGTTTGAAATATAGTTTTAAATAGTAATATCACTTTGTAGAACTGCAACATTATATGTAAAAATACTACATTCAGAGATGCCTGGTGCTTTTCTCATCCAGGTTCATGTTTCTCAGGTAATTTTGGTCCTAGTGGGAGGGGAGAGGGTCAAAAGGCCGTGTTTTACTTTATTTTTATTTTTGGTACTGGGGATCGAATTCATCACCTTGTGTTTGCCAGGCAGGTGCTTATACCACTGAACTAAATCCCCAGCCCTAAAAGGCAGTGTTATGAAAATAAAAAAGTCTAAGATCAAACTGCTCAAGACTAATTAGCAATTAAGTTATTAACAAGTAGGGAGAATTAAATATATATCTTTTAACAAGGAAAATATGTTGGAAAAAATAAGTGAAAATACTAAGGGAATATGTATTAACAAATACCAAAGATGTAGGAGTTGTCAAAATGTTGGTTTTCTGCTTTTGGAATGTGTATTTTATTTCTTTTAAAAACAGACAATTGTCTCCTACTAAAAGCCGATAAGATGTGGTAATGAATTCTGAAGTATAAAAAAGAGGTACCAGTAATTTCTAAAATAGTAATAAATGGCATCATGTTCCATAGCATGAAGTTGACTTTTTAATGAAGTTTATGGATTAAAAACTGAAGTAAGTTTTGCTGTGGAAAATGATTTATATATAAAAAGAGAAACTAGCTCTGCCAACTTTGATACAGCTATTGAAGTCTCCCTCCAAAATAGAGGCACTGCTAATTCACCACCTATGGGAAGAAATTCTCTAACCCATAAAACAGGAATTTAAGGACATGCAAATGAATCATCTAAAGCCTTTAGAATTCAAAATGAAAGCAAAACGCTTTGAAATTTCTGTTTAACCCCAGGATAGGCTGGGGATATAGCTCAGTGGCACAGTGCCCTGCCTGGCAAGTGGGAGCCCCTGAGTGTGATTCCTGGAACCAACCCTCCCCCTCAAAACCCCAAACAAACAAAAACCAAAAAATCAAGGATATGATGTTTTTCAACATTATCCTTTTGATTTCAATAAAGCATGAATATTAATAAAATATGAGCACCGAAAATCTAGTGAAATACAAATAGATAGGACACACCCATATATGCAGGTACAGAGAGATGGAACTTCACTTTTGAACTCAGGGGATAATTGAAGGCTACTCCCTAGGATATTCTCCAGGTCTGTTGGAGAATGTCAAAACCTGAACACGTTAATTCCTTTTTATTCTAACTAATTAAAAGCTAGTGTCTTATGGCTGAAGGTATTAACTCAGTTGTGTAGAATAGTGTTCTCAGTATTATTATTATTTTCTTATTATTATTACTATTGTTTGAGACAGGGTCTCAGTGATGTCGTACAGGCCAGCCCTGACCTTCTGGTTTTAAGTGATCCTCCTGCCTCAGCCCCCTGAGTAGCTGGAATTACAGATGCAGGTCACTATGCACAGCTAATTTTCTCAAATTTTATTATATCTACAAATTTGGGGCCCCTGTTAAGATTTAACTTCTGACTTAACTGGGGTTTGAAATGAGACTTTGAACTTCTCTCAAGATTCCAGTGGATGCCACTGATGCTAATCCCACATAGTCTTCATCAACCATTCTTCTTCATCGGAACTGCATATCACAGAGGATGCTCTGAGTGGCAATTTTCTCACCTTTCTCAAGGATGGTACAAAGTGGGACCATGATAGATGCAAAGGCAAGACTGATTCTGTGTGCAATGGGCACCTTTGATTTAGGGTTCTTTCTCTCTCTCTCTCTCTGAAGAAACTTGTTTGAGAAAGGTGATCTTTGAAGACACTGCTAGTGACAAAGATAGGTTCAGTTTCTGAAGAGATTAGCTGGATAGAGAATTTTATACTTTTACCATTTGCTAATTTTAATTACCCTTTTGTAACATGTCAGTGATACTAATTAGGCTAAAAGTATTCATTTAGTTTTTTGGTACCAGGCATTGAATTCAGAGCCTTTACCCTGAACTATATCCCTAACCTTTTTTATTTTTGAGACAAAGTCTCCCTAAGTCACCAAATTGCCCAGGCTGGGCTGGAATTTGGAATCCTCCTAGCTCAGTCTCCCAAAGTGCTTATGGGCATGTGTGACCACACCTAGCTACTAACAGTGTTTTTAAAATAAAGTATCATGCATTGATTCATTCAATAAGGTATTTGTTGAGTATCTGTCCTTGCTAAGCACCTGAAAAATAAGACATGGAGCAGAGAGTGATTCTATAACTTTCAAGCACATTCTTATTGATCATCTTTAAACTTAAACTAAGTATCTATACTTGATTCAGATACTTTAGAAAAGAATTTGTCACCAGAAAAGCATAATTAGAAAGTTTTAACAAATTATTTGTAATACTTTATACAATTCTCACAATTTGAGGAAAATTATAGTAATTAATGTTTTGTAGTAAGGAAAAATAGCCAAATCCAGTAACTTCATAGGACTGTACCTTGAATGCATGATTGTTATAGTAGCGGTCGTCTATCTTAGCCCCCCATTCTGCTGGATCAAAGTTGGTTTCTAAATAAAAACATAATAATTTCAGACTTATTTGGAACTCATTAAAATAAATCTAAAGCAGTAACACAAAATGAGTTTCTTGTTTCAGATAACAGGTACTTTATTGACAGGTAACAATTGGCTTATATGTCCATCAACAGAAGAATGGATAAGGAAAATGTGGCATTTATATACAATGGACTACAACTCTGCCTTAAAGAAGGACGAACTTCAGTTTCTGTAGGAAAATGGATACACCTTGAGATCATTAATGTTATACAAAATGAATCAGACACACAAGCTTAAATATCATGTGGTTTCTCTTATATGAGAAACCCTAAGCATAATGATAGCGTCAAAAAATCTTAATGTTATTGTACATAGCTAAGTACAGCAGACAATAACCAGTGATCAGTAATATATGATGGCAAACAGACACTGGTGATCCTTATATTTACAAAAGTACTAAAACACATAATTTCCTCATAGAATTTATAACAAAACAGGAAAGAGAACAACTGTCAATATTTAAGTGGAGACACATAAATGTGTACCCGTAAATTCAAGTATATAAAAACAAATGCTTTTTTCCATAACTATTTTCTGTAACTTTTTATTATGGAAAATTCCTAACTTAGATAGTAGAGAGTATCAAATCCCTATATTTACACTACTGAGATTCAACAATTGGCAGCTCATGACTTATTTTATCTACCCTCCTTCCTTCTGGTTATTTTCCAGTCCTCCTTTTGATTTATTTTCAAGCATCCTATCACTATTTCTACAAATATTTATTTCAGCATTTCTAAAATATACTCTTTTAAAACATAACTACAACATCATTATCATACCTAAATATTCTAATTCTCTAATACCACCAAATTTCCCCATTGTGTAATATGCATAATTTTATATATTTATAATTTAATTCAAATTAGACCTACCCAAAATAGGAACAATCTTTCATTGTTATATGTTTTAAATTGCTTTTAATGGAAAGCCCTCATCCTCCCCTCATTTTTTCTTGCAATTTATTTGTTGATAAAGCTGGGTCATTTTTCCTTTGGAATTTTCCACAGTTTAAATATTTCTATCTCCATGGTGGCTTTTAAAATGATCCTTTGCCCTTGAATTTCCTATAGCTTGGTAGTTAGACCTACAGGTTTGATACGATTTAGCTTTGGTACTTTTTTTGGTGGGGGGTAGGGAAGAATATTTGGTAGTGCCGTGTAATCTTTTCAGGAGATTAATTATATCTCATTTTATTCTTATAATTGTATAATTAGCATCAGATAAATTGTGTAGGGTTGGTTGCATAATACTAATATTGTAACAATCATTACTTGTTTATTTCTGGAGGAAATAATGAAAAAATGAATGAATAAAGAATATTGAATAAAGAAAATAGCCTCATCAACTATATAGTTACCCTGAAATGCCATTCTTACACCAAAGAAAGGTTAAAGTTTAATTTTTCCTTTTTATTTATCAATTTTCAGAATAATTAGTTGTTTCCCTAGAACCCTCTCAAGGTGATCAATGAGTGTTAAATTTTGTTTGTAGCATTCTGAATTTATGAATATTTAACACACTGGATAAATTCCAATGCATTGTATTTATTATTCTTTTTTTGGTTCTGAGAATCGAACTCAGAACCTTGTGCTTTGTATTTATTATTCTTATTGATGCTTTGTGCAAAATTTTGGCCAGTGGCAGCTTACTCAGGAGCTCAGATTCTCCTAAGTCCTTGGCAAATAACCCTAGTAATCTTTGAGGATCTTATTTTTTGGTATCACAGGATGGTCAGCCTCACTGTATAATCATGTATATATTTTGGCATTAGCTTGTATTATAAGAAGGCCTAATTCCTGGGAAACAGTATTCAGACATGACAACCTAGTGTTGAGGTGTTTATTCGTATAGGGTTGGTCACTGTTTTGAGGTCTTTTTCACGTATGGAACTATAAGCTACTTTTTTGAGTTTTTGAGAGAAAACATTCTGAGGTCATATGGATATTTTTTAGATTCAAATTTAGGATTATGGAATTTTAAAACCTTTTTCATTCTGATAATTGTGCAGCACTTTCCCTGCACCAGAAACCTTATTCTTGATAACACTAGCACAGTTATTCAGTTTATTCTACAATATATAAAAGAATAACTTCTAGGATAGCTGTGTTCATCAGTTCTGCATTACTGTAAAAAGCATATGAGGTGAATCAATTTTTAAAATATGAAGGGATTATTTTGACTCATAAGTTTGGACGTTTTGGCCACAATCAACTGCCTCTGTAGTTTGGACTTGTGGCTACATAATATAACATGGCAGAAGAGTATGGGGAGGCTTGTTGATCATGGCTGCATGCAAAAGAGAGAGGAAGAGACCGGTGTCCTGCAGTACCTTTCAAGGGCACACCTCCAGGGACCCCAAATCTCCCACTAGCTCTACCTCCTAAAGGCTCTGTCGCCTTCCAACAGCATCACAAACTGGAAGCTAAGCCTCTAACACCTGGCCTTTGTGGGACATTCCAGGTCCAAGATATACCACTCTACTATAGAATCTCAGTTTGTAATTTGTTGTATGATTTTGGAAAATATGGCCACATTTGTGTTTGTGAGGGAAAGATGGTGTGGTCATGTTTGCCACCTGATGCACAGTTTGCAAATGAAAACAAAATTCTACCAAATGTTTTTGTTTGTGAACCAAACCATTGCAAATCAAAGCATTCATGAACCATTGTACCACTGTATTAACCATGATATTACTGAAAACAGTTTAAGGTTTTTAAAAGCTCACTTAGCGTTTAGGATACATCTGCTGTAGATGGATGGCCAGGTAACTGTTATAAAGTCACTTAAAATAACTCCTTTTAGGTTTTTATGTTACTTACTCAGTATTAGTTCTATGTCTCAATTTGCTTTTAAATTTTATGGATTGCCTAACAATTTTTTAAAATTAATTTTATAACTATGCCAAACATTAATGAACCCAAGTTCAAAATATATTCTATCCTGTTCCCTCTACCCTGTTTCCTTTTAAAAATAATGATTTTTTAAAAGATTCTTAAAGATATAAGCCATAATGTATTCATATCAACTTTTGTCAAATAAACAGTATATTAAACTTCTTTCCTTTTTTTTCATTGATCCCTGAAGATCATTCCTAGCGTTATCTAGAGACTCTCATTAATTTATACAGCTGTATATTATTTCAATGTGTATTGTGTTTATTAAATCAGTTCCCTATTATGGGAGTTGTAGCTGTGGCTCAGCATTAAAGCACTTGCCCAGCACACACGAGGCTCTGGGTTCAATGAATCAGCACTGCAAAAACAAAAACAAAAACAAAAATCCCTATTATAGTTATTTGGGTTGTTTCAACAAATAATGATATAATGAAAGTGGGGAGGGTGAACTTCTGTGTCAGAGGTTAAATACACGTGTAATTTGGGTGGATACTGTTGAGTCTTCTTGAAGTTGTACCATGTGCCATTTTGCATCTCCACCTGTAACGTATGTGTAGACTTATCTTCCCTAGCCTTGCCTATGGAGTATATTGGCAAACTTTTGGCTTTTTGCCAATATTGTGGTGGGTGGTTGTTGGCAGCTCAGTGTAGCTTTGATTTGGACTTCTCTTATGTCTCACTTTGAGTAGATTTTCATATGTTAAGGGCCATTTGTATTTATTTTTGTCTGAACTGTATTTGTTCATATCTCTTGTCCATTTTTCTATAGGGTTATTATAAGTATATGTAACCCACTGTTTTTACAGGCAGTTTATTAGGTTTATTAACCTACATGGGTAGAAACTGCAAATGTTTTCCTCAGCTTGTCATTTGTATTTTAATTTTCCTTATGGTGCTTTTTGTCATGTAAAAGTTTACTTTTATGTTGTCAATGCTATCAATCTGTTCCCTAATTGCAGCTGGAATTTTGAAGTAATTCAAGCAATTTAGCTAGCAAATTTTTCTCGTCTTATGTTACAGGGAAATTCATCCATGTTTTCTTTTAGTAGTTGTATGGTTTCTTTTTAAAAATATTTGCATCTCTGATCAATTTAGAATTTATCCTAGTACATGATACAAGACATCAATCCAATTTTGTCTTTTGCCATCTTTATCTCCATATAATTTAAGAAGTTCACTTTCCTTTAGTGATTTGATATCAATTGTATCATAATATTATATACTGTTTCCTGTCCCAAAAAATAAAAAATAAGAGTAGTCACCACCTATGAAGAATGATGGCAAGGCAATTCTTGCATCATGGAGACAATGGGCTAGAAATCCATAATGACCTTTTTTTTTTGGCCTTTTTGGAAAAACTAAAATCTGACTGTTGGCTAATTCATCTTTGGTTGATATGTATGGAAGTGGGTGTAATGCTTAAATTTTTTTCAAATGGTTTTACCCACTGTTTATTAGTTAGAGAGCTAGCATTCTGAGGCTATTAAACTTAATCATCAATTGCTTTTATTACTGTGATCCAGTAAGAATGACTCAAATGCTTCTGTAATGGGATGTTTCGGACTTCTAAAATTAAGCAAATGACTAAAGACTTTTTCCTGTATGAATCTGTAAAATTATAATAACAAAATTAGTGTGATGTTAATGATAACTCACCTTTTTTTCCTAAGAGATTTATCTTAATAACCTTTTTCTCTTAAGTACTGTTTATCAAATGATATTAGTGGAATTTAAAGTTTCATATTGTACAACAAATATCTACCCTAAATGGATTTGAAAAAGACCAGTGATAGGAAACTGGCAGAGATTTTGAGGTCTGCAGGGGCAGGACAAAGTGGTGGAGCTGGACAGGGGTATGGGCGTTGTTTTAATTCTGGTTTTGTGTTAGGTTTCCTCCCTCCGTGAAACAGTTTATAATTGAATGTCTTTTTCCCTAGGGCTATTTCTAGTTGCCTTTACCACTCTGCTGATACACCATAATCAAAAGTATTAACAACTGCTCAAAAATGGGTTTCTAGTCAAGAATAGGTTTTTAGAAACCAATAATTCCCATTTTGACCACTGGGACAGTACTGATAGTCATAAACTTTCAAGACCTTGGATTTGCAGATTTTTAGTAATGGAAGTGAAGGAACTTTGTTTTGGCTCTCAATCAAAGAGTTACTATTAGCAAGGATTTTAGTCTCTGTGCAGAAGGGACTTTGAGAGGATAAAGAATATAAATTACCTTCCTAAGCTGGCAGTTTGCTTTTCAAAGCAGTTTGTCTCTGTGCCTTTATTGAAGAACAGTTTCATATACTCAAGTGAATACCAATTTATTTAATCTAAGGAGTGTTAAATTATTTTTATAACACTTATAATACTTTCAAATGAGAAGAATCAAAATTTCAAGAAAATGGCAAATTATCTTCTCAGAAACAATAGACAGTCAACTACTGGGGATGCATAGGAACAATCTACTAAAAAAGTAGAGGATGTGCTGTCTGATTTTTTTCAGTTTCCCTTGTATCGTAAGAAATAAAATAAAGTGGTCAGGAAAATAAACCAGTAATACTGAATAATGTGGAACTCATTTAAGAGAAGCTGTCGAAGAGGCACATACTGTTTCAAATAGCAGGAACAGTTACTTGAAGGCACTTGCTTCCTAACAGCTTCTGTAGAAGGGACATGGTCTTAAGTTTTGCCATAACCACTTAAGTCTCTTATTTTAAAAAATCTTACTCTCTCTTTTCTCAAGAAGGTTCTTAAAATACGCTGCTGCAAAAGCTGGTATATTTTCCGGTTGCTCCCTCAGGATCTCTCGTGTGAGCCCTTCAAGAAGGTTCCCAAATCCTTGTGGAATTCGGAGGTAGGTGTTGGAGAATGGATTCGCCGCCATCTTGAGAAGAACTGCCTATGGTGCCTACAGAGTCATTAAAGAGTACTAAGTTTATCTAATTTTAATGATATAATCGCAATTATGACAACCACTTATTCCCGAGGCCCAAATTTTCTGGACTTTCATTGCTAATCAGAATATCACAAATATAGACCCATTCAACTGGCTAAATAATTTTCTAAAAATTACAAAAACAAAGTGTTCCTTATGACACTTAGAATTTTTTCTCTCTTCCTATCCTGGAAAGCCGAGGGCAGTTGTTGCTCTCCTATAACTATCTAGTGTGAATGACTGTTAAACTGTTAGTTTAATTAAATTATCAACTTCTCAGAAGACCCTGTTTAAGGTCTGAAATAGGAAATTTAGAAGTAGATACTAGTCCTGGCTCTAGAAATTCTTTTAACTTGTTGAGTAAGTTTCACGATGCTTTTTTTTCTCAGCTGCCACTTCTGGAGCATGACCTATGTGTCCTGAGGCATCTCTGTACTTTGGAATGGGGTTGAGGAGGGAAGGTGGTCAGGATTTTGAATCCCAGCCTCCAAACTTGTGGAATTCTTCTATTTTCTGGTATGGTCTTGACCAGGCCTTCTTCTTTTGTTTTGGGCTACAAAGGCTAGATTAAGAGTAGATGTCAAGCAGTGAGCTGGGCTGCTATGGAAAGAATTCCGAGGGGCCTGCTGGGTTTGTATGAAGTGTGTGTCGGCGGGCGGAGCGATGACCGGCGCCCAGGATGGGGTCCAGAGTGTTTAAAGAGGCCCGGTCTCCCCTTCTCCCTCTCCCCCCTTCTTTTCAGGCACTGAGTCATTTTAGGGGGTGCGAAACAAACTGGCCAGGCCCTAAACCGAGCCGAGGAGTGAGAGCGGATGGAGGGAGGGGAAGACAAGTCAACGATTTCAGAATGCCTACGAAAGGGCTGTCTTAGCTCTTAGTCTGCTCCAGGGGTTCCAGGTGTGTGAATCTACCTTACCTCTTGTTTCTCTCCCAGCTGGTGCCGTGGGTTAGAATTGTTTTTTTTCCTCGTTGCTGGGTAACGGTTTTTTTTTTTTGGCTAAAAACTACGGCGGCCGACAGGAGAGAAAGGCGCCTCGCTCTGTAGCCGCGGTAGATTTCGCGGACTGAGTCCGGAAGAGGGCGGGGTCGGTGTCTCTGGCCCCGCCCCTCCCACAGAGACCCCGCCCCCAAACCCTGCAAGCCCCACCCCTTCAGGCACAGGTCCGGAGCCTCACGCTGCGGAGCCTGCAGGGCGCAAGTATGGCCGCCCCTGGGGCTGTACTTGGGCTGGTGCTGTCTGTAATCCTGTGGGCGGATGGAAGTGCAGGTGAGGCAGATCGGCCCTGCCGCGCCCCGGCCGCTCAGCCAGTGCCGGCTCCGAAGTCCCGCGTCCTTTTCGGGTCCCCACTAGCTTCCACTCAAGGTCGGAAAGGGACCTTTTCTGACCAGGCCTGGTGCGCGCGCGTCTGCAACGCCCAAGCCCGCGCCTCAGCTTTCTCCACCTGCTCCGGCCTTGGCACGTCGCCTGAGGGGCAGGGGGGAGTTCCACTGATCCGAGAGAGGAGGTGCAGACGTGCCCCCGACCGAGGGCCTCGGGGGAGCTCGGAGGGAAGGGGGCGAAGCTAGTTAGATAATATTTGAAAACAGGTGACTGAGTCATCCAGAACATTTCAGCAGCTGCCCCCTCAGTGGTGCCCTCGGGGAGGGTTTGCATCAGGCTGGGTTCCTTGCGGGAATTGCATTTTACTAGTTTTAAGTGGTTATTAGGGCTAAGAAACACAGCCCCCTCACTAGCTCAGAATAATTTAAGGCTCAGCTTTGATTTCTGGTGCCGTCTGGAGATACTGATGGTGGAGTAATAACGCGTGGCATTGCGGGTTACCATCACACTGGTTATTGTGCAGATCAGAGGCTGGCTGTCACCAGAATACCCTGAGCTGGACACGGTGAGGCCAGAAGAAAGAATCTGTCTGCTAATGCAGAGTAAAGTGATAGTCCCCCCACACTTTCCTTCAAACCTCTTGAAAAGTGGAATCCAAAGATCCCTGTTGAGAAACAAAAGTTAAGCAGGGAGAATGGCACGACTGCTATTCTACTTACACATCTGCAAAATACATTCAGACAAACAGCAGTCCATAAATGTATGTATCTTCTAAGAGTTCAACATTTCCCCTCGTTCCTACTCATTGACCTTTGGCGTCTGTTACACGGGGTGAAGAGAGGATTAAAAGAGAGAATAGGGTCACGGTTTTATTAGATTTTTCTGTTAACAGATATTAACTTTAATATCAGCATTTTGTCTCTTTGGGTCGTTTCACTCAATCACTTTCATTAATTCTGACTATATTTTTCATTCATTCTTCCTTGCTCTAAGTTTCTCTTCCTTCTTACTTGGTTGACTATCCTGGCATCTTTTCTTTAAACCACCAGTCTCCCTTTGCCCATGTTTAACATGTAATATTTGAGGTGTACAAAGCTACATGTAACAATGAGACAGTTCAGTGACACTTTAGCTCACACCCAGTTTGAGAACTATGACAGTTTTGTTGAGACAGCAGTGGACTGTTCAGTGGTGTCTGCCAGGCCCCTGTCCCAATCCAGTTGACCACTTTCCCAGTTTGGTTGGTCCACTTGTAACGCTTTGACCTATAGCACTCAGTCTTGTATTTCTATTCCAACCCCAAAAAATGGAGAAGTTGAAGAAGAAGAACAACAACAAAGTTCAAATATTAATTAATTGTGTCTTGTGTTTGATCCAACAGTCTTGCTCTCATCTTGTTTGTCCATTGGCCAATTCCTGAGTGAAGTTCCATTGTCTAATCAGGTTGGAATTTGAGCTTTTCTAAAGACAAGGAATATGATTTTTCCTTGACTTATCATCATTATCTAACTACTGGAAGTTAGAACAACTTTAGAATCTGGTGACTGGTGTTAGCGTTATCTGAAATGAGTTTGTGATTTGAGGCCAAAGTCTAGTCTCCAGGGTGCCTACCACAGCAAAGCTCTATAGAAGAATATGAGTTCTGGGCCTGGGATTTAGCTCAGTGGCTTAAGCACCTGCCTTGCAAGCACAAGGTTGTGAGTTTGATCCCCGGTACAAAAAAAGAATGTAAGCTCCCTGCTGGCAAAATTTTTTATCTGTTATTACTGTTTTTTTTTTTTCTCATCACTTGTTATTTCTTCAATGCTTAAAATAGTACCTAGCATGTACTACATATCAATAAACATTTGCTGAAATTAATGACTAGGCAAGCTTGGGTCTTAGTGTGTTGATCAGCAATATGATCATACTTCTTGATCAGTAATTAATGTGATCATGTCAAGATTATAAACATCTTTTCCATCTCTAATATTCTTTAGGCCAGCATAATGGTAGGCACAGAGGCTCGGTAAACATGTGTTGGTGAGCACAGACTGGCTTGAAAAGGTATTTCCCCAGCCTGTGGGCCACTGTCTGCACACACAAATAAGCAACCAGCAGCCAGTTTTTTCTCCCCATCCCTGTACTTTCACCCTCTCTCTGAGGAGCTTTTCTTTATGCACTCTTTTGTTCCTTATGAAGCACCTACCCGAGATGGGGCCCTCCCACACATGTGCCTCCCTCTTCCCCCAGCAGACTGCCAACCTGCTTATGCAATTCTGACTGTTGTGATCTCTTCCTAGAGTATTTTGCTCATGGTAATTGTGTATTTCCGGCCCTGTGGGCCTTCTGGGTGATCTTTGATTATCATATAGGTTTCATGATGGAACTATCTCATGGGGGAGAGGGAGCTGAACAGTTTTAGGGTCTGGGCTGTTATTCAGAGAGCAGTCTAAATATACCATCAAGCTTGCGGAAGAGACCCCATTAGGTATACTTCCCTGTTAAATGCAGTCTCTGGGGCCTGGCCTCATTTGTAGCTTCTAGGGAAGAAAGTGTCAGCCTTGTTAATTCTAATTCTCTTTCCTGCCGATCAGGTTAGCTTACAACCCTTAAAAAAAAACAAACCCTTACTTTTGTAAATTTTTTTCTTTTAGGGATTTTTTGGGGGTCTGTTTTGTTCATACAAACCTGGACATAAGTTTTATTACTTTTCTTGTTAAGTGTTGATAAGCAGCTCACTGACATGACTTGGATTGATGCTTATTATTGAAAACGTATTTCAGTATAGGCTGGAAGTTAAAAATAGGAATGATCTCGTTAAAGTGAGTTCTTATTCAGTCTTGTTAGTGATTCTCTAGAATCGAATGCAGTTTCAAAAAACATAAACTGCACAGTTTTAAGTGTGCTTCCTTTTTTCTTTTTGTATAATTTAGCTTATGAAACAGATATAATTGTGATAAAAGATCTTTATTTAAAAGGCTTTCAACCAGTCTTTCATTGACCTTATTCTTGTATCTGGATTCATCTGAATTTACCTGTGAAGGAAGCACTCTTGTCAAGGATATTCATAAATGCAGTACATTGGGTCATCAAAAAGCCAAAATAAGGGAAATTATTTGGAGGAAATTAGCATTAATAGGATGGAAGGGAGGAAATAAGAGGGGGAAAATATTAGAGTAGCTTTGTTGGAAAGAGGCATATCTCTTTTATTTCCAGCTACTAGGAGTGGGTGTGGTAATGGAAAATCTAGGAGGGAAGTGGTTTATTTTTCATATAAACACCATCTGTGGAGTGCATGCAAGGTGCAGATACATTTTAGTGATTCTGGGGGGAGAAAGTCAAGTGCTGGAGCCAAGTTTGAGAACAAGAGATCAGCAGCTCTGAAGAGGGGGGCGGAGTGTGGTGATACAGTGGTTGTCCTTGGCTGCTGGAATTTTCCTTAATGATCATCCTGTCCTATGAGGCATATTGTTGGAATACATTCTTGTTAAGTCGCTTGTCTGATTAGAAGAAATAAGGTCTAGCTTGAGGTTAAAAGGAGTGATTATACTCAAAATTCTTTTGTATAAAGATTGTATACCTTGCTGTTCTACCAGATGAGTTGGTAACAAACCTCTTCTAATGCTGCTTCCCTAAGTGTTTGTTAAATTTTTTTAGGTGTTGGTTTTCGCTTTGCTTCATACATTGATAATTATATGGTGCTGCAGAAGGAACCTGCTGGAGCAGTGATCTGGGGCTTTGGTATACCTGGAGCCACAGTAACGGTGACCTTGTGTCAAGGTCAGGAAGCCATCATGAAGAAAGTGACCAGTGTGCAAGGTAAGGCAGCCCGATCTCCGTTCAGCTATTGTCTTCTTCTGCCACCTACTGGATTGATTGGAAATGAGCGCTTGTACTCCAGCTCAGGCCACCTGTCCATCCGTTTGTCTGTCTGTCCACTCACCCATCCATCTATAAAAGTCATTTCAGTATTTACTGTGCAGTAGATGCCAAAGATAGGAAGAAAAATAAGGCTCAAGGTCCCTGTGTTCAAGAAGCTCATGGAACGATATGAATAGATACCAAGTTCTGTAGTGTGTGATCAGTGCTACGATGAAGGTGAATTTGGAATATCATGGAATGCAGAAGAAAAATGTCTAACTTGGATTGGATAGAATGGGAAGGTTCCTGCAGAATGTGAATTTCAGCTGAATCATACATAAAAGAGAGGCAGCAAGGAGCTGTAGCTAAGAACCTTAGCTCTAGACTTCACTGTCTGGAGTCAGCTCCTGACTCATAACTGCATAACCTTGGACATGTTATTAAATATGCGGAGATAGTTGTATGGGCTATTATGAGGATTAAATGATTTAACACATTAGAACAGTGCCTAGTGCACAGTAGGTACTGAATAGGTTTTAGCAGTCATTCTTGCTGTTATTTAGCCAATCACTTAAATATTTATTGAGTAGCTGCTATGTGCTAGATACCATGCTGTGTGCTACTGACATAGTGAGGAGCAAAACAGATATGGTCCCTCCTTTTATGAAGCTCGTGGGTCAGGGGAAAAGACAGGAAAATGATAAGTGGTTATGGTCAAGTGTGATAAATGCCACAATAAGTAAGGACACGTTGGGTGTGGTGGGGCATGCCAGTAATCCCAGTACTCAGGGAGGCTGAGGCAGAAGGATCAAAAGTTGGAGCCTAGATTAGGCAATTTATCAATTTAACAAGACCTCATCTCAAAAAATAAAAAAGAGCTGGAGATGCAGCTTAGGCACTGGGTTTAATCCTCAGTGCTGTAAATAACAAGATTAGAGTATTATTTGATTTTGTTGTGTTATCAGGGGTTGAATCTAAGGCGTTTGCCCTGAGCTGTATCTCAAGGCATTTTTATTTCTTGAAGCAGGTTCTTCTTAAGTTGTTAAACTGCCCAGGCTGCTCTCAAACTTGCAATCCTCCTGCCTCATCCTCCTGGAGTGCCAGGATTCTAAGCTTCCGATTGTCATTTTAGAAAGTTCACATTGGCAGCAGTGTGGAAGATGGGTCAGAGGAGGTGGGACCTGTCAGTAGGCTGTTATGAGTCTGGGCCATCCATGTTGAGAGCTCACTCAAGAGAGTGCTGTTGTGATGAATGTTCAAGAAGGTAAGAATTAGCACCTTCCTCGAGTAGGGAGATCTAAAGAAGGTGCTTCTGTCCAAAAGGGATAAGGATGTATAAAACTGTGTGTAGGAGGCAAAGCAGGAGGTCCCTGGATTCAGGAAGGTGTGCTTAGAGCTGATCTTAGGGTTTGCTGTAAAGCCATGAGATGTGTAGAGAGTGACTCAGGCAGGGAGATTACTCTGGGAGTGGTGGAGTTAACTGCAGAGTTGGTGGCTCGAGGAGTGACTAGAAAATTTGTAAATATAGACGGGGAAGCTGGTGGAAATTTTACTGGAAGAATTTCTTCCTTAGTTTTGTCAGTCTATGACATTGATTATCCAGAGCTACCCAGATCCTGCTGATGTGTCTTTATAATTTAGCAAATTCCATTCAGCAAGCATTTTAAATGCTATGCACAAGACACAGTTGCAAGGTAAGCAGTTCTAGTTCTTGACTTTATACGACTTTTTAAGATAAAAATGTTGCTGTTTGAAACTAAGAGACCTAAATGGAAACTGTAATTAAGACATAGTTGTCTGCTGGTGTAAATGCTACTGGTGACATGCAGGATGCACTGAAAATGAAGACTCCTTGGACTAGCAATGCTTTCTGCTGTGTTTTTCTTAGTAATGAGCAGCACTGTATGCAGGTAGTGGCCCTCTGAGTAAATGAGGTTGGTTTAGAAATTCAAAGAACTGCTGTGGTTCAGAAATAAGAAAGGGGCTTCATGATGCTAATAATGTTACCAGTAAATATTCAGGAGGCAGAGACTACATAGTGTTGTATTGAGAGATACAGAAATACAGAAAGTACATGATATTATGTAGCATTTCAGTTTTTAATTTGCTGTCCTGAGTTACTTTTTGTAGTCCACGTGTTTCAGGACCAGTAATTGCAAGGTAGGCTGGGACAAAACAGGATGGTAGGATGTGATGAGAAAATGACAGGTAATCATTAAGAGATGAACTTCCTTTAGAGTGAATGTGAACCTGCTCATTTATCTTCAGTTTAATTTTATAAACATCCATCAAGGGCTTATGTGAATAAAACACAAAGCAAAAAACTTTAGGAAAAGACAGAGATAGATTCAAATGGTGCTCACTCTGCACAAGCTCATTCTTTCATGCTGTTCTTTCCTATTTAGTGGTTTAAGCTCAAGTAATGCTTCATTTGCTTCACCAAAAAGTGACAAGTCAGTTGGAATTCAAACCAGCAAAACTTAAGAGTATGAAGTGATTCATAGAACATTGATAATATCCCAAGAAAAGAGGGTGATGGTGTTGGTAGATCTATTTATCTGACTTGCCGCATTTACTTACTGTAGAACGAAGGTTTTTTAGTTTATAGAGGTCAGCAAATCTACTCCAGTAAGACTTTTGTTCTCTCCCATCTGTGAAGTGAAATGGAGAACATGTTATTTGGAATAAAAAAGGTAGACATATAAGAAACTGTATAGAGAAGACAAGAAAATGTCTGTCAAAAGAGACACTACAGGAATATTATTGGATGGTTGGTGTCTGTTTTAGATTACGAGGAGGACTCTGGGATTTTCAGCCAGACTACCTCAATTTCCCTTTTTATCTCTGGAGATATTTAATTTATTACCTATGATCTAGAAAGTGAGAACAAAGATTTAGCAACATAAAAGCTTTTGTTCAGCAGATGAACACTTAGGCATTGGGAAGGTTAGTTAGAACCAGAAGGATAATTGTTAACAGGGGTCAGGTACTGGGTTGGTTCAAACCATATCGTCAAGTGACACATGCTGCTTCTGTCAGACACAAGGACGAAAACCAGGGAGAACAGGGTGAAAATGTAGGTGACAGAATGAGAGTGTATCTGCTTGTGTCTTAATGAGTGAATAGATTCATTTTTCTAACTTAGAAAGATGTAGAAGGCCTAAAACCCTCCTGCCTCCAGTGGCAGTGGAGTGTGGTTATTGGCACTTTATCCTACATAACAGGTTACTGCAAACGTAGACACAACAACATACGTTTATTATCTCACAGGTTCTGTAGGTCTGAAATCTGGCCATGGAATAGTTGGGTTTTCAGCTCAGGCCCCACCAGGCTGAAGCCAGGCGTCGTCAGTCAGGTCATGTTTCCAGCTGGAGCTGTGAGGAGGGCACTCACACCTGCATCCAGGCTCCCTTAGGCTGCAGAATTCACTCCCTTGAGGGGTGCTCTTCATAGTGGCATCTCTAGTACTTCATGTCTCTAACTTCTAGACCTTCTGTTAAAACCTCCCCTTATTAGGTCAGCCCTAATAAGCCAACCTACCTTTTTATTCACTGCAAGTAAACAGAGGAAGGTCTTTAGTCCCACCTGCAAAAGTCTCTTCAGCTTTTCCATAGAACATAATGTAGTCATTGCAGTGAGCTCTCTTCTTCCCCTTTGCCCTTCTCTGTTGAGTGGAAGCCAATCACAATCTGTTTGCCCTTCAAGGAGGGAATAACACAAGGCAGTGACTTTGCTGGTTACCTAGGGTGTGTCAGCCACAGCATGCAGTAGCATAAGTAACTTGACAGAAAAGTATTTTAGCTTTATTTTCTTTTCATTCCCATTTGGTAGTGGTTACTTCACGTATTGCTGGGACGTAATACCCACCACCCACAAATTAAAGGAAGGAAGGTTTATTTTGGGTTACTGTTTGTAGAGGTTTCAGTCCATAGTTAATGGATTCCAAGGCAGGGTAGGATGGCAGAGAGGCATGTGGAGGAAAAGCACACTCATGGGACGGCACTGGGGAGGGGAAAAGTCAGGGAGGAGAGAGAGAGTCACACTCTTCCAGGCCATGCTCATCTCCTCCCCTTGGGCTTCACCTCCCAACATTACACTGAAGTGTGCGCTTGTCTGCTGATGAAGATCATGTCCCCATGACCCACCCAGTCATCTCCCAAAAGCTTTGGGGGACATCTAGGTATAAACCATAACAGGTAATTTTGAACTTTAGAATCAATAGATGCAGCAGTAAGGCCTTCATTTTCAGGCCACTTCCAAATACCACAAACCACTTTGTGGTTGGTGAAGAGCCAGGGTTCTGTGCAGAGCAGTGAGTAGGGCTGCCTGTTTCAGCTGTATGTTTTTCCTCTTTCGAAGGGAAAGGTCATGGATAATTTTTCTTTTGTTAGCATCTGAGATTTTGGCACATTAACCTGCAAAAATAATTAACATCTGATGTGAATAGCGTGAAGAGAAAAGCAAGAAAGCACATTATGACTAATCATGTCTGTAGACAAAATTACTTTCATTTATTCCTTTTGATTTTCTGTTTTTGAGGTTGGAATTAATTGGGGAGATGGAGAGAAAATGGAGCTAGAACTTGTTTTTTTATTTTTTATTTTTTGCTTATACTCTTGGCTGGAATGCGAAAAACAACAGTCAGAAATAGGCCACCAGATACACTGCTATGCATGAAAACATAGTCAATTTGCATGGCTTTTTCATCAGTGTAACCCAGGGCTGGGGCTTATTTTCTGTCGTTCACTTGATGGAGTGCCTGGCACACAATAAGCACTCTTAAGTCACTCTGTAATGAAGGCAGGAAATTAATCTTTCTAGATGGCAGACAAAAGAGTGCAAGGGACTAGAGATCTGAATTCAACGAAAATGAGTATTTACAGCAGCCTGGGCCTGAATTGGTAAAAGATTACACGATAGCAAGTGATTAGGGTCCAGAGGAAGGTACAAGCACAACTGTTGCTCAGAAAGCTTCTCAGGATTAGCAGAAAGCCAGTTGGATGGTGAACTTGAATCTAATGATGGTGAACTCTTTTGTGGTTAGTGGCTCAAGTTTATTATTTGGACTCAACCTAGCAGACATGAGCAACATGGTTTCTTAAAGTTATTAATTGGAATTCACTGCCTGTGGCAAGCTCCCCTTTGACAAGCCAGTCCTGAATTGACAAGCCAAGGACAAATCAATTCTTCTTATGGAACATGGTGGTTGTTGTAGTCAGGGTTTACATGGGAAAAGATTTAATTTAAACACATCATTTATAGGATTATTTTATAATGTTCACCGAAAGAGTCAAATGCAAAAGAGTGTGCGACATCTGCCCACACACTAGAGACACAAAGAATACAGTTGTGGGCCAGATCCCATGGCAATGTCCTGCACAAGTCCAGCTGAGGACCTGGAGCCTGTGACAGTGTTCTCCACAAGTCCAGCTGGAGGACATGAGCCCACTACAATGTCTCATGCAAGTCTGTATCAAGGATCTGCACCGGGTAGGCCCAAAGGTCAGTGGTGGAGGCTAGAAAGTCTGTGTAGTGGGGTGAAGGATCTTGCCACTAGGCACTGGAGCCAGGAAGCAATGCTCACAGTAAGGATCAGAGCTCCCCCAAAGAGAACGAGAGTATTCCCAGCAGTAGCCAGGACCTGTGCTCCTCCAGCAGTGAGAACAGCCAAGTTTGTGTTGGGAAAAGCAGCGTGACAATCTTCTCCAGGAGAATCAAGAGCACACCATCTTCCCCTCCGGTTCTTTTTTTATACTGTTGGCTGCAATCCATTGATGGGCCGTCCTCACCCAGCACTGTGCTGATTGAGTTCAGCTGGGTGTTGCATGTTGCCCCATTAATGCACCACAGTGGCTTTTGTCTTCATATTGTCATCTCGTGCCTTTGGTCTAAGGATCATCTTTGTAGGTGCTACGTTCCCCCACATGCTGTATTTACACAGGAACAAATGCCTTTCTGTAGAATACCGATTTCTCCTGCTTCAATAAGAACTTCTAAGTCATCCTTGTGTCAGGGCTTCTTTTTCTATCTCAAATGGGAGAGATAAAGCACTAGCAATCAGAAGAACTCAAGGATTAACTAGCACAGAAGGCTTTGAGGAAGTTGAAAACAGATTTCTCTGGGGGGAAAATTCTTGGGAATAAGACTCAAGTCTTGATTCCTACTTTCTCTCATGCTTTAGGCCCTCCTCTCACCACCTCATTCTCTGGTTGTAGTAGGATGGTGTGGATTTGTTTTGCCACAGATTTTCTGCGTTTTTATTACTGGGCAGCAAATCTTTCCAGAAGTTCTGGTGAGGGTAGTTTTCTTCAGTGGCCATGCTGCTTGGATTGAGTCTGAGGTAAATGCCTGGTTAAGAGCAGTGGCTAGGAATACACTGCATTATCAGTAGAAGGCTAAGAAACAGTGCTGTTGAAGGTCTTGTGGGGTTTGACTTCAGCACTATAAATGCTCCGCGGTATTGGTGGCAGGACAGAGCTGTAGCAGGATGTGTCAGTGCAAGAAGCCTGGAGAGACCTTGGCAAGACTGTATTAGGACAGATTGGAGCGTCTGCCTGCTCAGAAGTGTGAGCCAGACGGAGCATATCACACCTGTGCGATACAATCTGTACTAGCTGCCCACTGTTTCCAAAACAGTGATTTTCCTGGTTTAGGTGAATTATATAGTTAGTATGTTGATGCCTGGCTATTGGTGATAGAAAAACAGTGGTTAACATTTGGCCCTGCCTTATTGGGCCTCTTTGAGATGGCAGTAGCAAGCTTAATTGATTATTCTAGTAGAGGACTCTTTCACTGATGCCTTGGGGGTTTGGGACCTTTCCTCCAAACTCTAAGCAATTCCTTTTAGTTGAAGCTCTTAACCAGTCTTCTAAAATGGGCGTAGATATCTCATGCTTCTTTTTTAGTTCTTGCCTACTTAGAGCTTTACACAGTGTCTAGCTCCTAGTAGACTCTTGGGTGGTGTTTTTATAGTTATTATTTCTCACAGGTTGGGTATAATAACTTCAGAATGCTATGTTAGCAGTTGTTACCATTGTTTTCCTTTGAATTTATTGATTTGATAGGCACAAGCCATTAAATCAGGTCATAGTCTTTGAAAGATATTTTCAAATATCAACTTCTCTATTTTCTATTTCCCATTCTCATTTCTTTAATTTTATTCATGTTGCTTAGCTCTCTTAGGTGTACTTTTGCCATGTTGAAGGTATTTTCTTTAACATCTCTGAGTACAGTCTTGGCAGGAGTCATAGAAAGACAGTAGGGATGCTTCCGAAAGAATAGGCTGTGAGTTTCTGAAAGGGGGTCTTGAACAGCTTCTCATCTACCTAATTGAGCCCAAAACCCCTGAGTATTATAAATAACTCTGAAGATAATTAATTGGGAAAATAAAAATATATTTTTCATAGATTGATTTCTATGCCTCCCTCACTTTTTGATGTGTCAGTTTCTCTGTGCATGTTTGCTTAGTAGTAGAACCCAGAGCCACTGGAGTAAATATAGTGATCCTTGTTAGCAATATGGGGAGTTGGGAGTTGGTTGGTAGTTGATGATGAAGGCGATCCAGCCTCCTAGGGGAAAGTTTCAGACTATAAACAGTTTTCTCTAACCTGTGTACACATTTGATTGGATAATTACAAATTAGCTTGGGATGCTGTGTAAATTGGAAAAAGTAGATTATGTTAATAGTGTAACAAGATAGTGTAACAAGAAGTTCTATTTTCCGTTTTTTACTAAACTCCCTTGAATTTTAATCTGTGCATATTTTTGTCTGTCCTTATTTAGGATTATAACTGAGTAACTTATTTTTCCTATAAATGGTTCAGTTAAAAATAAAGATTGGGACAGATTAAGGATAAAAATGCTGTTGCTCTTGTCAGTCTTTTCATCTTCTTGTCTGAAATTTGGCCAATCTTTAGCTTTGAATACAGTTCAGCTCCTCACAGAGGCTGGGAATAGCCACAAGTGAGTATGATTAGGCATTCGTTTCATTTTGAGTGATGATTAATTCCTTGGAGGCCCCTTGTTATTTCAGCACCTGCCAACACCTGGGTGGTGGTACTGGACCCTATGAAGCCTGGTGGACCTTACGAAGTGATGGCACAACAGACTTTGTGGCCCAGGAACTTGACCTTGCGAGTGCGTGAGGTATTATTTGGAGATGTCTGGCTTTGCAGTGGGCAGAGTAACATGCAGATGACTGTTTTACAGGTAATTTGCAGAGTCTAAGCAATAATAAGTTATAGTGATAATAATGAAGTTACAAAGGAAGAGGGGATAAGAAGGAGAAAGAAGGCTTTCTGTTTATCAAGTACTTACCATGTGCCAAGATCTGTTCCAGTTGCTTTCACATTTTAATTAATTTGATTTAATGATCTTAAGAGGCTAGTGATTAAATTGACAGTTACTGATTGGCACACATGTGTTTGTATACTTGGATTTATATCTTTAATAGGTTAATAGCTTGGATGGATTACTGTTTTCCCTAATTTTTTTTTTCAAAACTGAATTTATTTTGCAGTTGTTTTATTTTCTTGCCTTTCTTCATCTATAAGAAGCATTTGGATTTGAGGTCTAAAGATTTCTGCATCTAGACTTATGATTCAGTTCAATTCTTTTTAAAAAAATTTATAGAATGGAGTACTTTCACATAATTTAGGATTTCTTGTTTTACTTGTATAGCTTTTTTTCCTCATAGTTCCTTCTCTCTCTCTTATTTATTTATTTATTTATTTTGGTACTGGGGATCAAATTCATGACTTTGTGCTTGCCAAGCAAGCGCTTGTGCTGCTGAGCTAACCCCCTGGCTTAGTTCCTTATTTTTTTTAAAGTTACTACCAAATAATGCTAGTAAAAAGTCTCACTGTGGACATATGTACTTTCACTGTTAATTTTCTAATTCAGACTCCTAATTCTTGTGTTTGTATATTCCTAACCAATATTTTATTTACTCTTTCTGCCTTTATTACACATATGGAAGCTTTTAAGTTAAAATGCTTATTAAACTGCACTTTGGACTCTTAGCCTAAGTGGATACAAAATTAAAATTTTATCTTGATGGAAAAGATGGTTTTGTGTGGAAGTGGAATCGTTGACTCTTTTAAGGAAACAGTACTTATCTTAATGCTTTAATTACACTTCCATGTTTGCATAGAAAAGCATGGACCAGATCTGTTTGTATCTATATAGTCATTTTCTCAATAGAAGTCTATGCCAAGGGATCCCATCCCATTTTCTGTCAAGCTAAATGAGATCGTGATTGTTAAGAGTAAACACATTCTTTCTGTCTAGAATTTACTCCTAGGCATCTTCTGTGTTGAGCTGGGGCTGTGAGCTCTGAAATATAAGGGAACAGACAAACAGCTTCCATCTGAAACATCTTAAGTGTTAATTTTTAATTTTGTGTTTTAAACCATACACTTAGCACGCAAGATAGCATTTTAGGTGCTAATAGTACCAACAGCCGTGCTTTTTAGTGTCTTAGCAGTCTGTGGAACCTTTTTTTTTGATCAGAAGGATGTACTTTATGACACCCCCTCTGATTTCTTTTGCTGCTTTCCCTTTACAGGCTCCCCATACACACTCACACATGTGCGCCTTGTCCCCCCTCTTCCCCGCAAGTATCTTTCTTTTTCTTCCTCCCTCCATGTAGCTTTTCTGAGGAGGTAAGATTCTCACTATAACCTACCACTCTTCACATTCAAAGAAGGAAATGGCAGATTGTATGCCCATCTTGTTGTTAGGGTAAAGTGGAATTTTAACATTGTTATTTATAACGCCAAGTGAGATGTTTATAAATGGAGAAAAATCTAAATGTTCATCTGTTGCCTCCTAAGTCAGGATAGGGCTAAAGACTTGGCTATTTCTAGGTAGGTTTAGAAAAAGATGGCCAATGTCAGACAGGAAACCCATTTTTCAATATTTTGGCACTCCCTACATTCTTACTTGCCAAGCAGAAAAATTAAAATCCAGATAGAAGGGTTGTTACCACATCCCAATAAAAAGAGTCTTAGGAGTTATGCTGGTAGCTTATTTATAGCTGTTACCTCAACCTTAAAAGACTGCGGGTATACTATAGTAGAAGGTAGAATAACTTTCAGTCTCTCAAAATTCTTTAAGTCAATACTTAAGTTTCTCTGTCTTTCACCACATTTGTGCATGAGTGTGCACACATGCATTCACATAAACATTTACATGCCGGCCTTGCAGACCCCATACCAAGATTCTCTGAGGAAATAGATTCTTGATGTGTCTTCATTAATTCAAGAATGTTGTATAAAGGTTACAAAATGAACACCAGTGAGCAGCTGCTTTGATGGAGAGTGGTCTGGTCCCTGGAGAGGCAGCAATGCGCCCCCTTAGCCTCAGCAGTGTTAATGACTTCAAATACTTTGGTATTCATTTACATCCTCATTTAAATACTTGGTAGAAAAATAATTACACTGAGGTGTTTGATGAGATGAAATCTGATCTCAGCAGATGGAATAAAGCTTCCCCTTTCATCAGCAGGGAAACCAAGTGTCATTTAAATGAAAATCTTCCTGAAATCTCTTTATTCCTAAATTTGCAGCCAATATCCCCTAGGAAATGCTTCCATCAAAAAGGCCTAGTTATCTTGGGAAGGGATACCAGTCTGACAAGTAATTGTCATCAGGTACAGCAGGAATTTTCCCCACCCCCATTTTTGTTGACAGTTCCTCTGACTTTCAAATTCTGGCTTGAAATAATACATAAATGTGAATTTGAAAATGGAAGTTTTCCAGGCAATGTTTTTTGGATCCCGTTCCCTGTGTTGGTAACAGTACAGGAGAATACCAAACACTCTGACTCCATTGCCCTGGCAGTACTCTTCAGAGTTAGCAACCAGTCTAAAAGACAAGTGGCATGTTCTCCCCAGCTGCCTCCCCAAGCTGGCATCACATTGCCAGGAGGTGCTTGAGTTCCCAGGCAGTGCGGAAGCTTGTGTGGGTGGGAAGGAAAGCAGTTCCATCCACTGTTTCCATGGAAGCAACACACGATCCTTCTTCGTGCTTAGTGCAGAACTGAATTTCAAGGGAGGCAACTTTTTTACAGGTACTTGCTGCTGAAAAATAATTTCCCTGCCAGAATATACTGTGAGTGCATTAGCTTGTTCTTATTTTTCAATGTTTATTTTACAATAAACTTGCCTAAAGGAAAAGGGCTGAATTTCCTGTGGAGTTTTCCTGATACCATGTGTAATCTCTGTCCCGAAAGCTGGAAGACCAGTAACCTTTAGGGCCCTGAGCTGCTGCTACGCAGGAGGCAGGCATTTCAGGCTGTGGCTCCCATTGTGACCCAAAGAGCCATGCCATTTGCATCGGGCCCCATCTCATTGACCACAGCAGCAGGCTATTCAGGGGGCAGCATATTTCACTGAAGTGCTCTGTGGGGGCACGCTGGATGCTCCATCGCTTGCCTCTGCGGTGGGCTGGAGGGCCAGCTGTGTTCTCTGTGGTGGGTGGGAGGGAAAGCGAGCCAGCTGCACACTTGGTGGATGGCAGCCAATGGAAAGTATCCCAGCCTCCTGTGCCTCTCACCTTGGTGGCCCAGACTCAGCTGGGTACCTATTCCCTGAGGCAGAGGGTAACTGGGCTTCCTGATGCTTCCCTTTGCCCTTTGTTTGGGGAGAAGCTGGAGTAGCTCAGGGGAATAGAGAGGACTCAAGAGGAAACACCCCCCCCCCCAAACCAAGATATTGTTCATCTATTCTTTTGAACATGCAAGCATAACTAAAAGATCAGGATTGAAAGAGATGGCACTTGTGTCTACATTCATAGAAGATGAGGCTTAATTTGACTAATGAATAGACTGCTCAAGAGAGTACCTACATTCTTGTCCAGAAAATCCTAACCTACTCCTGCCTGTCTTGGCAACTGATGAGGGTTCACAAAATGACATGTCTTTGGACAGATCCTCTTTGTTTAATTCTTTGAGAACGTTCTGAACTGTTACCCTGAACCCTACCTTTCATGCCTTCTATGATTTTTTGGGGGGGACTTCCCAGGTCCCAGAGGAGAATATAAGCATTGTGACAATGACTCCAGTATGTGTGTTTCAACTCTTGCTTTTCAGGGGTGTTTCTTTTGAATACATTTCTCTTATGTGGTATGGATCACATAAATCTATCTCTCCATGGACTTTATAACTCCATATTGGTTCATTTCTAAGCGCTAATTTTTTAAAAAAGAAGTTAATTGATACAAATTTCCAACATCAGTCACTTTTTTCAGAGTAGAAGTATTTTTGTTTCAAGACAGCACGGTGGTCTAAGTGATAACATTCTTCACCTTAAACCACTGAACACCTTCCATCTGCCTAAAGTCACAGGTTTCATTATATTTGAGCCTGTTTGGGAAAATGTTACATTGTGGTCAAAGTGAATTACGTGGGTTGGGGAATATAGCTCAGTGGCACAGCGCCTGCCTGGCAAGTGCAAGGTGCGGAATTCAATTCCCGGTACCAGAGTGAATTAGTGATTCAATGCAGGCCGTTACAGGTTTTGGTTGTTGCTCTTTTGCTCTTGGTCTGTTGAAGGCTCAGAAGGAGCTCATTGGGTTAGAAGCCTGGCAGGCCCATTTACCACCCACTACATGAAATGACATTTCAAATTCTCTTCTAGATATTTAATGCTACAAGGGAGCTGTCCGACACTGCTGCCTACCAGTCTGTCCGCCTCCTCTCCGTGTCTCTCACGGAGGCAGAGGAGGAGCTGCAGGATCTCAGTGCGGTTGACTTGCAGTGGTCGAAGCCCACCAAAGGTACGTGAGTGCCTCAACCTACGTCATGTCTGAGGTAATACCCCCGTTCCCTAAGCGGGCTCTGTAAGCCTGGATTTGGCTCTTACTGTCTACTTACTGTTGCTGAACTGCTTACTCTTCATGCCATTCCTGATGGTCACTATTCCATGTGTTGCTTCCCAAGCCTCCACCAGCAAATCTTTCCCCCTGTGTTGAAGAAATGACTCCACCTTCATTTTCAATGAAAATGGAGGCCGTTCAGCATGAGCTGTCCCAGACTTCCCGAGTCTATAAGGACGTGTGCTTGGGTTAGACTCACCCTGGTGATTCAAAACACTCTCCCTGCCTCACGCTCCTGATGCCAGTGCTATATAGAGCATCCCTCAGTCATTGGCAGTCACGTCTTCACAGCTCCTGGGGATCAGGGTATACATGTCTGTGTGTGTGTGTATGTGTATGTGGTCTGATCTTTTGCCTACAACACATTCTCATTTTCAATGAGTCCAAAGTTGGTTTCCATTTTCTTTTCACAAAGATGTGGCTCCAACCTTTCCTCCAGTCTTGCCTTCCACTGATCTTTTTTCCAGTCTCTGCTCCAGCCAAATACTTTCAGAATATTTCCTATGTGACATGCAGCACACATTCATGGACTCTGTTATGCCCTAGACATTGGGGATGCAGACAGGAGGATGCTGCAGTCCCTGCCCTCAGGTAGCTAATATGTAGCAGTAAGGAAAACACTACGTAGGTTACCGCAGCGAGGTGCGGCAACATGGCCCTGTGCACAGCACTTGGGAACACCTGCAGGGGCGTCAGATTTGTTATCATCTGCTTCTCATTGGCCTTTTCCTGTGGTGCTAAAGCTTCATACTTTTGTATCTCTTGAGGCACATACCATATTTTGCCATGCATTTTATCTATTTATTTTTTTTTAATTACAAAAGCTTTTATTTGTTTAAAGAAACCAGTGCTATAGATGTAAAACAAACAAAACTCTCCTAAATACTACTTTCAAAACCAACATATGAAACTTGATTTTCATTAGAATGCTGTTTTTTCACACTAATAAATCAAAACCAAGACCCACATTACCCATATTTTTATCTATATCTATATCTATATCTATAAATGATATAAATTATTGAGCTTCCTCTTCTGGACAAGAATGCCAGGGTAGTCTCTCTTCATAAAAAGCCATTGCAATTTGAGGACATTTCCTATTTGCCTCTTTTTCCTGCGCCCAGTCAGCCTCATCTGAATCGTCCCATTTCATGAGAAACCTCAATTCTCCATTACTGTCTGTGCCACCAATTATTCGTTCAGGGCCAAGACCTCTAGCAAAGCCTCTCGGTTTGTCAGCAGCATCTCTTTTTTTCTTTGATTTGCTATCATCAGATTCACCGTCAGACACAGATTTTCTTTTTGTATCATCTTTTTCTTTACCATCTTTTGGAGAATTAAGAAATGCTTCCATTAACTCTGGACAGTCTAAATTTCCTTTTGGTTCCCATGTGCTGTCAGTATCTGTAAATTCCTTCACTGCAGAAGAGACTCCACCTTCCCATGTACCACACGTCACTCCAGTACTTTTTCTACCACAAATTCTTCAGGCTCTGCTCCCTCCACTCTTTACTTTTCTCATTTTGTTTCTTTCCCATATTTTGCTGTGTAGTTTTATTGGACGCCATTTTTTATTGCAGACTTGAAGAGCTGTTCACCGCCTGGGATGCGGGTCTGCAGCGTCTTGGCCTGTGGGCCTGCAGCTCCGCCTTTCTGTGCTCTTTATGGATAGATACTTACTCCATACACTGCAAGACCTATGGAGTCAGGCCTAGTTTTTCTGTACCTTTCACTGTTGTATCCCAATCATCCAGTAGTTCTGGCACATAATAGGTTATAAGTACAGTTTAATTCATTGAAATGACTGGAATTTCTACTTTTCCCCTATCAATTCTTTTTTTAAAATTTTATTTTAAAGAGGATAAAACAGAATAAAACCAATCAAAACAAACTGGTATAAGAGGTAAAGGACTTCAGAACATTATCAAATCAACAATAGATACCATAATACCTTTTGATGTCTTCAAAATAGCTGCATATAACTTCAGATATAGTCAAAATCAAACAGAACACAATAGAATAGAAACAATAAAAATGAAACAATGAATGCAGTAAAGGATTTCAAAACAAGCCAATAGTAAGTCCAAAATTGCTACCATAATATATCTTGCCATCCTTGAAATAGCTGCTCCTGCCATCAGATTTAACATAGTCAAACAAAACAAAAGAGAAAAAATCCAACCCAACAAAACAATGGGAATGAGATAGGGCCACAAAACAAAACCATAGGGAATCAACAGTGGCTACAACCCTCAGAAGCAGATCCCCCTAGATGCCGCACTGGGTAGGTACCGCTATCCGCTGAACCCATGATCAGACCACTGACCCTAGTCCTGCAAGGTCAGTGAAACATCAAAGCACCACAGGCAGACAATTGCATTTCACCTCAATAGCCATCATCACAGCCTGTGTTTCTCCAGATAAGCTGGTCGTTTATGATGTGTGTATGTGTGTCTGTGGGGGGGATTGGTATTTCTTGTTTGCCAGCCTGTGCCCTAGAAGAGGCTGGGGTCTGGCCATTCCTAGTCTGGCGGTGGCCCGTACATGGCACTGGTTCCCAGACTGGCCTTGTTTGCTGGTGTGGCCTTTGTTCGCTCTGTCTGCGAGTGGCCTGCCCTATCAACTCTTAAAGAGAGCTCGAGTTATACAGCACTGTCCAGCAGTGACTCATACATAATAGGTCTTTAAAAAGTAGTGGGATGAGTTGACTCTGCCAGTGCTATGGGTATGCATGTTCCCCTCTTCTTCAGCTTTCACAGAACTCAAAGAAAACATGGGAATTTTTGCTCACTTTGGTGCATGTTGGTTACTGGGCAATATCGACAAAAGAGACTGCTGAAAATGTAATAATTGGTTTTGGTTTGTGTTGCTTTCTCTTTTTGCCAGACTTCTCATAACTTAGATGTCAATGTCCTCATTATGATAACTATAAAATAAGGTATAAAAACCCAGAAAAAAATGCACTTCTTCCCCACCTCCTGTCTGCTTGCTTTTTCTGTTCATAGAGCTAAGTGGGAATGAACGGCTGGTAAGAGGAAAGCTGGCAAGGAGGGTAGTGTAGGGACATGGTGGTCTTTGTGCCAGTTACTTACGGAGAAAGATGGGTTAGTGTTCCTAGACTGTGGGGAATGTACAGGAAGCCTGCTTGCCAGGCTAGGACTTTTGGCTCTGGATCATGTAAGTAAATTGTGTGTACTCAGATTGAGAGTCTGAGTTACCGTTTGCCTCTGTGCCTGGATGAGAACCCTATTTCTTCATTAAGAGAACACACATTTTGAGCAACTGAAGAAGCTGGAGATACTACTACTAAGCTGGAAACTACTACTAAGGCTGTAGCTTTCTCCTTTGAAAAAGATTCTCCTTAGCGAAGGTTTGAAGAGATGCTTGGGTTTGGTGTTATCTTCTCACTGCCTTTCATCATAGCCTACTTTTCAAAGTCCAGAGAGGTACAGAAGGGGCAGCCCATACCCAGTCCTTTCACGTAGACCCACCTAGTAGCTTTAGTTAATATCCATCTACTTTTCTCCTGACTCTTTCCCTTTAACTATTTCCCTGAACAGAAAACTTGGGCAATGGATACTTCACGTACATGTCAGCAGTTTGCTGGCTCTTTGGGCGTTATCTCTATGACACTCTACAGTATCCCATTGGGCTGATCTCCTCCAGCTGGGGTGGGACACCCATTGAAGCCTGGTCATCTGAAAGGTCCCTGAAAGCCTGTGGAGTCCTTACAAAAGGGTAAGAGAGCCTTCTTCAGTACAGATAAAAGCCCAGCAGGGGATGAAGGAAGACAGAGGGTCACCTGGTCGCCTGGGGAGCTAAGTATATGTCCACTATCCAATCATATATTGAATTTATGGGACTAACTCATGCCTGGGTAAGATGTTCTTTCCATTGTTACCACCACTGCAATCATATGAGAATAGTTGAGGGAATTATGATCCTTTCCCTTAGGAAAAGCAGTCACAAACGCTTACTGAAAATGTTCTGTATGCCAGACACTATTCTAAATCCTTCATATATATTAGTTTTTTAGTAATCTCAGCAACTTCTTGAAGTGAAGATACTATTCCAGGGATAAAGACACCAAGTTTCACAGAGCTTTAGTGAGTTGCTCAGAGACATGGCTAGGAAGGGGCAAATCTAGTATCCTTGCTCCTAACCACTCTGTTCTCTTTCCCAAAGGATAGACAGTCTCACAGGAAGAACATATATATATAGACATGTCCTCAAGAATATATGAACATATTGCTTATGAAAGCCCAAGCCTACCTAGGAAAAGCTGGGTCAGGAAGAATGTATGGAGGAAGAAAGGGCCATCGCAGTACCTCGGTTCATGAACTTAATTCATTCCACGATTCTGGAAAAGATGGCCGTGTTCGTTTTTGTGCAGGAAAGATGGCTCATGGGTCATGTTCATCACCCAATGCAGTTTGCAAACAAAAACAAAATTTTGCCAGCTATTTCCCTTTGAAAGCCAAACTGTTCACAAACAAAAGTATTTGTGAACCCAGGTACCACTGTAGTTGGTAGAAGTCCCTAGGTTCAGTCCCCAGTACTACCATAAAAAAATTTTTTTTCCTGACACTAACACCAGCATAGAGATGAGCAGAATATGCACTGCTGTCCTGGACATTGTCACAGTCACCCTGGGAGGAGGAGGGACTCTGCTCCGGTATAGTTGGGACAGTTTGGGTAATGGCCTGTGAACTGTGACTATGCATAGGAAGCGTAGGCTCTTGTAGGGCAGGAGGGAGCGTCAGACCCAGTTTATGGTGGTGGTGGGTGGCCTAAGCCAGGTCTCCCAGACCTATGCGGATGCAGGGAGGGACAGACCAAGGGCACGGGGCAGTGGGTGTTCGCATACCCAGCTGCCGTGAGGATAAATTCAACTCTGTGTTCCTTCGAGAAATTTGGGAACACATCCAAAGGTTTTAAAAAATGTAGTTTTTAACTCAGCAATTTTATTTCCTGAAATTTATCTTAAGGAAATAATTAAGCATATATGCAGTGATTTAGCTGTAATCATGGCATTGTTTATAAAAGCAAAGAGGTAGCTGGGAGTTGTGGCACAGGTCTGGAATGTCAGTACTCTTGGAGGCTGAAGCAGGACTGCAGATCTGAACCCAGCCTGGGCAGCTTAGCAAGATCCTGTCTCAAGATAGAAAATAAAAAAAGGACCAAGGCTGTAGCTCAGTGTGAGGGCCTGAGTTCAATCCCCAGAACACACACACACACACACACACACACACACACACACACACACACACACACTCACTCACAAAGGGCAAAACTCTTCAATCAGTCTAAGAGTCCATCTCTTGAATAGTAGTTACATAAATTTATTGCCTGTGTTAAAAACTCACAATAAATCACTCCTGCCACTCTGAAGTCACAGAAGGCTGAGTGACACAGTTACCTTGGGGAGAACCTGGAGGTGAAATTCAGAAACTAATCACATGTTTTCAGTTGAAATAGGGCAGATCCACTTTCTTCTGTGTTACTTTCATTGGAAGTCTGTTCCGATGAAAGCAGATAGATGCCCAGCGCAGGACTCATGATGTGATCACACACTAGCTTTCTGTTGACACTGTGCATCTGTCTGATTTCAGGTCCGTTGCACAGGATTCTGTGAGTGGTCCCAGTGAGCACTCTGTTCTCTGGAATGCCATGATCCATCCACTACAGAATATGACTCTGAAAGGGGTGGTATGGTACCAGGGTGAGTGTTCACTTTGCTCCTTCTCCATTGTATCAGTTAGCTTTACAAACCATCCCCCAAATGAATGGCTTAAAACCATGATAACTGTATAATTTTATTTAGCTCATTCCTTATTGGGTTATCAGGGTAGTTCTTCTATTTGGGCTGCTTCAGCTAATTTCAGCAAGGAACTCTTCTGTGTCTCTGACCTATCAGGTTGGTGGTTGAGGACATAGGGTGGCTTCTCCCTCCAATCCATTTGCTCCATGGTCCTCAGGTGGTCTCTCTTCCTTTAGCAAGTTGCTTTAGCAAGTAGTTGTTGTGACATTCATTCGGGGTTCAGGTATATGAAGAGAGAGGTAAGCCCAAAGCTGAGACTTTTTGGTTCTGTTTCTGTCATATGGGCGGGCGGGTGGCTCATTGGCTGGATCACATCCCAGGCCAGTCCTAAGCAACGGCGGGAAGACCGACCTTCAGGGCGTGCACAGAGGGAGCAGGGAGCCATGCGTGCCAGTTTTTGAAGTCTGCTCCAAGCTTATCTCACCATCTTGATTGTTTTAAGGAGAGTCCAATGTTAATTATAACAAGGACCTGTACAATTGCACCTTCCCTGGACTCATTGAGGACTGGCGCCAGACCTTCCACCGTGGCTCCCAGGGACAGACTGAGCGTGTCTTTCCATTTGGATTCGTCCAGGTACGTCTCAAGAGGAGGGAGGTTTCTGGGCACTGGTGCGAGAGCTACTGTTTATTTTTCCCAGAATTCATACTCTTGTTTCTGCCCTCTCAGGGTACTTGTCTAGAATTTGTTTAAGACTTAATCCATGTGAGTTTCGCAGTGAGACAAATCTTTTAAAAAAATTAATAAGAAATTAACATTTATTTTTATAAAAAAGCACTCCAAGTTGACTGAGGGAAATATTAAAAAGATAAACAAAAATAAAAAAGAAAGCGAAAGCCATCGTGGATTCTTCAATCTAAAAATAAGCAGACCTTTTTGCTCATCTATATTTATAGTAGAACCCATACCATAATACTATACCATATCTTTTGCTCTTAATGTTATACTGTATTTTTTTCATGTTGATAAATACTAATCTTTAGCATAACTTGTAATCACTGTAAAGTATTCTGAAATGTGGTTGTATTGTAGACTATTTAATGAGTTTGTATAGATGAGTAGTTAGGGTATTTTCAACATTTTGATTTTATAAGCAGTGACATGTTTATTTTACTTGTAGTGAATTCTCTGTGGCCTAAATCCTTCCGCAAGATAAATATCTAGAAATGAAATTGCATGTTAAAAGGTCTATCTTGAAAGGCTTTATCTTATTTCAATGCAGACATTTATGAATTTGTACAAACTTACACTTTCAGCAGCCATCTGTGAAAACACGGCCCTCCGCGTGTCCTGCAGGCCCCCTGCTTTCACGGTCAGGCACTGCATATGCCCCTGCTCAGCTGACTTTTAATTGTCCTGTAGGTCTCAGCCTGGATATTAGGTAGGAAACTTCTGACTATTCAAAATGTGCGTTAGATCCCCACTGGCCCTCAACATATATATATTTTAGCACATTTTACTTCGTTTTTTACTCACATGAAAGTTGAGCACATGCCCATATTTTCCTAGCTCACACTTATATTCCTAACACTTGGTTGGCACTCATTAAGTAATGGCTTATCACATGAAATGACAACTATATCAAGAGAAGATTCACTTTTAATTGGAGGTAACTAGTGAGAAAGATTCGGCTTTCAGCTGTGTATAAATGGAATAAACATACTTGGCCAAGTTCATAACTGTCTTGCCTCACCAGTCCATATGACCTATTTAAGACTGCAACTCTTTGGGTGGTAGTTCTGGCTTTTACGGAAACACAGGAAATTAAACAAATAATGTCCCTGTCACAGTGTGGTAGTTGGGTAGGCTTTCCATCTGAGTGGGGTACCCAGAGCTCAGACCCAGAGGTACTTTCTTCTCACATCCTCCCATCTCCACCCTGTTCTGTCTCACCATAGATCTACCCCTTTTTTGAGTAGAGTTTTTAAGAATTTCTTACCATTTAAAATACTTTTATGATTATTTTTTCTTTCTTAGATTGTTTTGACTTTGAAATAAGATTATTCTGCTCATTATTTTCAAAATAGATTCTGCCACTAGTTCCATATCATTATACTTTTTTTCTCTGTTAGTGAATAGTGATTTAAATATGACTTTAGCTAATTCTGCCCCAAAGTGTGCAATGAATACATATATGCTGTGAACTGTGGGAGGTGCTAAAGATACGAGGCCTGTCCTTTCTCTTATGTCTTTGCAGAGGTCCTTTTACCTCTGAGCTTTAACTTGACCTATGTGATTTTGAACAAGATGGCAAACATTTTTGTTATTTAAAGTGTTAAACAACTCCGTATGAAGATTGGTGCATGCTAGATAATGTTAGTGTTTATTCTTATGGAGAGAAATCAGAATGTCTGGAGGGACATTTTGTCTATTAGGAAGGATGAATTGGCTTTATAGAAATGTTGTTTGCAGTACTTAAAAATATAGGACTTGAGCTCAAGATATGTAGCCAAGAGTTTTTGGTAGAGACAGGATCGGAAACATGCGAGAGAAAGACAGCAGGCAGCTGGAGCCTGAGTCCTAGGAGTGTATTTTTTTAAGGAAGTTTGGAGGAATGACCTCAGATTGCATGTTACTTGTAAAATTTTCTGAACGTGGCCAGTTTCATATTATTTGGTTGGTTATATGCCTTCCTTAGCCACCATATTCTGCTAATCCCTGCGGGAGCCTGAACAGTGCCCTGCCCGAATTCAGATCAATACACGACTTTCATTTGTGGTGGAGTGGGCGGGTGCCCCCTTGCGGCCAGTATATGGTAGTGCAGTCTGTGGAACAGAGTGGGCAAACTGCAAGCGTTCTCCCCAAACTGCCCTTTTGAGAAAAGGTCTTGATCTTCAGGGCTGCTGTCTCGCCCTTGACTTCAGGCTACTGCTCACCGTAGGCGGGTTCCTGTGACTCTCACCGTGAAGCTCGTGATGACATTGGCTGGTTAATGTCATTCCACTGTCAGTCTTTGGGTGTTGTGTGGAAAAAGTAGGGCAACTGAATAAATCTTTATTCCTGTTTTTTAGTTTTCATGAGATGCTTTTGTGAAGCTTTAGTACTTTTTATCATTTCATGTTAAAAAACATTTTTTTGAGACAGGGTCTTGCAAAGTCCACAGGGCCTTGGACTCACCATGTAGCTAGCCCCAGCGGGTCTTTAACTTGTCCTCATCCTCCTGCTTCAGCCTCCTGAGTGTGGAGTCATAGCCATGCATCACCATGCTTGGTTTGTCATTTACTATGTTAAAGCTGATTTGCATAGAATTTTAGCAAGAGAATTGAAGTGTGTCCTTAGTTTCAAGTCATTGCAAGACTCCTTCTTGCTACTGTTGAACCTTTTCATGTCTTCCTGTTGGTTTTCTAGTTTTTCTGGAGCTCCTCAGGAAGCAAATAACATCCTCCGTTCAGAGCTTCCTCTGGGCACATACATGATGTCGGGTATTTCCTGGGTGTGAGTAACAAGCCTGGGTGGAATGGTCTGCTATGCAGCTCCTGTGATGGGAAATGGAGCCATAAGACAGGTGCTGCGAGGCTGCTCCCCACTTTGTGTGTAATATCAGAAGGCTCTAGTGACCCTGTATGACTGAGACCAACAAGGGCACGCTGTACACGTTCTGCTCCTGTCACCCTGTGCTTTACCCCATGCTTGGGTTTCCTGAACAGCTCCGCTGGACACGCTGCTACTGCAGGGCTGCTGTTTTCCCTTCCTTTTGACTGGGAAATTTATCCTCCAGTGTATTAATTTTCCATTATTTGAAACATGTGACCACCAATGTACTGTAGCAGCTTAAAACAATACAAAACACATTTATTATCCCACAGTTACTATAGGTGAAGGGCTTGGTCATGCACAGCATAGCTGGGCCCTCTGCTCAGGGCTTCAGGAAAGGGTCAGACACAAGGTCTCATCTAAGTCTTGGCGTTTCATGCCGAACTCATGTGGTTGTCACAGAACTCATTTCCTCAAAGCTGTGGACCTCATGGCCACTTTCTTGAAGGCCAGCAGGAGAGTTTGACTCTTTTGAAGGGGTCAAGGCTCTTCTGATTAGGGACCTTACATGTGAAAAATCCCTTCTTGTTTGCCATACAACATAATATAATCATGGGAGTAACATTTGATTATCTTTGCCAATCTGTTGGTTAGAAGAAAGTTGCAGATACCCACCGTGCAGTGCAGGGTATTGTGTAAGGAGGTGGGGTCACTGTGGCTCACATTAGAATTCCGTCTGGCATGCTCCTCTGTCACCTTGTCCTTGTCTTTGTTCAAACCTGCCTCTCACTCTTCTTTGAACTTTTTTTTCAATGGATTTTCCACTTTCTTACATGATGTAGAATTGTTTGTTGGTGATCTTGTCTCACTAGAATGTAGGGATGGGAAGGAATTCTTGTGTTTTGCTCACTGCCAATATTAGTGCCTGACCCTGAGTAGATGCTCAGTAAACATTTCATAAGAGCTCCATGATACTACGTGAGCTTTAATTCTCCATGAGCTCTTTCTGGAACGATATTATTTCCCATTATTCTCCTTGGTAAGATGCCCTGTATCCCAAGCAGCTAATTCAGATGTTATGGATTCTGAGCAGTAGATTCAAGCCTTTCTTTTATCCCATTATATCCAGATGGTGGCCTGGTTCTGTTTGTCCTATTTCTGAATGAACATTTCATCTGCACTACTGTTCCTCTAAGTTAGATCTTTTTTTTTTTTTTTTTGGTTTGAAAGAGTGTTAGATTATTTTCCATTACTGTAACAAATACCTGAGATAAACTTGTAAGGAGAAAAATTTTATTCGATCTTAAGGTTTTGGTCCATGTTGCTTGGTCCTGTTGCCGATAGGGGCATAGTACGTCATGGCGGGAGTGTGTGACGGAGGAGGCCTGTCCATGGCAGATGGGAAGCAACAAGAGAGACAGGAAGGGATTGAGGTACTCTCGGCTACTTCAAGGGAATGTCTCCAGTGACTCAGCTTCTTTCTACCAGGCCCCATTCCCTAAAGGTTGCGGCACTTCCCAGCAACATTGCAGGCTGGGACCAAGTCCTTTGTACATGGATCTTTGGGGACTTTAGCATCTAAAGTATAGCAAATGTAGAAGCTTCTTCATTGATCGGTTTTTCTTGTATACTCCCTGCATCACTCTTTTAAAACAGTCCTTTATCTTACCAGTAAATTCAGCGACTAATCTGAAGTTCCTGCAACCTAAGATTAACCCTTTTAAAGAGTACACTCAGGATGTTGAGCAGGTGTTACTGCCTGCAGAGTGTTTTTCCAGTCCTTGCAGAATGAAGTGCACCTCTGGCCACACCTTGCCCGTGCTGTCTTCGCAGCCCTGTCTATCATGAATACCCTAGTCCAGCTAGGCTGTGCCTTCTTCCTTCCTCTGCCCCTTGGAAGGTTCTAATAGTAAAGTCCGAGTAGGGCTAGTTGTGGCTTCTTGTATTTTCTGTGTCCATCCAAAATATTTTTCAAACAGATTCTGAGGCCATGTTTTCCTGTAGTTATAATTTTTGTCTATTCAAAGTCTATACTTGAATTGCTCTGCCACTAATTTAGCATTTAACTTATACTATATTATACTATTGTGTATTAACATTGTAAAATTTTTTTTTAAATTTTTAAAAAATATTTTGGTACCAGGGTTTGAACTTATGACTGTGCACTTGCAAGACAGGTGTTTATGCCACTGAGCTAAATCCCTGGCCCTGTGTTTTAATATTTCTTACATTTTTCGTTTCTTCTGTTCAAGTCTGTATCCCTCAGAAAACCTATGAAGTACTTGTACCAGCTAGCTATTGTTTTGTAACAAATCACCTCCAAACTCCATGGCTTAGCATAATCTTTATTATTACAGTCTACATGTCTGGGGAGTTGGCGTTGGGTGACCTTACGCAAGCTCTTTGGGCTCTTTCAGCTTTTGGGCCTCACCTGGGGCCTCTGCATTAGGCGGAGATTGGCTACAGCTCTGTTAGTCAGAGAGGGACAGCTCTGTTCCACAGCTCTCATCTTTCTCCAGAGAGCAGCAGGCCGACCGGCAATGTGCCTCTTCTGGTGATGGCAGAGGTGTAAAAGCAGGGGAGGGCCGGGGCTATAGCTTAGAAACACAGCAGTGGCTGGCAAGCCCAAGGTGGTGAGTTTGTTCCCTGTACCCTCCCCCCTCCAAAAAAAAAAAAAAAAAACTGGAGGCAGAAAAGGTCTCTTGAAGCCTCGGCTGGGAACTGACACAGTATGCCTTCTGCTGCATCTGTTGGTGGAAGCAAAGCACATGGCTGAGCTTAGAGTCAAGGGGTGGGGAGTACAGGCTTCCTTCTAATGGAAGGGATGTAAGTGCGCATGACAAGGGTGTATAGGACGGAATGAAGAAATAGGTTCTTTGGTGCAGTTTACCACACAAGGGCATTTTTTCTCTTTCCTTGTATTGCCCAGTCCTGTGTAAATACAGATATATCAGTTACCTGTCAGGTACCTAACAAGCTACTCCAAACTTCAAAAAAAAAATCTAATAGCTTAAAATGTCACCCATATTATTTACTACATCCCATGGGCTGGGCAGGCTCAGCTGGGATGGCTCATCTCTGCTTTACCTAATATCAGTGGGGCTGACTCACGTAGAATTCACACAACTGGCCCTGTCTGCTGACCTGCTAGAGCACTGGAGCCTCCCTCTTTTTATGATCCTTCAGTTTCAAAGGCCTCCACTCTCTACAATCTAGCAGATAAGCTGTCCCTCTGGCCTGCACAGGGTCCCAAGAGAATGAACCCAGGGCCTCTGGAAGCAGACTCAGGAGCTGTGTACCAGTTCTTCTGTATTCTGTTGGTGAGAATAAATCACAGGGCTGGCCTAGATTCAACGAGGGGAGAAATACGTCAGACTCTTGATGAGAGATGTGACAAGTTGCATTGCAGAAAGGCCCCTGAGATACGAGGGAATGGTTGCATCTGTCTCTGGACAGACAATGCCACAGCAGTCAGAAGCTACTGAACACTTTTTGAATGAGCCTTTGGATGAGTGGAGCAGAAACAGGGGCTGCCTTAAAAAGGCCTCCAGTACAGGACTCTAAAGCAAGAAAAGTAATGGTATCTGTACTTTCTAGTTATCTTCGTATTTGTCTACGGCGGATGACCCACATGATGGAGTTCCTCAGATCCGCTGGCATCAAACAGCAGATATGGGCTTTGTCCCCAACCTGAGGATGCCCAACACGTTCATGGCTGTGGCTATGGATCTCTGTGACAGGACCTCGCCTTTCGGCAGGTACGGGCTCTGCCTGACCAGGGTGTGGCATTTGCCGATAGTCCTCTACTCTGATGTTCACTTATGCAGGGATGGATTCTAGGAATCTAGGACTTTTTAGAGCTTAGGTGCACTATTTACCAGTCATCTGTGCTGGGATGCTGCAGTAACAACAAAAACAACCACCACCACCTCTCACCACTGCAGTGCTGTGATGCAAGAAAATTTATTTCATGCTCACACTCTGACCAAAGAAAGTCAACAGAAACTTTGGCTAAAGTCATACATAAACCAAAGCAATGGAGACTCCAAGTTGATCTGTTCTTCCACCGTCACCTTCTAATCTCATATTGGCAATCAAGCACTTCCACCTGGAAGTAATCTGAGTCCATACTGAATCAGCAGAACCCTGTTCAGAGCTGCAGTCAGCTTCAGTGACAGCAGGTTGTGGAGTTCTAGCGTGGCCCAGAGGAGAGTGGAATCTCTGTGAACAGCTGTAGCTGTAGGGTACAGGGGGATTTCACATATGAAATGGAGCCCCAACACAAGGTCTTGCTTATGGTAGGAACTTGATTAATATTTATGTAATGAACAAACAAAAGCTGAGGGGGCTGACTTCGATGAAACATGGCTTTTGTTGGTCTGGAACAGTCGTGCATGTTAGCTCTCCTGAGTTAGCTCCAATGGCTCTGCTCTGGACCTCTCTCTGTTTATTCCTTCCTTCAAAGCCATTGATTATGTCAACATTTCCATACTCATAAAGGCCCAGAGATCCACCTGTGTTTATCATGCACCGTTTCTCTTGAGGCAACTTCAGTGAGCATGGAATTCAAGCAACTTTCCTCTTACGTTCTTAAAGGGTGCTTTGTATAATCTTTAAAAAAAAAATATGCTTATTGTTGAGCTGAAACTCAGAGTTCTCTACTTGTTCTTTATCCTGTAGCGTCCATCCCAGGGACAAACAGACCGTGGCTCATCGACTGCACCTGGGGGCCCGGGCTGTGGCTTATGGTGAGAAAAACTTGACCTTTCAAGGACCACTGCCTGAGAAGATAGAACTCCTGGCTGACAAGGGGCTGCTCAACCTTACGTATCACCAGAGCATCCAGGTGCAGAGGCAGGATCAGAAGATATTTGAGGTGAGAACAGCAGGAAACGGAGGGCCTCCTCCTGTGCTGAGTCAAGGTGTCTGCTCGTTATTCTTTCTCATTACGCTGTGACGATCATGAGGCAGATCTGGTTGGGTGGGGGTGGAGTTGAGTTGATCTTAGAGGGATAAGGAAGCAGCTATTAATGCATCAGTTTAGAGGCAGTTTTGATAGGCAGGAGAGTTAAGGGGAGGAAGATAAGCCTGTGATAAATGATACTCCCTGTGCAGTGTCACTCCCAGAGTAACCATCTTTACTCAGGGAAAGCCTGCAGCCTTCTCTATAAGTTACCTATTGAAAGAGCATTCCTCCAGAATATTCTCCTCGTCCGTGGGTGACATTTTTTTCTTGTTACATGGTCCCAAATTCTGACAGTTTTAGAATTTAGTGTCTCCTTTGAAAAGCTTAAGCTTGGTGATTTATAACTTAGTGTGAGTTAATATAATGCACCTGCTTCCTTCTAATATCTAGAAGGGATCATTACTTAGAGATCTTCCATAGTGTTGAGGGTGGGTGGCGGAGGTATTCCTGGATGGAACGTTTAAATGAATGTTTTTGGGATTCTTAAAACCATTAGGCTGGGAGAAGGTATGGGAAAGAAAGCATCAGAGACGAGAGAATATTAAACATGAACTTCAGCCAGGAGTTTATCTAGGGGGTTGAAGAAGCTTCTTTGGGATCCTGAGTACAGAGTGTCTACTGGCTTCAGATGCCTGGTCAGTGTTTGTCCTAATTCTTTCAAGGCTCGTTTTTAGGTGAATTTAGATTCCCAATAAAGCTATGCCTTCTGAGTTCTTTCAGCTGCTGGCAGTTTGCCCATTTCTAGTGCCAGAGTCACACTGGGGGGTCAGGAGAGAATGTAACCTTTGGATCCTGGAAATCTGTGTTCCCTTTTCTGAACTGCCTTCTGACTCGAGAGGTGTGGTGTTCACAGCCCTTTTGGGAGCACCAGGCAGCAGCCGGTGTCTGGGCTCACTTCCGTTGCTGCCTGCTTTGCCCTGGTGGAAGGACCACTGGAAGCCTGTCCAGGGGAGCCTCCCTAGGTGCTTTATATATGACTGTGCTTGTCTTCCTAAATGAATGTTTCATTTATTAATTTAACTTATTTACTCACATGAACATTTATTTTGGTGTTGGAGAGTGAAGCCAGAGCCTTGTGCATTGTGAGCATGACCTGCCCAGCCCACATGAATGTATGTTATCGATTTGTGCCCTTTGCAATCAGACCCAACTTGGACCATGTTCTAGATATTGCAGGAAATGGGTGTTTGGCCAAGAATGGGTCCTTTCCTCCTTTCTAGTCTGACAGTGCAGTTCTCGGTTTCTCGGGATACCCTGATTTGACCACTTGTGTTTTGACTCTCTTACTAGATCTCATGTTGCAGTGACCACCAATGCAAGTGGCTTCCAGCTCCCATGAACACTTTCTCCTCCCAGACCCTGACCTTGAGTATCGGCTCTTGTCTTGGCACTGTGGCTGCTGTTCGCTATGCCTGGACCCCATGGCCTTGTGAATACAAGCAGTGTCCCCTCTACCACCCCAGCAGTGCTCTACCAGCTCCTCCTTTTCTTGCTTTTGTTACGGACCAGGCTCTAGGACATTAAAGCTGCTGTATGGTCAGATCTGCGTTCAGGGGGAGGCACATTTTACCATTTAGGAGTTTAAATGATGACAGCTGTTGCTTTTAAGGGAAATTTATAGCAAGCTTTGCTGCACAGCTCTCAGCTAGCACACAGCTGTGTACTCTGAGATAAGTTGTTGTTGGGAGACGATTTGAAATACCTACCTTTGTCCCCTCATTAGTGTAAGCCACGAAACTGGGCTAATTCTGAGCTCTAAGCAAACTGGACTGCATCGTTCCCTGCCCTCATATTAGCGGGAATGAGGTGTCTAATACTTGTGCTGCTTTTCCTCCGGAACTGTGTAATCTCACAGAGAGGTTTTAAAGACCAGAGAGGCTGACTAGTGTTTCTTGTGTCCTTTGCAAGTTTTTTGACAGGTGATTATTGAATCTCTGTAACAAGTATCTCAAGTTTCCAAAGGTTTTTCTTCATATGGAACTGAAATCTTTCATGAAATTTTATTACATGTGCCTTTCAGATAATTGAAGACAGACCTATTTGTATTTTCTTTAAGCCCCCCAAAGTTATATTCCTTTGGTCTAAATAATGACTTTAAAACAAACCAACCAGGCCCACGCAGGCATGTTGGGAGAGGCCAGGGATCTGCCTTAAGGAATGAAGAGAAAGGGCGGGGTGGGGGCAGCAGCCCCACGCAGGCACTTGGGTGTCAGTGTTGAGGGGTGGGAGTGGGGCTGGCTCACAGGTTTGAGAAAGTAAGACATTAGAGGTAACTAAGGAAAACGATCGTTAGTGTTAAATGTAAGTTTCAGACTCTTTAAAGTCCAAAGACAAAGATAACCCACATTGAAGAAAAAAGGCTGAAAGTAAAGCAATACAATAAGCTTATAAAATACTGCAGGTCAGACAAATGTGAAGGAAGCTTTTATCTATACTAATTAAGAATCATAATGCAGTTTAGTAGTTGACTAAAAACAGCTGATGACTGTTGAAAACTGTATTAGAAGCTGGAAATAAAAGCATTATGATTTGTGATGTTTACATATTTATGTCATCAAAGCTATATCAGGGCTTTATAGTATATGTGGCTTTTATCCTGTGAATGTGAAGAATGAGATCTAAAGCAGTAAACCTCACCCTCTGCACCCTCTGGCATTCTGGCACAGTGCCAAACAGCAGGAATAACTTTGTTTTTATCTAGTAAAAAAAATCAGGAAACAAACTTTGTGCCCTGCCAGGAACTATCTAGTGTGCACTTAACTCCTAATGACTACACTTCTACTTCTTTATGCATCCGGCCTCATGGGAATCATGCGCCTAGTAGCAGTTTCCTGAGAAAAAGTAAATACCTGTCCACCCCTTTCCCAGCTCCACTAAACATACACCCAGGGGCTGTTCTCATTTGGAGGCAGCTAGAAGTAGCCAAGCCCAAGTTCCTGTACTTATTTCTAGGTGTTCCCCCAAAGCCTCAGGCATTCACAGGTGGGGCTTTTGGGGGGGGGTGACTAGATATGGGAGTATGATATTCATCAGGAGATTAGGCCCCTGATGAGTTTAGAGCTAACTGTGATATTGGGAGGGGAAGCCTGATCCGGAGTGTGTCACTGGGGAGGGTCTCTCTCCTTCCTCCTCTTTATCGCCCTCTGCTTCCTGCCTGCCATGCCATGAGCTGTTTCCCCTCTGCCATGTTGCTCCATGTTGGAGCCAGCTGATTATGGGCTGAAACCTCTCAAACTGTGAGCCAAATAAACCTTTCCTCCTTTAAGTTACAGGTGTTGAGTATTTTATTCCAGCATCAAACAAAGTAACAAAGACAACCAGCCAGTAAACTAGTACACAGCGTAATTCATTTAGTTTAGGTAATATATTTACCTACACACATCAAGTTATGTGTGAATTTATTTTCAGTGACTGAATGATTTAAAATATACTGTGGAAATTCAGTATATTTCCCCAAATGGAAATAAATTTTTACTGCTTGAAAATGACACTATAGAAAATGGACACTAATGAAAAGTATAAATCATTGTTCAGAGAAACTGTTTTGGTGAAGATTCACTTGATTTGGGTTATACCGTATAATACACTATATAATATATTATTTTGTAATCTGTTTGTTGACATTCTACCAAAATAATCCTTTTTTTCTTTTTTTTTTTTTTGAGACAGGGTTTTGCTGTGTAGCCCAGGCTGGCCTCTAACTCACAGCAGTCCTTTTACCTCAGCCTCCCAAGAGCTGGGATAACAGCTGTGCACCACTACGCTTGGCTCAAGATAATTTTCTTATACAAAGAGATTTATAGAGTGCTTCAGTTTGTGGAAGTCCCATTTTATATTCAGCTAATTTACTGTTAATGGACATACTGGCTTTTTTGTCACAAATTTCTCTGTTAAACTAATATTAAGATGAGTTTTACATACAAACAACATATTTCACTTGCTCAGTTATTTCTTAGGGTCATTAACATGGACTAACAGGTTAAAAATCAACATATATTTATTTATTTAGTTATTGGTACTGGGAATTGAATTTATACTTATGTCACTGAGCTAAATCCCTGGCCCAGCAACTTGTATTTAAAATGTTGATCTCTCCAGTTTAATTCTAACAAAGTAGTAAACAATTTACATTCCTATTATTTCTCCATCTTGCTACATTTAGCACATCTTTCATAATTTGATACATGAAAAGATTCTAAGTATTGGACAGTGTTTTTCAAGTTTTTAGGAATTCATGATCCATAGTAACATTTGATATTATTTCACACAGACACAAACACACACACACAAATAGTTGAAAACAAAGTTTCAACCTTTTTCCATGTGATGTATTCCAGTACACTGTAATTGTTTTAAGAGATGTGGGCGTTTACTCTCTAAGCATAGGAACCAATACTGCACCTCTGAGCCCTCCCTCTGCTGGTCAGATTTACTGTGAAAGGCTAAACCCATCTGTGGTGTTTGCAGTCGGCAGTCATGAATTATAGAACACCAACAACTTCATTTTTTTTTGTCTTTATGAGACAAGGTATCACTATGCAGCTGGCCTTGGACTCACTTTGTAGCCCAGGCTAGCCTCGAGCTCACCAGTCCTCTTACCTCAGCCTCCCAAGTGCTCGGATTACAGGCGTGTGCCACCACACCTGGCTGAGCAGTTCATTCTTAAACCATTCCTTCCTTATTTTGCTCTGGTCCTTTGGTCCACCCCTCCCCCGCCCCGCAGCCAGCCATGGGCACCTGGTCGCTGGAAACTAAGGCATCTCACAAGGTAGCGTGGGTTGTGGTGGGACAAGGGACTGGGTGATGTAGTACCACTCCACTTTAATGCTGTTGGCAGGGTCCCAAGAATTTAGTTATATTAGGATGTGGAGTTAATACCTAAAATGAAATGACAGGGGTGAGTCTATTGTGGAAGATAGGAACTAATCCTCAGTTATGTTGTATTTGAATTTATACTAGTATGTGATTCAAACGCACTGAGCTAAAAGCACATTCTCCAATAAAGAGCTGGGGACATTGGATCCCCTTCAAAGAGGTGCAAAATCTAAAACAAGATTAACAGCGTACCTTTGACGACTTTCCAGCTTGGGTATAAGCAAAGGAGTTTTTTTTTTTTTTCTTTTGTGATGATGATACTGAGATGAAAACAAAACAGGAATCTAGGTTGCAAGGGCTAGGTTGATATTCTTTGGGCCAGGATCAGGATAAAAAGTAGAGGGTTGTTAGAATCTTACTGTCTCCCTTAACAATTAGCAGCTGCTGTGGCCTCAAAGTTTGTGTTAACAGTAAGTTCCCACGATGGCATTGGGAGACAGGGTCTGAGGGAAGTGACTAACCACAAAAGCTCTGATGGCAGGAGTGCCCGGATAAAAGGGACTCCACAAAGCTACTGTGCTGCTTCCACCCTGTGAGGTTACAGCAAGACAGCCGTGTATACACCAAGGAAATGGGCCCCCTGGACACCGACTCTGCTGGCTGGCACTTCAGTTAGACTTGCCAGCTTCTAGAACTGTGAGAAAGGCTTATTTTTTTATTTTTTTATTTAAGTAATGGGAATCAGACCCAGGGGATTGTGCATGCTAAGCTGCATTAGTGTTATACTCACTAAGTTGTCTAGGTTGCCTTGAATTTGTATTCTCCTGCCTCAGCCTCCTAGGCAGCTGGGATAAGGGGTGAGTGTGTGCCCCCATATCCAAAAAGAAATCAATGTTGTTTATAAGACAATCAATCTATGGTTTTTTCTTATAGCAGTCCAAAAAGACTAATACAGCAGCTCTTGTACTTAGGCAAAGTGAAGCAGACAATATATCCTATTATAAGAAGATAAAAATAAGCAGAACTGTCAAGAGAAATTTATTACTAAAAATAAAGCAAGTGAAGTTTTTCTCAAGGTATGCTGTCACCACGGGAACTTCCGTGATGAAATATATTATCTTCTTTCTGTCCAAATTGCTGCCTTCTTCCATATATTCCACATTAAAAACATTCTTCATGATGGAGATGAAGAGGCTGAGACCTCCTCTTGCTCAGTCTGAAGACTGGACTGGGCTACACTGTGGCGGAGACTCGAGGTGCTGCAGATGGGTCTCTACCAAGGGTTCCTGGGTAAGGAACTCAGGCTCGTAAGAAACCACAAAGGCTGCAGGCTGCAGCTCAGGGAGGTCCAAGGATCCTGGAGAAAACAATTCCTTAAGTTCCATGAACCTCAGCAGTGTTTTGTCAAGATACACACGTGGGACCCTTTAATTCTTTAACAACCTTGCATCTGTCAGCCCACTGTTGCCCTTGGTTGGTAAATTAGGACATTCAACTTTGCAATGAGGAAAACTGAAACAGATGAAGTATTTGCCTGTGGTCACAGAGTGCACTTCACCTCACAGGCCTCCCAGCGCTGGCTCCTGATTGTTCTACCCAGTTTGGGAAGCAGCTGGTGCCAATGCCATGGCCTGAGACTGTGCGCTTCCTTTGAGACGCTGTTCCACTGACAGAATCCATGCACCCCTCCCTCCATTGCTGCACTTTGCTTCCAGATCAGAGAAGGTTTCCACCACTTACTGCCTGGCTCTTTGGAGACCCAGCAATCTTCGAAGGAGGTACAGTACTTTCAAAGCAGAGGGATAAAGTTAAAAGATACCTGGTAGAATGGGATCATGCTGCTCTTCATCAAAAGTCTGTGTCTGAAAAGCCGCAAAGCTGACAGCTGCATCATTCTCTGGTGACCCCTGGGGTAGCTGCTCCTCTTCAGGGTTGCAAACATCAAATTTTACCCACTGGTAACTGCAAGATCAAAGGAAAACATTCTTGAGATTGTCTGCTAGCCTGTGATAAAGCATCCTTACCTCCAAAGGGATCAGGTTTTTCTTAGTCGTCTTCTATTTGTATCTAGAAAACATATTAGTTAAGGAAAAAAAAAAAAACAAAAAACTGAAAGAAAACAGACATGCCTCTTCCATGACACATTATTCTGTTGATCTGTCAACCCTTTTGCTGTTCCAGCACACAAACAAAATGATACAAGTGAAGCATCCATACTCCGAAAATCCAAACTTCAAAATGTTCCAAAATCTGAATATTTCTTGAGTGTCTACGTGAAGCCACAAGTAGAAAATGACACACTTCATAAGACAGGTCACAGTCCAAATTCAGGTGCTGTGTAAAATTACCTTCAAGTTATGTGTATAAAGGTGGTGTGTTCATACGTGGGTCTCTTCCCCAAGATATCTCATTTACACAAATGTTCAAAACCTGAAATACTGGGTCCCAAGCATTTTGGATAAAGGGTACCCAACCTATAATAATTACAGTCGGGGGTCCTGGCTCCTGCTCATCTGCTGGAGTTATATTAAGATATATTTGTTGAGAAACCAATATGCCCTGGATATAGCTGTTCAATAAATGTATGAATGAATAAAGCAGTGACTGTCAGTTTACGACTCTGATTGGCTCATCACTGAACTTCTCTCAATGGAATGGGTTTGACCGTACGTACTTGACACACTTTCGAGCTTCTGGACAACTCTGTATCAGGTTGAGGATGGTTGGATGAGAAAACCCAAAAAAGTCAGCTCCTGAAGGAAGCAGGTCAGGCATCAGTTTCCCCCTAGAGAGGAGAGGGAGATGAAGGTGAGTTTAAGAGTGGAGTGGGGGTCTGAACACACAGGCTAAGCTTTCTTGACTTAGATACTCTGGAGATTCTATCTGCTAAGATGTCTAAAAGGTTCAGGATGGGTTTCTGTAGCCAAGGATCTCTACTCCCTAACGTGAGTGAAAAGGCCCACATCAGTCTTTCAGCCTGCCTGTAAGCTGCTGGTCACTTACACAGTGGCACTGATGATCCTGAGCAGTTCTTCATGACAGCCGTCTGCAGAAGAGCTGATGATAGCATTCTGGGGGTTGTCTTCAGGGACAATTTCAAACTGAGGACAAAAGAACAATGAGATCCGTTTGCCAGGAGGAAGACGCAGAGTTATATTATTCCTACAGATATTTCTTCACTCTAAAACGACCCTGAAGCTACTGTACACACTAGAAACTGGGCACAATTTCTGTCAAATCCAAACAAATGAACAGAGAAAGGCCTCTAATTCCATTTTACGCCTCTAGGATAACTGTTTTGTCCCATACCCTTTCTTATCCATTTACCTGTATCAAGCTCAGATACAAATCCTATTTTGAAAACAAATGAGATCACCCTCCATGTCCAATGGTCTGATTTTTGTTCCCATTTGCACATTTCTCAAGAAATACAAGATTACCTTGAAGTACAGTATTCTGGGTCAAAGGATGTATTTCTTAAAATTGTTAATATTACCAAATTGCTCTACAAAAAGATACCAGTTTTCATGCTAATATGCACTTGTTTTCCTATACCCTGCTCAAGATACCATCAAGCTGATACTTACCTATGGGAAAAATTAAGGTCTCATTTTTGTGTTATCTGACTGCTTTTTATCTTATTCTATAGGCTCGCTTATCTGAATATTAATCCCTTGCCATCTACTTTCTTCCTGCTGGGTGTTACCTCTGACTGTGGTGTTATCATTTAGAAGAGTTTAAATTTTTACTAGTCAAATCTGTCATTTTCCTTTATGGGTTCAGAGTTCCATGTTTTGCTAAAGCAAACCTTTTCATCTTACCCTAAGATTTTAAAAAGTTCTACATTGTCCTTTAATATTTATAGTATTAAAAGTTTGTAAAGTTAAAGTGATTAATTCACATTGACACTCAGACAAATCAATGAAATAGAATCATCTGAATACAGATCCAAACATTACATGTTTAATTTATGTACTAAAGTCAGTTGATATTAGGAAAAAAATTAAAGCTAAATGCTTAGTTCAGAAAATACCTACAAATATTGTTTAGTTAGGTTAGCTATCTAAACATGAAACCTGAAAACCTTACAGATTCCTTTTCAAAAATGTTTTAGCACTTTGTCTTTCAGAGGAAATTAAGAATCAGCTTACCTATTTTCATTAAAATTCGATTAGGATTTTGATTAGATTTGCGCTGCATTTACAGATTTGTCATGAATGTGGCAATGATGCTTACCAATAGTCTCTCTGTTTGGGTGCTTTCCAAAGAGAACTGCTGCCAACCCCAGTCACGGGATGCTCAGCTCGGCCTTAAGTGCGGTAACTGCCCTGGCAGAGCAGCACCACCCAGGCGTGTCAGGTGCACTCGGGGTTTCTCTGCACAGTGGTTCCTTACCTTGCCTCCCTGCTTCCCACCTAACCTGAAACTTCATTAGTGAAGTCAGGAAACCAGAAAATGGTCTAATTTTTCCTAAGGATCGAGAGGTGAAGGATAGGAAAATGAAATATGTAGTATTTTACACTAAGAAGGATGAAGAAAGGCATCTAAGAAGAGTAGGATTTGGGACTCTCAGGTCCTTAAGCACACGCACAGCCTCTTTCCTGCCTCTGCTTCGGTCTGACCTGAAATGGCAGTGCATCCAACTAATTTCCCTGAGCCTGTACTTAAGCTAAGCAGGGTTGATCTGGCCTCAGGCACACATAATACGGACAGCAGAAGTAGCACAGTTCTGAGAATTAGACAAATGTAATCCGTATCCCAGTTGAAGGTGTGACTTAGGGCTAACTGCCTTTTCTGCATCTGGGGTTACCCAAATGGTAATTACACAGGGTCTAACTTGCATCAGAACAGGTGACACATAGTAACTGGTGGCTGGAACAGACAAGGTTCTCAAAAAAAAAAAGTAGTTATGTTCCAGTGGGTACCTGAGGCTGCACACCCCCGTCCTTGATCTGACAGGTGTACAGACACATCTGGTCTGGGCACGTCATGCTGGCATACACTCGAGTACTGCTGTAGCCCACAGGGTAGATGGCACTCTCATCATGGAAGCCAGGTCGGTCGGTGATGATCTATAAAAAAAGATTCCCCCAGCCTGAGACTGAGGGACTGAAGGATCTACAAGCCCAGTTTACTGTGGTAGCCTTTGGAACCACCGTGGGGCTGCAGAAAGTGAAAGCACCAAGAAGGGTCTGCTCTGCTGCAGACAAAACTGACCTGGCTTTGTGGGGACTGGACTCTTTCTGGGGTTGGTATGGATCAGCAGGGGCTGTTGCTAGTAGGAACAGGGAGGGAAGGCTCAACCCCATTACCACACTTCTCTGCCTCTCCTCTCTGTAGGCGCTGGTCTCACTCACCTCCCCCAGGCTATACACTGTTAGACCCCCTAGTCCGATGGGAAACACAGGCCGTCCAGAGGGATCCAGGGCAATGGGCTGGACCAGCTTGCGAGCACCTCCCTCCAGTTTCTTTTTCTTGGATGTTTTCTTCAGAACTGAAACGCAAATCTGGGGTCACCCACTTTAGCCCCCTCTCAATGCTGAGGGGAAGGGAAAGATTTACATGTGAATGCTGAGCGCAGTAAGCCAATTGTGGTTTTATATACAGATGGTCTCCAACTTACAGTGTTGCTAGGTACTGGTAAACCCACCCTTGCTGAAAATACTGTATACTAAAAATGCAAACAATGTACCAAACATCATAGCTGGCAACAGTGTTTCCCTCTGTGGTCCTGTGGCTGAGTGGGAACTGGGCTCACTGCCTGACTCCAGCAGTGCAACAGAGTATCACTCTGCAGATCAATGTCCAAGGAAAAGATCAACACTCAAAATAGTTTCTACTGAATGCTAATCACCTTCACACCATTATGACGCTAAAGAATCATTAAGTGGAACCACTGTAAGTTGGGGACCATCTGTATTCACTTAAAAGGCACATGGGCTTTTCCCAGAAGCCCCAATCTCTGTAACCTGCCCACAGGCAGTAACTAATTCCAATTTAGCAGCAGGAGCTAAAAGCCTTACATTTTTAAGTCTTCTGTACTTGTTACCATCAATTTCCCAAGCTAGTAGTGTGCTCAAGAGGTCACCTAGCCCATTTCCCTGCCTCTAGAAAACACTGAAGTGAATGCAACCTAGACATACTGGTGGAAGAGGGAGAGAGGGAGCCTCAGCCCACTCCCTTTGCATTTAACCAGATCTGAGTAGACTCTTCCCACCCAAAGGGACTCTAATAAAAGTGCCTTTGCAAGAATTATGAGACCTAAGTGTGTATGTGGCTACAAGTGGCTAACAGTGCCATGTCTCAGTTATTGTAGTTGAGCCACTGGGGCAACTGATATACTGTCTCCCCAAAGTACCTTCCAGTTTGTTGTTCTCTTTGCCTTTTTCCTTTTTCTCCTTCTTGGATTTCTTCCCAAATGGCTCCTCAGCCCCAGTGCTGGGCCCAGACATGGGCCCAGCTCCCTGTATAGTTCCCACAGAGCTGGCCACACCATAAGTCAGGGGCAAAGTGGAGCTGTGGGAAGGAGCTGCAGCCTGTACGTCCCCTTCAGTCAGAGCCTGAAGTTGGAGAAGCTTCTTTAGCAAGTACCTGGGGTCAGGAAGGAAAGGCCGCAGAAGTATGAAATTTTGTTCTGTTGTTGCAATTCAGTATTTTTCTCAAGTACTGGGAAAAGCCAAAGATTATCGCACTCACAAGAATATAGCTCCTGTCGAATACTGGGAACATGGAGAAGTTAATCAATAATTCAAGAAGCCTCTCTTGCATCTAGAGGGGTCCTCTACCATGAGGTCTCGAGGTGTTAGGCACTCAGAGGCATATATTATGAATTAGATGTCTATGTTCCCACTGTGCTTTGCATTGAGTAGTACAGACTAAATATTCTTTTATCCTTGGCTTTTTAATAAGATCATTTATTAGATGTCTTAAGAAGGCTTTGTCAGACAGATGAGAAGCGGAACTGTCTCATCATCCTGGTCCAACATGACTTGGATACGTGTGAATTTATCCCAAAGGTTGTGTTTCACTTTACTTGAACCCAAAATGAAGCCAGCTCACCTTCTTTCTTCTTTTGCTTTAAGGAATTTTTCCTCAAGACGAGCAATTTCATCACAAATAGCAGCATTTTCCTTTAAGAATAATTTGCAACATAATCACATAAAATGAGTAACAGATCAAGGTACTGAATTGGGAGGAAGCATATTTGAAACCAAGAAAGTCTATGTCACTGGAGAAAAGGAAGGGCTATTCTACCTTGCAGACAAACCATAAATAAATCTATAGGGAAAGGTAGTCAGGTTCTGTTACAGGCAAGGTAACTATAATTTATGACCCAATCTGTGACACCTGTTAGTGAAGAGGCATTATCATGGCTTACGGCAGAACATTCTAGTAAGATAGGACTGTTCTGGATAAGTACAGGTACCCTGATTGGAGTGGCCTTTGATAGAGAAAAGAACACATTATTTAAATTCATAATGGTGTGTAACTATAAGGGTTCATGTGGAAGTGCCTTGAGTTTTGAGAAACAACGAACCTAACCCAAAGCAACTCATATAACAGTACTTTAGGGAGAAAACCTACATGAAACAAAATAAAATCTAATTGTATAAATTTCTTAAGCTTCATAATTTACTTGTAAACGTTTAAGTATTTTTTTTCCCCCTGAACTATTTCCTAAGTGCCAATCCTGAAGGAAAGGCTCTGTTCTGGATGCTTATCTAATGGAACTCAAACAGATGGAACTCAAATGTTCAAAACAACATCTCTTTTCTTCACAAAACCTTCTTCACAGACTTGGAGGAATCAAAACCTTTGTTATTTAAATATAGACTCCAAGCTTTAGGTACCTTTGACATAGGGGATAAAAGAAAGGGAACAGTCAAAGGTCAAACCCTGTTAGTTCCACTTGTTTTACTCCAGTGCACATAGCCCGTGGTGGATAAATGCTTTTGGAATGAGTATTCTAATTTCCAAACCTTTCCATATGCTTCAAAAATGCATAAGAAGAAGAGGAAAACGACAGATTTAGATTCAAAAGGATACCGCGGTTTATCTGTCCCTATTTCCAAGCAGTGAGGCAAGTTTGAGCAACCAGGCATACTGTGACCCAAAGATACGGTTGGTAAGAGTTTGTTCATTCAATAAATCTGATGCCCCTCCAGTAAATCAGTAGTAATGCCCTCCCTAGCATGCTCGAAGCTCTGTTTTGATTCCCCGTGAGGTCGAAACAAAACAAAACAAACACTTGGAAGATTCAACGGTCTTATCATCCTGAAAGGTTTCAGGAACGTGTTTAGGGCAAGTAGTTATGGGGGCGTGGAAAGTTTGGGAAATAAAATGTGATGAAAATACATAATAAACTGGAACCTGAGTTGGCGTCAGGACAGAGCGCTCTAAAGCAAATCACGCATCTGCGGGTTCAGCTTTCCCTTTTTTTTTTTAAACGGTGCCTTATTCTCAGGTTATCTCGAAAACCAATGCATTTCTGAGAATTCTCAATAACGATAATGACCCAAACGTACTGGCAGATCTAAGCACCGAGGTCTTTATTTTTATCATTTAGTCGTCTGCAAGGTAGTCGCTAGACGAGGAAACCAGAGTAGGTAAATTAACTTGTCCGAGGACCCAGGGCTAACAAGTAGTAAGGTACAGCGAGAAGCTAACACTATTCATACTGTCCCTCCGGGGCGGGCGACAACTTAGGGCAAGACTTCGCTAGGAAGCAGTGTCGCGCGGAGACTGGCTGAGCGACCAGAGACTCACAAACACCGTGGCCTTTGCCGCTTTGCGCAGCCGCAGGTACTTGAGCCGGTACTTCTCGTTTTGGCTCTTCTTCGGTTGCTTTTTCATCCTGGCCTTGCTGGACTGCAGCGGGGTTCGCGGCGAGGAGGCGGCGCTGTCAAGCAGGCTCATAGTCCGGCCCCAAGTCGGGGGCTCCTGGACGCGGCCCGCATTGGATCCGAGGCCGAGGAGGGGTGAGGCAGCGGTTTTGTTTTCTAGGGGATGGCGGAACCTGGCCCCTGAGAAACTAGCTCTCCAGGAAGTCCCCGAGGCGGACGGTAGGACCAGAGTCCCTGCAACCGAACAGGCCACCGGCGCTCCACAGCATTTCCGCGTCTGTCCCGGAAGTGAGCCCCGCCGGAAGTTACGTACGGACGCAGACCGCGTGTGACTTCCGGGCTTGGAGGGCCGGGAAGGTTGTGGCGCCGTGGCTTCGTAGAATGGAAGAAACCGTGGGGTCGCGGAGATCGGAGAGGGACGGCGGGATGAGAGTCCCCCACGTCTGTGTGCCTCGCGGAGGATTATTGTTGCCCAAGGCCGCAGTAAATAAAACCTGACCAGCCCTAGCTCTTGTTCGCGCTCTGACGGGGCCCTGCATTTCAACCCCGACCTCGGATTGTAGGAAACGCTGGAACGCAAGTGCGGGGACTCTGCTTCTTTCCTTTGTGCTGTTTGCGCAAATATTTGTTACGTTGTGATCGTCCTTGGAGCTGGGTCGACCGTGGTGAATAGGAAAAGAGGCCTTGGCTCTTGGACGGTTTAGAAGCCAGTAGGGGACGCGGGAGACTCGACGAGGAGTCTTGGTAGCACAAAGTAGACCGTCAGTATTTTTCCTGGTGAAACCCTCAAGTATATTTCTGTACCTAAACCTATTTTTATAATTCTAAACTCACAACCAAAGACTTCATTGGAGTTTTTTTAAACAATTATAAAAATTTTCTTGCAAATTTTAGAAATTTAGAAAATTAGAAGGAGGATTTAAAAAATTTTGTTCATAGGGCTGGGACTGCAGCTCAGCAGTAGCGCACTTTCCCTGGGTTTGATACCCAGCACTGACAAGAAATAAGGAAGGAGAGATAGAAATTATGGAAGTTACATTTCAATCAAAATTTTTATTCCCAGCAGAACAAAACAAAATCCTTCAAACCCAGAACAACCCCTACCCCTCAAATAAGCCCTCAAAAAATCTTGGCAAAACCACTGTTAATATGTTAGTGGGCGTTTATATTTTTATGCACTTTGATGCAGGCCAGACTGCTCAATATGTTTCTGGTTTGTTTTCCATTTTCATTATCATTATCGTTTTAAAGTGTTAAGACCTTGTAAGCATAATTAAAATGGCTGGTTAATATTCTGATCATAACTTTTCTAGTTTGCATAATTATTTCCATGTTGCTTGACTTTTTGATCAATTGCTGTGAGTTTTTGTATATAAAGCATTTTCCGAGTCGGACTGTTAAAAGGCTGGGACTAGCACTCCAAAGATTGTGATGCTACTGACTGACTCATTCTTTTGCTAATTTGTGTGAAAGAATATTTACTAAGTGCTTATGGTCACACAATCTTTAGGAAACAATTCAAGAGGGAATGACAGACAAGTAAATTGGAAATATTAATACAGTGTATATGTTTATTTCAGAGGTAGGTTTTACTTGCTATGGGGGTACCCAGTTAGGGAAGAAGAGAGGAAATAGAAAGGCTGCTTGAAGGAAATAAGATACTCAGTATACTTGCAAGGGGAAGTAGTGATTGAGCTGGAGGAGAGCATTCTGGGTAGAGGAGACAGCGTTTTTCATCGTTTGGCATCGCGAGAAGTATGGGAACTGCAAGTCAGTGATTAAAGTGAAAGCTGCACGTGGAGGGAATCAAGAGGTGAGACAAGTTTTGAGCAGGGCTTAGGTCATGAAAGGGTTTGTGTGCCAACTGATGAGTTGGACTTTTATTGACAATAGAAGTCATTGATGAACACAGGTATATCAGCTTATAGCTTGTTTTAGGCAAACATCCGAATTTGACAGAAACAACATAGCTTTTCTACTAACTTGTATGTAGAGATGGCCTGTGCAAAAAATTCTCCCTAGAACTGCATAATGGGCAGCTTTAAAAAGAAATATAACATGTAGAGCAGCATGGTATTGTGGGCTGACTGTGGTCTTTTGGAATCAAATCAGTGCTCCAGGCACAGGGTTGGGAGTTAGCTACAAGCATGAGTTGATAAAGAGGGAAGAGACTGAAGGATAGGGCTCACTAGCACTCACTGAGTTCTTTTTTTGTGTATTACTTTCTGTTTTAGTCCTAAGTGATTGCTATTCAGTGATTGGCTATGAACAAAGGTGTAGCATTCCCTGAGGTATTAAAACATTCTTGGGTTGATTAAAAGTTATGAAGGAGTCCATGGCCCATAATCCCAGCTCTCAGTGAAGTGAGTCTTAGGTTTCCATGTTGAGAAGTATAGCCTTTAGAACCACCCTCTTATATATAGAATTCCTAAGTTTTACTTCTGTTTATTTTTACTATCCTCATAGAATGTTCCAGACCTAATAGTTTAGTTCTTTGACTTGTATTCCAGGTTTCCCTATTTATTTCCATGTCTTAGTTATAGCTTCTTACAAATATGGGATATATAGCTCATCTAAATCCAAGTTTAGCAATTCTGAGGTGGGTATTTTTTGTGTATTACTACTTTTACTTTGCACAAAATTTTCTTACTCCATAGTTTCTTTCTTAACTATGGGTGTTCATCACATGCCCTTTGGGTGAGATGTTTAGGTTTTGAGGGTTCTAAGCCAGCCAGTAAAGTCATGAAGTCAATCACTGTGTCAATGTTATGCTTCTCCGTGGTTGTGTCCTTCAGCACACACAAGACACTCAGCCAGCTAAAAGAGATGAGCTCAGAGATGTTGGCTCGGAGGAAAAGAAGGATCACATTGAGGTCATTGATGGGGCATCCGAGCATCTTTCTGCTGAGGAGATCAAAAGCTGGGAGCATCTCATAGATGGATAGGAGTCTTTTGTCCCACCGACACAGTCGTGTGAGGTTGTATATTATCACTGGAACCAAGAGAGTGTATATCGCTGCACTAGAGAGGCTGATAATCTGGAAAACAGACAGGGAGGTCAGCCTGCATGTGATCAGATCGGGGACATGGCTCTCATCATGCAGCATCCCTGTCTTGATGGAGCAGCTGAATTCTTCCTGGAAGAAGATACTCAGATGGAAGTGACCCAGGTACAGGTAAATGGCTGCTGTGAAGAGGAGCAAGAGGGAGTTCTTTAGGAGGTAGGCGGCCACTAGTGAATGTGAGCGCTGCTTACATGCCAGGTACCGCTCTAGCAAGGGAAATTCAAAGTATCGTTCTTTCCGGGCCCTGGCAGGGGAAGAAAGGAGGCAAGGTTAGGAAGAACAGTTTAGAACCTCACCCTGTGAGTCATGTGGGAAAGTAACAGATCTGAATATGCAACGAGATATTCCTGGTGCACATGGAAGTCTGCCATTGCTTCACATGATCTTCCCTCCGAAACAGGTGTGTGAGTCTACCTTGGCTCCTTGTAATGAGTGCAGTGTGATAAACTCGGAGAATGATCAGTGAGGAGAGAATGGTCACAGAAGACTTAGGCCCAACAGGGTCTAGGCTGAAGGAGCTTATCTCTTGTCTGTTTTCCCTTAAGACAGTGTTAGCATCCCGTGTGCAGCTACAGCTTTGTTGCTCCAACTCATCTTCCAGAACACGCACACTGATGTATCTGAAGCACCCAGGTATCAAGTGAATGACTAGAAAGATAAATGATTTGTCCAGGAAAAGAGGAGGAGGTGGAGTAGAAGCTTTCTGTCACCTGGGGTAGGTTGAATATTCCTTTCCCAAGATGCTTAGGGCCAGAAGTGTTTCAGATTTTTTTGTTGTTGTTGTTTGTACTTCGACTTCACCAAGGATGCTCAAAAGTTTTTGAATTTTGGGTTTTTCAATTTAGGGGTATTCAGCCTATAGTTAGAAGTTTGAAGGAACTGGGGCAAGAGATGGTGCATGCCTGTAATCCCAGCACTCAGGAGGCTGAGGCAGGAGGACTGCCATGCATTTGAGATCAGCCTGAGTTACATAGTTCAAGACCAGCCTGCATTACAAAGTGAGACCCTATTTCAAGAAGCAAAAACAAAAACAAATACAAAAAATAGTTTGAAAAATGTAGTTGGTGACTACATTGAGGCCTTGGGCAAAAACTTGGGATAATTCAGATGTTTTTGATAGGCCTGGGGTTTGGGGTAGTGCTCAAGGCTTCTGAGCAAGAGAATAGGGTACACGGGTGGTACTTTAGAGAGATAAATCCTTTTGTGACTCAGTGTGTTTATCTGTAAACTACAGGTAGAGCCCTTTTCCTTTTAGAAGAACTGAAAGGGAAAATTCATGAGGTTATGTGTAAACACTCTGCTGTCTTGAAAAGGATGAGCAAAGATCATGTAAAAATTACTCTGCGTGGCTACCATTTTAATGCTCAAACAAACGCCTCAGAAAAGGGGGAGAAGGCGCTTACTTGTCCAGCTCATCCCAGAAGACGTGGGGGTCAGAGCTCTTCTGCCGGATCTTCAGTATGTGCTGCACCAGGCGGATGGAGCGATTGTAGGATTTGTCCAGCTCGCTGATGATGAACAGCAGGTCTGAGCTGAGGGCTGGCACGGCCGCACACTGCCACAGCAGCACTGGCAGGTACATGGCCACGGCCAGGCCCATCAGGGAGTAGGGGAGCGCCTGCAGGGCGAGAGCTGGCTGAGGGGGGAGTCTGGGGCGCCGAGCCTTGAGGGACAGCGCTGAGTGGGCGGCTCACTTCTCCCTGTTCTTGCCTCGGGCTAAGATGGCATTCAAAAGGGCCAACTAAGGCTCTCCTGATGGGGTAGAATATAGTAAGACCTGGTAGAGAAGGAATTGTAGATCTTTTTTCCTCCACAAATCTGTGATCTATAGTTTCTTTTGATGTATGGGCTGAATAGAGAACCAAGGAGAGGAGAAAGGGCAAAAATGGGAGAGAGCGCGGGATATAGGAGGGGGCGGAGAGAGACAGCAGTTGAGAGATCTCCCATGCCCTGTGTGTCAGGCTGGGAAGCCAGCCTGAGGTCCTGGCCAACAGTGGCCATGCCTCCCAGAGGACCGAGAAATCCTGTTTTTTCTGTTTTGCTTTCCTTGGCTTCTCAGCTGTACACTGTTCCCCCCGCCTTCATCCTTGGATTTTTGCTGATGTTGAACAGTGACCCTATTTTGAAATTTTTTGGGAGTTCTCTCAAGTATGTTGATGCATAAACTGACTTTTAGTTAGGAATGCATAAACGTTGTTTCTTCAGCTGCGTCATTAGCATCTGAGATAAGGAATTGAGATGAGTTGAATTGTGTTTGTAGTTTCTATCCTACTCCAAATATGTGGATGCTTTAATCCTTAGTATCTCAGAATGAAACCGTATTTGGAAATGGTGTTGTTGTAGATATAATTAGTTATTTTGAAATGGTGTGGTATTAGAGTGGAGTGGGCTCCTAATCCAGTGTAACTGTTGTCTTTAAACACAGATACACACAGACACACAGACACACACACGCACATGGAATGTACCATCTTGCAATTCAGTATTGGTTCTCCTAAGCCTTGTGAGAGACAGATCTAGGCCCTTCGCTTTGGCTGGCAGGTGCAGCACCCTAAGTGTTCTTCCTGTGTGTGTGTGTGTGTGTGTATGTGTTTCCTAAACAAAGTTAGGATAAGTGCACTGTGCCTCAAGAGAAAATAGAACCTTTTCACTTCTATTCAAGAAATGGCACTCCTTGAAAAATTAGCCTTCCACTCCTAAAGAGAGGTTTTTTAGGTTTGAAGTAGAGTTTGGATGTAGAAAGCTGCCTGGAGGTCCTTTTAGATCAGGCATTTTGACTCTCCTGAAGTGTGAATCCACTTTGTAATATCTTGAGTTTGTCACTACCCAGTCCCTGCTTGAACTGCCAGTGATGGAGACCTCCTTGGCTTTCTCCATTAACTCTCTGGTTTTGTTGGAATCCTAGAACTGTAACTTTTTTTTTTTTTTTGGTACCTGGGATCAAACTCATGACCTCGTGCTTGCCAGGCAGGCCCTTAAGCCACTAAGCTAAATCCCCAGCCCCAGAATTGTAACATTTTGAGGCCTAATAAATAATCATACCTAGAAAACGCTGTGAGTGACTTCTCACTAAACACTGAACTGAAAGTGTATCTTATCCCTATTCCCTCATGAGACTCACCAAGATGACAATAAAGGATAAAAAGGCATACTCTTCTAAAGACAGTGAAGTCAGAGGAGGCGACAAGAGCAAAGAAATGCTGAAAGCTGTAAAGGAGCTGTGTGATAGTGGACATCACTGCACAGACCAGGTGGGGAGCCAGGACGGGGCAAGCAAGCTATTTGTGGCTCAGGACCAGAAAGCCTCCAGATCAGGCAAAAACCTTACCAAATGAAAGGGCAGTTAGAGCTGAAAATAGGAAAATTGAAAAAAAATATATGTGAGAAACAGCCTTGCAGCTGTTTTCTGTAAGGTGATACACTCCAGCACCCACTCTTTCCTTCCCGATCCAGAGGCTTGAGGTTTACTCCGCAGAGATGAAAGCAGATTAAACACTGCATTTGAGTCCACTGAGGGCAGAGGAACCGTGACGAGCAGCTGGGTGAACACTGGTGCGTCCCATGGCCGAGTTCCCAGAGGGTGGCAGCCAGGCTTCATGCCAGCTGCACCCTGGCCTGCCCCACAGAGGAAGGATTGAGCATTTTGTTTTTAGAGGTAACTGTCCAGCCCAGAGAAAAGACTACCCTACTGTTTGTTTCCTCGAGGTTTTTCCTAATGAAGTGGATCAAAGAGGCCACCTTCAACTAAGGCTGGCTGTTGTCAGTCCTCTCCCACAGGCACAGAATTCTGATTAGATAGAAACGGCCAAGGGTCAGCAGGCATTTGAAGAATGTTTGAAACACAAGTAAGTGGAGCAGGGGTAGGGAAAAGGTGAGAAGAGAGGGTATGATTCAGGTATGGCCCTTGCCACTCAGCTGGCCTGGCAGAGAGTTGGGTCTGCTTTACCTTGTGGGGCCAGAGGGATTTTGTCTTGTACTGGCCGGCCTCGTCCTGCTCATGGTGAACCAGTGAGTCCCAACAGGAGCTGTCCACGTAAGCGGCCTGCTGCACGCTGAAGTTACTGGGAGCAAAGCAGCTCATCGGAGACCCTGGAACAGGAATACAGCTTTGAGACGGCCCTGAGGTGGAGTGGAGGGAAGGGAACCCGAAGGGTCATCATCTAAGAGTTTTTTCAAGGGGCTCCCTCCACAATTGTTTGTCAACTTCTATGTCTGGTAAGCCCATAAGAAGGCATCTTCCCATGCCTTCTTTTCAAACCCAGTTTTCTGGGTCTGGCACTGTTGTGTCACAGGAAGATAGGGCATGACTAGAGACAGCACTGCCATTTGCCCCTTGCCTTCCAATGCTCTGACAGCATGTTAGGTATGGCGGTACTTGTTTCTCAGGGCGGCCCCAGGCAGGCATCCAGTGATGGCCCCCTGCACTCCTGAAGTTTGGCACCAGAGGGTTCGTGGCTTGATGGTGATGTCTCCTTGCTGAGACAACTGGGATCTTAGAGATTCTAAAATGTAGAGAATTAATTGCCTGGACTTCTGAGCCCAACTCATGCAAAACGGCATGTAAGTGGTGCTGAAGGAAAGCAGGCTTGGAGGAAGGTCTCTGACATTTTTGTTTTTCCATCATTCTCCAAAAAGAGGCACAGTGGGGAACCAAGACCTTTCCGCCTCTTACAGGTGAATGTAGAGGCACCTCACCTGGAAATGCACCATGCTAACAGTGAAGGCGGCCAAAAGATGGAGGGAGCAGGGGAGAGAGGCAGATTACATTCTCATACCACAAGGAATATAATCATGATGCTATATGAACATTACTAGTGAAAAAACAGAAACTAAGAAAAAGAAAAAAGAATGCAAACTAGAGGTTCCATTTCTTAGGAAGTTCACATTCTTTTTAATAGAGGTAGTGGATTTGCTGAGTTAGTCCAGCACCTGGAACACTGCGTATTTGTGTATGTTAATGTGTGCAGCAGGAGTTTGTGGAGAGAAAGCAGTAGATTTATCCAGCTTCCATGAATAAGGCTGTGTTAGACGCTTCATATATGTTCTCAAATTAGCAGCCTTGGAGGTGGAGGTGGAAAGAGGGCTCAGAGAAAACGGGAGACTTGTTAACAGTGCGGCTAAAACAAAGATGTCTCAGGCCCAGAAAGGATGCTAGGGCCCCACAGTCTCTTACCCATAGAAATCCAAAGTGAAAGACTCATTATTGAAATGACACAAAATACATGAAACTTTGTGGCTCATTATTTTTTATTGCGCAATTTTGGAGGTAATTTAAAAACTATCCGGGCATCTTTGCTTTGCTGGTGGCTAGACTCAAACCATGGGCTGCTCCTTGAGTAATCTGACCCAGTGTGGTGAAACCTTGCTAGTGTGGGAACTGTCTCACTCCTGAGTTGATGCAAGCAGTGCAATAAAGTGAGGTCTTAAAAGCAACTTACCGGAGGAGAACTCCTGGGCGAACGCCAGGGACATCAGCAACAAGGGAAAGCCTACAGCCACGAACTTGACCATCCTGTCCAGGGGCAGCTCCAGGCGCAGGCCTTTGAGGTGGGAGCCTCTGCGGTCAGGCAGCAGGGCATCAGAGAGCATGTACTCTGCGGCAGTATGTGCGAGCGACATGATGCTGCCGAACTTGGGGCTGCAGAGGTGGCAGGAGGTGTCCTGGATAGTGGGGTGAGGAGACGAGAGCTTCAGGCAGACAGTGCTGTAGCCACAGCCTCATGGACATCTGTGCTAGGGGCAGGCAGTGGTTCTCTAAATACCTGCCCGGAACCTGAGCCAGGCACCCTGGTAATTAGTGGGTCCTTGCTGAGGAGGGTCAGGCTTCATGTGTGGCTGGTGCCAGGCTGCTCGCTTTGGATTGATGAAGTCCATGGCTTTTTGCTGCCCTCTCATTAATAAAGTATTTTCAGCAGGGTGGTGCAGAAAAGGAGGGCTGTGGGGTCAGGCTCCCCATGTAATTGATGTGGAATTTGGGTGGGGATTGCTTACATGTGTTGAAGCCCTTCATTTTGTGGTTTGGGGTGGGAACAGACTCAGCCCAGGTTGCTTACTCTACAGAGGAGTTTTTTTGTTCAGTCTCTTTCCCAGAAACTGCTCTGTACTTGGTGTTAAATTTTCTGTCCTGATCCTGGTTTTCTTCCCAAACATTTCAGCGTATTTATAATTTCCATTTTCTTTTTTAGCCCCATTGGTTCCCTAGAAATCTGGGGGCTGTGCTCACTCTTTGATTGTATGATTTCAGGCGAGTTGCTTTATCTCATTTTTCTCATCTCTCAAGCATTAGGATCTTAAGGATTGTGGGGATCAAGAGTGTTGTGTGTGAAAGTGCTCTGTGAGATGGAAAGTGCAGAGCAAGTGCTGTGGTTTAGATAAGTGTCCCCTGAAGGGCCCTGTGTTGCAGGCTTGATCCCCAGCTTAGGGTGCTATTGGGAGGTGGTAGAATCTAGTGGAAGGAGGTTAGTTCACTTGGAAGCACTGGGTTTTGAACCCAGGACTTTTGCTCTAATCTGTAACCCCAGTCCTTTTTTATTTTGAGTCTGGGCCTTGCAGAGTTGCCTAAGCTGGGCTCAAAGTTGTAACCTTCCTGCTTCAGTCTCCATTGTCTTTCTCTTTTGTGTCCTGGTGGCCATTAGTGGGCAGCTTCTGCCTATCTGAAGTCATCATGATGTACTGTGCTGCCACAGGCTCAAAGCAATAGGGCCAAGTGGTCAGGGACTGAAACCATGGGCCAAAATAAGTATTTTCTCTCATTAAGTTAATAATGTCTGGTATTTTGTCACAGTGATGGAAAGTGTAACACAAGTGTCTACTCTTCAAATTGGTGGGTTGGATGAGAGAATAGAGTATTCTTGTCACTGGTGTCTTCACATTTGTTATTAGATGCCCTTAACAGGCCTACATGCTAGTTCTCTTTGGTTGTATCCTTCCTATGAGTCAAAGACTCCATAGGCCTAAGGGATTTGCCCATTTTATACCTACACAGATCCTATGCAGCACGAGTCTACTCTTGTAGCACAGTAGACTATGGAATTCCTGCTCAAATGGCTTTAGCTTGCTGTTTCCAGGACCTGTGTGGTCCTTTTCCTCAGGTGCATAATCAAGATTGTGGTGCTAGGGTACACATCCAGGCTTTAGGGTACTTGGATGTGGGGGGTTTGGATGGAATTAGAAGTCCTGGGGTGTCCACTTGTGAAATTGTGAAATTGCTTTTGCTGATTACAACTTAGTTGGGTTTAGGAGAAAAGGCTGTTGGGTTGGGGACCTGGTAAAATAGAAAGATTCTAAATTTGAATGTGGCATTCCTGATCCTTATGGTGTGTGTGTGTGTGTGTGTGTAGGCAGATATAACATATTTTTTAAAACTGTCCATTAGCTTGGTTTATAACATTTCATATTTAGACACATGGTATGTGGGTCTCTGTGTTGGAAATTTTTTAAAATGGGCCCACATATTTGGCCTGGATCTGCTTCTCATTCCACAGGACAGAGGACATCTCTGATTCACATCTGCCTCGTGTGCGCTATCTGGACTGACCCAGGCATGGGAACATCAGAACAGATTATTTATTTCTGTTTTCCATTGCTCTCTCCACACTCTCATTTTGCTATCTTTTAATTATATGTGTTTCCCCCAAAACACACATATTTTTGGCTTGAATGCATATATATATTCTTTTGCTTCTCAAAAATATTTACATATTTTTGAAACCTAATACGCATACATGAAAATGCACATATGCATACATAAAATTGGCTTTTGCTATTGCTTCCCAAAAGGTGATCGTTATCCTAACTTTAAATAGCATAGATTGGTTTTGCATTTTTAATACATTGTATAAGTGGAATCATCTATATATAGTCTTTTGTGGCTTTTTATTCTGTTTTATTTATGAGAATGATTAATTTTGCTGCCTGTGTTTGTACTTCACACACATGGAATTATATGTACTTTTTGTGTCTGGATTCTCTGTTAAATTTTTTTTTTTTTTTTTTTTTGGTACCAGGGATTGAACTCATGACCTCCCACTTACCAGACAAGTGCTTGAACTGCTAAGCTATATCCCCAGCTCTGTTAAAATATTTTTGAGATTTATCCATTCTGTTATATGTGTTTGAAACCCACTACATAAAAATTGTATAGAAAGGGTTTAACACAATAGCAAAAGCCATTGCTCATTCCAGAGAGTCTGTAGATTGGAAATTTAGGAACAAGTTAGCTGGGTTGCTCTGGCTCAGGGTCCTTTAAGGCTGAAGACATCTAGAGGTGTGGATGGACGACAATATCTACTTGCAGACTCATTTGGTGGCTGTTGGCTGGGAGCCTCAGTTCTTGCTGAGTACTTGGGGTTGGCCATCTTTCTTCACTAATTAGTCTCTTACAGGACAACATGACATGTGGTTTTCCCAGAACAGATGATCTAAGGGAAGCCACAGTGCCTTTTATGATTTAATCTTTGAAGTTGGAACTGCTATTTCTTATTTTTATCATTCACTAGAAGAAAGTCAGTAAGTTCAAGGGAGGTAAATTAGGCTATATATTTTGAAGGAATGTCAATCTCATGTACTATTTTAATTTGATATATTGGGAGAATTTTTTGAGGACATTCTCCACTATTAAATCCAAATGTCAAATTTATTAACATATTACTCATAATATCTTTATATAGTGATATTTTATTATATAATTTAAAATATATGGCGCAGTAGAATTTTACCTACAGAGAACACCTATAGTCTTTAATTCTGTCATTAGCATTTTACTGAGCTAGCTTTTTAATTGATGAATCTAACTATCCCTTTCTCCACCCACCAATCTTTTTAAAAAATGCATTTCAAAGTAAATCACAGATACTAATATTCTTCTCCCTAAGAAGTTTAGAATGCACATCATTAATTATACTATACTTCAAGATGTATTGAATTTTTTCCCTAAGAGGTAAAATTCACATAAAGTAAACTGCACAAAGTTTTATGTGTGCACATGGGAGTCTGACAAATACATATATCCGTGTAATTCATATACCTTTAAGGTTAGAACATTGTCATCATTCCAGAAAATTACATTCAATACTTTTTTGGACATGCTGGTCTTGTTGGTGAAAATCTTCACACTTTCATTTAATTCACCCATCTTTTACTTTCTTAATAATATTAATCAAAGTTCTTTTAAAATTCCTATCACTAACTCCATAATCTGGGAAATTTATGCATCTTTTTTGCTGTCTACTTTTTGCCTTCATTATTGGTCATTGCTATAATTTGTTATCTGGCCTATCTCCCAAAGCCCACTGTGGTAAAAGTCTTGGTCTCTGGCCTCGAACTATTAAGAGAAACTTTAAGAGGAAACTTTAATTAAGTGGAAACTTTAAGAGAAGGGCCTAGCCGTAATCCTAGGTATCTGGAGGTTGAAGCAGGAGGACTGCAAATTTAAGCTTATCCTTGGCAATATAGTGAGATCTTATAATATGTCCGTGGCCCCCAAGCCTCATGAATTGTGGACTCGACCAAATCTAGCGTTTGTGATTGGTTCATTGTCTAGCGCTTGGATTAGTGGTGTTACCCCGCCTAGGGATGGAGCCAGCATAAGGTGTATTGGCGGGAAGAAGGCGTGTGTGTGTGTGTGTGTGTGTGTGTGTGTGTGTGTGTCTCTCTCATGAACGACAGCCCTGCCATAATACCCTCCGCTCAGAGCCAGCTGAGCTGACAGAACCTCTGAGAACTGTAAGAAATAAACCTTTCCTTCCCTGACTTAGGGCATCAGACGAGTAAAAAGTAACCAAGACAGCTCTTATCTCAAAGTAAGAATTATAAAGGGCTGGTGATATATCTAGGGACTCCCCAGTGAGTACCGAGGGGCTGGGGAGGGGAAAGATGGGGCCTTATAGGAGATTGGAGGTATACCTTTGAAAGGGATAATGGGAACTGAATCCATACCTCGACCCCATTTTTGCTGTCAATGAGATAAGTATTTCTCTGTCATAAGTTTTTCCCATGATGCACTGCCTCACCCGAGGTCCAAAGCAATGGGGCTGACTGAGCATCAATTGAGGCCTCCAAAATGATGAAACTTATTTTTTGGATGAGTGGATTATTCTAAATTTTTGTTCTAGTAACTAAAAACTGGCATATGGCCTTTCACTTGTATTTCTAGTGATTTTTCACTATATGCTGAACAGTGCATAAAAACCCCATGAGAATCAGATGCTGTAAGTAAAGCTACCTTTCAACAAAAGTGGTTCATGTTTCTGATTTTAGACCTTTAGGATGAGGCACTGCTCATGATCCAGTCAGAGTTAAGCCTCAGTAGGCCTATTTTGGTCTACATTTAGCTTTTCTCATTCTGAAGTCTGATTTTTGCAGGTTTTTGTTAAAAGCCCATTAGGTCTGTTTCATAACCTGTGAAAGACTGCAAGAGGTTCTATTTTTCTCCTTAGAGGATGTCTGTTTAATTTATTTAGTGTCTTGCTTCAGGTAGCTTCAAAATATGGCAGATGTTTTGAGGGGGAGGTGGGCTCTGTGAGCTTAATACTAGGACTTGCTCCAGGAGTGTCTTTGTTCCCTAAGCACCACAGGGTGTAGGAAATTTCACTTTGTGTGTCGGAAGATTTGTGCTAGTTCTCTGTCCACTTAACTTGAGGACACAGGAAAACAGCTGTATTTCTGAAGTTCCTTGAGTTTCCAACTGCCACTCCACCCAGGTATCAGCCACCGGAAACTTCATTTGCTCATCTTCCCCCAGTGGAAGCTACCTGCTTGGATCAAGGCCAATGGCTAGCTGGAACCCAGAGCAGAAGATTTTTCTAGGGCAACAACTGGAGATTGTTAACCTTTTCTCATAATGATTCTTTTTTCCCCAGACTTCACTTCACCTTGCCCGTATTTCTTCCATAGCGTTCTGATAGCCACAGGGCAGTGTCTGTAACTAATACAGCCTTTTCTGTTTGTTGCTATTGGAACATTCATCTGTCACAATGTATTATACTTTATTCAAAAGCCTGCATTATGATTTTACCATACCTAAGTGATGTTCTATTTTATATCTCATCCTTTTTCATACTGAAAAAAGCCCTCAGCCTTGTCCCTCTAAAGTCAATCCATGTTGCTCAGGCCCATTTGCTCCCCACTCCCACACCAACCACAGGAGACAGGTTTACTTAAATCTGGCTCGAGGAGATGGAGGACCTCATATTGACAGAAGCCGCCATCTTATGCTATCAAGGTGTGCGACGGCTTTTTTTTTTTTTTTTTTTCAGTAAGGAACAGAGGGGCAAAGGAATACAGTAAGAAGATAGACAACCCCAAGCTCCTTTATCCTTCCTGGCCACATTCTGCTCCCTCCCTTCCTTATAACCATTCACCTGGGTGAGGAGAGAAGAGTGCGGCCATTATGCTCTCAGCCTGAGGAAGTCTGGAAATAAGGCTTGTCTCCAAAGGAAGAACTGCAACTGTTAAAGTTTTATTTTGCTCTGCCAGTTGCATTGTTATGTCCATAGCTCCTACTGCTACAACAGATTTTGTTTTACCTGCTCACTTGTCTATCGATGGACAATCATTTTTCTTCTACTCCATGTACCACAAACATCATCCATTTCCCCTTGTGGTCTCACAAGAGAATTCAGTGGGGGTTCATATCCAGGATTAGAAGTTCTAGATCTTATAGAACTACCAGTATTTTGTTATTTTAATTTGTGTTTCTCTTGATAGTTAATACGTTTGAGTGTATGTGCTATTTTCTTGTTGTCTCTGAATTGCTCATCAGAGCAATTTACTCTTCTGTGAAACAAATTGCTTTAAAACTTAATAGCTTTAAACAGTGAACATTTATTATTTCCCAGTTTCTGTAGGTCAGGAGTTTGGTGGGCACTTAGCTGGGTTTCACTGGCTCCATGCTGCTCACAAGGTGATATCCCAGAGGCTGGCTGTGTTCATCTGAGGGCCTTACTGGGGCTGGAAAATGCACATCCCATGTGTCTGTCTTGCATGGCTCTTGGCAGAAGGTCTTAGTATGGCAGGAGGACTAACTTCTTGCCTCATGGCCCTTCAGCTAGGGCTGACTGAGTGTTCTTACTACATGGCCCTGACTTTCTAATGAGCAATTCCGAGAGAACAAGGAAGAAACATGAATGCTGCAGATACGTAGAAAAATCTCACAGTTGCTGCTGAAGTCTCCGGGGCTGTCCTTTGTGAATCTGATGAGGAGGATGCTAGAAAAGGGAGTTGAAGCAAGTCTAGTGACTGCAAAATGGAATTAAGCCAAGAAGAACATTTTTGTGAGGTATGGTAGCACAGCCTTGTAATCCTAGCTACTTGGAAAACTGAGACATGAGGATCTCAAGTTCAAGACAAGTTTGGGAAACTTAAGAGAGATTTTGTCTCAGAAATAAATGGCTGGAGATGTAGGTCAGTGATGGGCACTTGCCTAGAATGTGTAAGGCCTAAGTTCTATCCCAATCACTGCAAAAAGAAAAACAATAGTCAAATTGATATCATATGCTACTGCTCAAGAGAAGTAATGGCTGCAGGTTGACCCAGGATGGAGTAGCTTTAACATAAGATGCAGGGTTTACTATTGAGCTGATCAACCTCATTGTAAACACTGCAACTGTCAGTAGAAAACTGACTCGAGGAAATGTGATGATAGCCATGATTGCTCATCCTGCGACACTTGACCATGACAAATATAAGGAAGAAGTAGAACTGTGACAAATATACTCAGCAAAATATTACATTCTTTTCCAACACAAATGTTCTAGTCACTTTCCTGTCACTGGAAAAAATTATCCAACACCCACAACTTAAAGAGAAGAGGTTATTTTGGCTCATGGTTTTTAGAACGTTCAGTCCATAGTCAGTGGGGGTCCAAGGACAGAAATACCATGGCAGCCAGGAAGCAGGGAGAAAAGGGAGAAGTTAGGGACAAAAACACACGCTTCCAGGTTTCCTCCTCAGTGATCCAGCTCCTACCGGGCCCCATATCCTGAAAGAAAATTCTGCTCCTGTACTCATCAATGAATGAACCCATGGATGCATATAGCACCCCCATGAACTTCTGGGGACATTTTAATCTAAGCCACAACACCAAACTTCATCAGTGTTTCAGGGGTAATAATAGAACAGCTGCAGAGATCCTCACATAATGAATTTCTGAGACAGTGTACCTGGGGGTGTGGAGCTGATGGTTAAGATTGAAAGAGTGATTGAAACCAGGTTTCCCCCCATTTTGCTTGATAGATGCTGCAAAGAGAAGGAGCTCGAGTTCTGGCTGGGTTGTTCCCTGAGGACGAACACCATCCCTGTCACTTTCTGCCACTATTCTACTGCAGTTTGTAAGCTTGTGATAAGGCCAGGTATGAGCATCACTCCACTGACTATTTCCCATGTTTTATACATCTCACTACTGCTAGTATTTGCCTGGAACTGAGCTAGCCAGGGATTGTTTCAGAGAATTGTATGGTTAGACGAAATAGGCAATACCTGGAGTTTTTACTGCCTGCCATATGTTCACCTTTTAAATGTTTTATTTCTTGGTTTTGTGCATATACTTTGCTTTTGTAATCTAATATTTTTTCTCATGCATGCAAATCCTATAGGACTCCCCAGAATGTGATAATGTCAAGTGAGCATTATCCCAGAACTAGAAAGTACAGTATAGTGTTGTTATAGTTATTGTACTTACTGAGTGACAAGTCATGCTTTTATGTATCAAATAAAGAACAAAAATTTCTCCTAAGGTACATCGTAAGCATAAATAGGATAATGTGCCTGCACATATTTTTTCAAATGCTCATTGCCATATATATGTGAGTTATCCTTAAGTGTATAGAAGTCTTCCTCGGTTTCCCCTGTACTTGAAGCTCTGTGACCTAACACAGCCAGCATCCTACAACTTCAGGGAAGTTAATTAGCAATCAGAGGAAGCAGATGAAGTGAGAACATGATGTGATTATTTCTAAAGAGACATTGAAATAAGGTCTATAAGTATAGCTCAGTAGGGAAAAGTACATACCTAGCATGCATAAGGCCCTGGTTTTGACTTGGATTTGATTCTCAGCATGCACACCCACACACACACACACACACACACACACTCTCTCTCTCTCTCTCTCTCTCTCACACACACGGAAAGAAGTGCAATCTGTAACTGGACAGACCGTGAACATCCATATTGACGGTGATCAGCTAACATAATTTTGGTGCACAGAGACCATGAAGAATCTCTGCCCCCATGTACCATGTATATGATATGGATCCAATGCCACCAAGGAAGAGAAAAAAGAGTAAAGAACAAAGGATTGTGCAAACTCACAAAAACATGTTATTCCAGTTATATATGTATAAAATTATATAAAAGTGGGGGCATAGGTGTAGAAAATGGAAGAAAATATGAAAAGTAGGATATAACACTTTTTATAACTGTGTTAATAACTAGGTTATCATTGCATAAGAAACTGGATTCGACGAGTTGGTGGTTGGGCTCGAACCCCCAGGACTGCTGAAAAGCCAGCATCTGTGACTCAAGAGAGGGCACAGTGTTGTGCTGAGGGAGATTCAGATTATATCAGACAAAGGTTTTGTAGCTTAAAAAATATTGGGCAAATTACACTCAGAATGTAGGTTGTCCTCATAAGATAAAGAAACTTAGTGGGGAGAAAAAAAGATGAGATCTATTATTACTCCTGTGCTCAGAAAAGCTCAAGAAAAGTCAGGCTAGGTCAGAATTAAAAGTAGGCGGAACCAAAACTATTAGGGAACAGGATCCCTCCTCTGTGTGTCATTTTATCTTGTTGTGCAGTGCTAGGGTTCCATTTGTGTCTTTTGTATTAAGGTCACAAGCAATCTGTCTGTCCTTAACTTCTTCTTTCCATGTCACATTTCCCTCCTGAAATATCTCAAGTACTCTCATTGCTTCACTATTTTTATATTGTTAAGCTTTGATTCTCAAAGCACTATTTACTGGTTTTCCACTTTTAGAGTCAATCTTGGTCAAGGCAGAAAGGCTTGCAGTTTATGGTAATTATATGTTGAAGCCCAGGAGGATTGTGGAAAAATCTTGAGATATTTGAGATGAACAGGCAGGTTAATGTTTGGTCTTTAAAAGCCACTGCTTTTAAAACTCTAAAATTCTTAGAAGAAAATGTTGGAATACATTTTCTTGACCTTGGGTTTGGCAGTACGTTCTTAAATTTGACACCAAAAGCATACACAACAAAACTAAAAATAGATAAATTAGATTTTTCTCCAGGGAAAATATGTAAATTGCAAATAAGTATATGAATAGCTGCTCAATATTCATTAGATGTCATAAAATTACATATTAAACCCACAATGAGACAAACCTTCATATCCTGTAGGATGGCCATAATAGAAAAGATGGACAATAACCTATGTTGGTGAGGACGTGGAGAAACTGGAGCCTTATATGTACTCTAAAAAAATACGTTTACATTCCTGCCAGAAGTGTGTAAGGATGGAACCTTACACCATGCAATGCTGGTGGGAGTATAAAATGGTCTAGTGACTGTAGAAAAATTGGCAGTTACCTGACAAGTTAAACACAGTGACACCATGGGACCTAAAATAAAACATGGTAATAAGATATTGTCGTGTTATTATAAACACTTAAAAATTACAAAAGCAATATATGTGTGGGTAAAAGTGACAAAATATAGATAAAAAAGTGAGAAGTTTAAAGAACCATATCTCTTCTCTCCAGGGATTATCATTCTTAACTACCTCATGTCTATTCAGCCACAGTTTCCTGTGGATTCACATGACCTTTTCCCCCAACTTGAGATCATTTATATACACTGCTTATAATTATTTTTGATGCTGTATTTTCAAATACATGGTTTCATTTGATTTCATCTTTCCTCTCATACATATCCATTGATAATACCTGCCCAAATGTACCTTCTTAGGTAAAGGAAAGAGGCTCTCAGCTTGAGGTTGCAATAGTAAAGACAGGAAAATCCACACTGCTGTCTATCTTAAATTATAGTGCCAGAAATGGTGCTATTTATTCATAACCCCAACTCTTTCAGTATTATTATCCTCACGTGAAAGCAAGAGTTTTGAAATTCAGGGAGAAGTTCAGCATATTTACCACTGCCATTCACCTAGGAAAGAGGAGAGCCAGGATTTGTGCTGAGATCAATCAGGTTCCAAGGCTTACCTTGGTGTAGGGGGATCGAGTGACTTGCTATTCATCTAGGACACAGGGGAAAGCAAAAGGGTAAGGGAAGCATTTCTGGAGCAATGTCAACAGAAATGGCCGAGAAGGGAACTCCACAGATCTTCCAGCCATTCATCTATCGGTGGGCATTGGGCTGTTTCCAAGATTTGGCTGTTATGAATCGTGCTGCTATAAACATGAGTGGGCATACAACGCTGCAGTACGATGGATAAAGAAGATGTGGTACTTATGAACAATGGAGTACTGCTCTGCCATAAAGAAGGATAAACCTGAGACATTTTTAGGTAAATGGATGCATCTCGAGACCATAATTTTATGGCCTTGAAATACATTAGACACGCAAGTTTAAATGTCTCCTTGTTTCTCTTGTATGAGAAACCCAGCGATAAATAGGGAGCAAAATGGACGCTAGATATGGGCACATAGAACTTGTTCAAATGAGAAAAGGAACTAAGGAGGGGGTAGAGGGAAGGGAAGGAGGGGAAAAGGGTTGGAAAACAGAATGGGAGGAAAAATTGGAAACAAAGTTTTGTAATTGGGGAGAGAAAGAAGGGTTGAAGAGAGGAGCGAGGAATGGGGAAGTAAGAATACTTGTACATATATTATGTACATTTACAAATTCCCATGACGAACGTGATCATTTTGCATGGCAAGCATGTACTACTACTAACAAACATACATGTGTATGTTATATATTTCTATGTTTGTTTTATATATGTACATGTAACACCAAATAAAGTCTTCCCACCCACAAAAGCAACAGACAAATTGGGAAATGCTTTCAGAATCAACTTTCTTAGAACTCTGGGGACTAATACAAACCTTAGCACAACCAGGGGAGCACAGAGTTAAGGAAAACAAGCTGTGTCTCAGTGAGAGCTCTGCGGCTTTTTCACTTATTCTGGACGCCTCTCCTAGCTCGCTGGCAGCAGTCTTGAAGACAGCAGCCCACATTCCTGGCATATGTACTCGGTGTGGAGGGAGAATCACAGACCAGAGTCTCTGAAACAAATCAAAGTTTCTTAGTAGTGCAATTTAAGGTTAACACGGTTGTTTTCCTACGCAGGGTTACAGCTGTATTTAGTCACGTGTGCATTTTCCTCATCTGCTCGACTGACACAAGCATATCACTTCTGTCCCTTCATACACTCACTTCCGTCAAAAATTTCTTTAAAAATTATACATTTAATTGACACATGGTACTTATACATATTTATAAGGTATGGTACAGCATCTCAATACATGAATATAGTATTTTGTAATGATTGTATTTCTTTGTGTTGGGAACATTCAAAATCTCTTAATTAGTGAAAAGCATATAATTAATGTTGTCAGCTATAGCTATTCTATTGTGCGAGAGAACATTAGAAGTTATCATTCCTAACCAGTTGTGCCCTCGTACCCATTAACAGCATAATTTTTTCCAGACAAGGTCATGCTATGTAGTTCAGGCTGGTCTTGAACAGACATGTGGCCCAGGCAGGTCTCGAACTCATAGTGCTTCTCCTGCCCGAGCCTCCAGAGTGCTGGGGTTATGACTGTGTGCCACCAGGCCTGGAAACAACATGATTTTTGATGTATCTATTCATAGTGAAATGGTTACTGCAATAAGCAATTAAAAATTCATCATTTTATAGGTTGTTTTTCTGGTAGGAACATTAAAATTGCTTCAGTAAAATTTCCAGTGTGTGATATGCTATTGTTAACTGTAGTCCTCATGCTGTGCATTAGTCCTATGGATTTATTCACCTTAGATCACTGCACCTTTGTACCATCTGCTGCTGGTCTCCACTGTTCTGTTCTCTGGGTGTATTCAACTTTCCCCCTGTAGAATCCACATATGAGAGATCATATGCATGTTTTCTCTCTGCATCTGGCTTATTGCACTTAATGTACTGTTCTCCAGATTCATCTTGATGTTGCCAATGGCAGATCTCCTTTTTAAAAGCTAATTATTATTCCTCTGTGTGTGTGATGTAGTGTATATAATGTGTCTAGTCATCAATCTACAGATGCTAGAGAGAATGAGATTTGCTTGTTTCGGCCTCCCTGATGGCTCTCTGAAAGAAGCTGACAGGTTGGCTGGGAACTCGCAGGGCTGGGGTGGCTTTGTGGGGGGTGGGATAGGAGTAGGGAGGTGGGGTAAATTATTTAAAGGCAAATGTAATAGTTTCAGCCTGAAGCAAGAGATAACTGGGGCAAACAATAGGTTAATCAAAGAGCCTGGAAGGAAAGCCTGGAGAATGAGGTGCTTTGGGAAATAGGGACAGTGGAAAGTCCCCTGTATTCCTGAGCAACTAGGAGACAACAAATGCCCAAGGCTGGACGCTTCTCAGCAGACATCTGAAAAGGCCCTGTGCTCTCCCTTTCGACTGGCCTGGCCTTCAGGCAGCATTGCTTATAATATCCTCGAAGTGGAAACAGTGCGAATGGCCACCAACTGATGCATGGATAAACTGTGGTCCATGATACAGTGCAATATTCAGCCACAAAGAGGAATGAGGTACTGGCCATGCCACCATATGGGTGAACCCTGAAAACATGCTGTGTGCGAGAAGTCAGACACGAGAGGCCATACAAAGGCTGAATCTATCTAGGTGAAGCAGTCACAAGAGGTACATCCAGAATAGACAGGAAGATGTTTAGTTGTTGCCAAGGGCTGGAGATGGAAGGGGGTAGAAAATGACAATAGGTGTAATTGCTTCCTGGGGGTGGTGGAATGTTCTGGAAATAAATAGCATCAGTGATTGCACAGCACTGCATGTGAGCTAACGCTGTGCAAGTAAATAAGTCTAAAAATGCTGAAGAAGGTGAATTTTATTTTATGCAAATTTTAGACTGGTAAGAACAAAAATAAAATACTTGAAAAAAATAACACAAGAGAGCTCTAATAGTTTTCAGATGAAGGCTCCATGCCAACGCTGTCTGTAGTTGACGTCAACTCAGAGTTTCTTTGGGGTTACATCATCCAGACAGGAATCCTCCAAGGTTTTGAGAGAAGTCAACTTTTAATGAATCCCTAAGGTTTTGCTTGCTTGTGTGCCTCAAGGGGGCTTATTTGAAATTTGCCACATGGAGCTTATTTGAAGTTTGTCATAATGAATTGCTTTTCCCCACTTGTGATTTTTGTGCAGTGGGATTGAGGACAGGGATTAGGGTTAATGAGTGAGTATGGAGGATGTGCCAACATTCTAAGTAACAAAACTACAAATGAGGTGATGTCATGGCCAAGTCTTGTTTGGAGATAAGCTGTAATCTCTATTAAATGTGAATGCACCCTCATAAGCAGAAATAAATCTAGCCGGAAAGAACATGGGCTTTGGCTTTGGGGACAATTCCATTATTTCTCCACTCTTCCAGCCCTTCGCTCTGGCCATATATAGCACATGTGTTATCCAAGGTTCGAATTTCCCCCAACACCAATTAATTGCTGTGGCTAAAAACTTGGCCCTCGTTCAAATGTATTATTTTAACATAACTATAACATTCACATAATATAAATTCCCCACACAAGTATGAATGAGGAGTGTGAGTACCAGGACATACCAGCTTTATTAACCCTTGAAGAAATCCCTTTTATCGGATCCATTCCTGAAACCAATCACACAGCGAGTGGACTTCAGGGAACCGCTGACCGACTGGCTGTCTGGAGAACACAATTGGATGTTCACAGTTACCTCTGTTATAGGGCTTATTTCCTAAAAATGCGTAGGAGGACCTTTTGACCCTCTAAACTCTCAGGATGTTCAGAATGCCTTTAGCAGAGTGCTTTGGGGTGTGAGACACCTCCGGAAGTGCCGAGGAGATGCTTGGCTTGGGGGGAAAGTTCCAGGCTGCATCCCCAAAGTAGCGCACTGAGGTAGCTGACGCCACGGAATGCAGTTCTGGGCATCTTCACACAAACACCACCTGGACAATGAGGCCCACCCTTACTGCCATCTTTTCTTGTTTTATTTTTGAGGATATTAAAAAATTGAGAAAAAATTTTTTATGTTTATCTACATGCTTGAAATTTCAAATGCTCTCCAAGTTTTCATCTGTCTCCATCATATCTCCAAGGCTACTACAATTTCAAGAGCTGTTTAAGTTCCCATCTGGTATCTTTTTCCTTCTGCCCAGAGAACTTTCTGTTATATATATATATATATAATTTTTTTTTAAATTTTAAATTTTAATTTTTTATTTTTGGTCTTCTTGAGTCAGGGTCTCACCATGCAGTTCAGGCTGACCTTGGGCTCAGTTTGTAGCCCAGGCTGGTCTCTAATTTGCAATGATCCACCTGCCTCAGCCTCCCAAGTGCTGGGATTACAGGAGTGCGCCTCCACACCCAGCTTTCTGTAATATTTCTTATAGTTCAGCTAGTTGACAACAGTTTTGAATTGGATAAAGTACAAGTTTTGATGACTTGTATGAAGAAGTCTACTTCAAGGCCATGGGTGGTAGTACATGCCTGTAATCCCAGCACTTGGGAGGCTGAGGCAGGAAGATCACAGCAAGTTTGAAGCCCGCATGGACTACAGAGTGAATTCAAGGCCAGCGTTGATAGTGAGATCCTATCTCAACCAACCAGCCAACCAAACAAACAAACCAACCCCCAAAACCAAAACCAACCAACCAACAAATGAACAGTATCAGTGTCAGTTTTGAAAGATATTTCCACTGAACATAGAGTTTGCAATGACTTTCCTGTGTCTGCATTTGAAAACTGTCTTTCTGTGCTCTTTGGCTAAGAACATTTCTGATGAAACCTATAGTTCTTCTCATTTGTGTTCCTCTTTATATAATGTCTCCTTGCTTTAAAATTTTTTTTGTCTCTGGTATTCAGAAATTGGATTATGATGTGTCTATCTGTGATTTCATTTGTGTTTATTCTACTTGCAGGCACACTGAGCTGCTTTGATCTGTAGGCATGTGATATTCATCTACTTTGGATATTTCAGCCGTTGTTCCTTTAAAATTTTTTTTGTATGATAAAACAAAGTTTTATAACAAAATAATAAGAGCATACCAATAGTTAATACATTATGTTTCATTATTCAAAGTGGTTACTTGAGTACAAGACATAGAGATTCTTGTGACAAAGAAATAATAATACAGAACTTTCTTTTCATGGGTATTTCTTTTTCTCTATTTCAGCTTAGGTAGTGAAATCTTTATTTTTAAAAAATTTTTTTGGTACCAGGTATTGAGCTCAAAACTGTGTGCTTACAAAGGCAGGTGCTTATGCCACTGAGCTAAATCCCCAGCCCTGAAATCTTTATTTTTTAATAGGGAAAATTATTAAATATTTGCACATTGAGAAATTGTCTCTTAAAACAATCATTTTTCTGTGTATAATTTTTAGGGTGTTTCTTTGTCAACTGAGGAAGTTAAAAGAGATTTCCTAAACTCCTGGATTCCTTTAGTGAATTTCAAAAATTGATGTATTATAATTATGCATATTTACTCAGTATAGTGTGATATTTCAATCCATATGTCTAAACTATAGTGATAAAATTAGAGTAATTAGCATTTCTTTCACCTCAATTTCTTGTTGTTTAACTTGGCCTTATGGAGTTTAACATTATTTAGATTTGGTACCAAGTGGAAGCCTTAAGTAGGCCACTACTTGATTTGTAGAATTCTTTGCCTGGTTACTGCTTCCCCAGTTTTCTGATCTATGGATTCTAGTTTCTTTGGCTTCTTGGTCATCAGGGTCTCACTTCTCATGTCACTATGGCAAATTTTTTGCTTCCTGATCCCTGCAGCCCATTCTGAAATTGCCTCAAAGCAGTAAGTCACATTCGCTTTTCTTTTTTTCCCCTTGAAATTGGTTTTCTCCTGCTTTTCGATAAAGTCTGACAACAGTTTTTTCCATATATTTGGTTTGGTTTTTTAGTGGCTTAAAGCAGAGGGCAAATACAAACCCTGTTACTCCATCATGAAGTCTCGACCCTTCCTTTTCTTGAGAAAAATTATTTTTTTGTAAATTTAATGTGCATTTTGTGTATTGTAAAAGTTGGGTGTCTTCATACACACTTCTCAGATGAAGAAATACAAATGGCAAACAAATATATGAAAAAATGTTCAAAATCGTTGGTTATTTGAGAAATGCAAATTAAAACCACACTGAGATTCCATCTCACACCAGAAAGAATGGCATAAAAAAATCATCCAGTAACAGAAGCTGGCAGTGCTGTGGGGAAAAAGGAACCTTTCTCCACTGTTGGTGGAGGTGTAGACTGGTGCAACTCTGTGGAAATCAGTGAGGAGATTCCTCAAAAAACTAGGATTAGAAGTTCCATTTGGCATAGCTATTCCCCTTCTGGGTATTTTTCCAGAAGAATTGAAAATACATGTGCACCCATGTTTATAGCAGCACAATTTGTTATGGCTAGATCTTGGAAACAACCCAAATGCCCATCAATCAAGTAATGGATAGAAAATGTGGCATTTTTATACAATAGAGTATTCAGTTATAAGGAGAGATATACTTGAGGCTTTCATAGGTAAATGGATGCAACTAGAGACCATACTCATAAGTGAAATAAATCAGACATCATATTGTCTCTAGTTTAAGAAACTGAAAACAATAAATAAGATCCAAAAGGTAAAATAAGATCAAAAATAGGATCTTACCAAAAGGTAAAATAGATATTGCGGAAGGGAAAGAAACTGCTCAAAAGGAAAGAACTGGGATGAAAGAAAGGAGAAAAGAAGGAAGGGAAAAATATATATGAAATACATATTAAATAAAAATAAATATATATTAAATGTAAATAAAAACATATGCACAAGATACCTAAGGTAATTGTACTACTAATTCTATTATTTTATTGAAAGGAACAGCTTATGTTGTTTGATCAATTTTGCGTGCTTGTATTTAAAAAGCTGAGCAACTATTTTGAAGATAACAATATGCAATATAATAACCATTGTTAATTTCTTATCATTTTGTTTTGAAATGCTGTATAATTTTTATTGTTTTTTATTATCTTTAAAAAAGATGGGCATCTTTTATATGATAGTATATCACTAATATTTCTATTTTTTAGTTATAGATCTTTTTATTGTCCAATTTTAGAAGGTCTTTATATTAAAGATGTTCAAATTTCATCTGATATAAATTCCATTAGATTTCTTTCATTTTTAAATTATGTTTTGACTTTATGACTTTTTTCAGGCAAAAGTGCTTTTTAAAATGTAGTCACAGTTGTTGATATTTTATTTATAACCTCTGGGTTTTAAATAATATTCTACCAAGTATTCGCTGTTTTCCAGTTGTAAATAGCCACCTCTGTTTCATTTTTGTTTCCAGAACATGCATAATTTCAAAGTTTACATTTGGAAGCATTTGAGATTTATACTGCTTAAAGTATAAGAATGGACCTAAATCTTACTCTTTGTAAGTCTATTGAGTTGTACCACTTCCATTAAAAAATGTTAACCCCTCCTCTTCCATATTGATTTGAGATGCTACCTTCTTCAAATATTAAATTTACATTTGTTCTTGAATTGTGTCTGCATTTTATTTCTGTTCCAGTGATCTATCATTCTATTCAGACAGTAAAATCATATTTTAATTGGAGAAGCTTTATAATGATTTCGCATCTGTTAGGATTGGCTTCTACATGTTAGGTCGACCTTTTCTCACCAAGATTTCATATGCTATGCTTGCTGGCTTATTCCTTCCTGTATACTTCAAAATCCACTTGTCTGTCTGCAGAAAGAAAAAAAACTTTCGGATGCTCTATCTATTGAGATCATATTACATTGAGATTTCAGTGTTTAGTCATAAAATGGGAAAGCATGGTATATATCTTTTCATTTGTTAAACTGCATTTGTGTCCTTTAGGCATGTTTATACTTATAATCATATAGATTTTGTACTTTTCTTCAGATTTTTGCCAGGAATTTAAGTTTTCCATCATGAAGAGATGTAATGTGACCTATTTGTGTTAGTCAGCTGGTATTGTTTTTTAGTACTTTTTCCATTTATTCCTGTAAAGTATCTATCTCTATCTATCTATCTATCTATCTATCTACCTTTCCTTCTTCCTTTCTGATTCTTTGCCTGTAATTGTTCTCCTTTTGCATTTTCTTCTCTCCTTACAATAGTAACAGTAATAGAAAATGATAATGGATATTTTTCCTGGCTTAGGTTTTACTGGGAGTGCAACTAATATTTTTATACTAGGACTCTTTTCAATTTTCCTTAGGGATATTTCTATTAATTTCTATTTCACAAATATTTAAAAACAATGAATGAGGATTAGGTTTGGTTCACCGCCTTTTTCTGTGCTCTTGGTTCTGTCATCTCCCGTTCCCTCAAATACCCGTTTTCTATTTTATACATTTAGCCTCCTTTTCATACAGAGTTCTTTCCTCAGTGTACAGACAATACTAATGGCTTCATTATCCTAAAAAATCCTCCCAATTCTCTTCTTATCTCTTTATTGTAAAATTTAAAAAATGTGTTTTATTCTTATGCATTGTCTTCCTGTGTATAGTCAAGGGCCAATACTCACTTTAAATAAATTATATCAGACCTTGCCCATCTTTTTTTCATGTCCATTGCCACAGAAGCCCTCCTGCAGATGTACCTACATCTCAAAATCTGGCTTTTCTATGCATTTTAGAACTTGCTGTCTGTCAGGTCTTCCTTGGACAGGATGGAGCTCTGAAGCATGTGTAATTGCTGTCTTTGAATTTCAGGCATGATGCCACCAGGTGGCAGTAATAGGAGGAGTCATTGAAAAGGACCATGATGTTTTTTGCTCAGTTGATTTTTTTTCTTTTTTTTTGGTACTCATGACCTCACTCTTACCAGGCAGGTGTTTAAGCCACTGAGCTAAATCCCCGGCCTGCTCAGTTGATTTTTAAACACTATATTCGATTTCTTTTTATGGGAAGATATATATTATAGTTTATTTAATATACACAGATGTGTATGCAAATTTATTTATTGTACATACTTAAAGAGTAAATTCTAGCAAGCACAAAGATAGAGTTAAACAAAATTATAATTTAGAGGGAAATAACAAGAGAGAGGAAAAAGCAAAAAATAAGACACCTAAAGAGAAAGCAAGGCAGGGGCTCAGGTCCCACACTCCCCTTGGGGCATGTTCTCAGTGACCTGAAGACTTTCCCTGCTGGGTCTCGTTACTTACAATTCTCTCCCGCTTCCATAGCATCTTCCTGCGGACAAAACCCTGAGCTCATGAGCCTTTGGGGCATAAGATCCAAGCTACAGCAGTAGTGGGGCTGTGGGAAGGCCTGGAGCATGTCCTTCCTTGGATACCCCTGTCCTCTGTAGCCTGTGTCTGGTTTGTCTGAGCACCTACCTACCTTCTGTAGGGAAGAGCGGCCGCCGCTACCTCTATTTGTGCTGAGGTTTGGAAAACTAATTTGTGGAAGCAGAGAGGAAATTAGCGTCCTGTTGGGGCTGCGGTACTAACCTGTCCTCTTATCAATCTCATCAATATGTAGGCTATTTATCTCCTTCCTGGCCCCTATGTCTTCTTTTTCCTACTCAGAATGTGGAGGGAAGGGTGATTAATTATCATGAAACTATAGTTTGGGTCTTGACTTCCTTCCAAAGGCCCATGTAGGGAAGACCTAGTCTTCGACTTGGCACTGTTAGGAACTGGTGAAGCCCTAGGAAATGAGGGCTCATGGCAGGTTTAGGTCACTGGGAGATGTGTGACCCTGGCCTCTTCCTTTTCCTCTCCTTTATGCCTAGCCATGAGGTGAGAACTGGTTTCCTCTCCCACATCTTCCCACCATGATGTACCATTTCACCACAGGCAGAAAAGCCACAGGGCCAACCCACCCTGAACAGAAACCTCTGAGACAGTGACCCAATATAAACTGTGCCCATCTAGTTACAAACCACCCCTAACCACTTGTGTCAGTGTTAGACAGAGCTTTCTATAGAAATGGAGCGAATAGGAGATACCTATCCCCCCGCCCCGATCATCTGTTTCAGTGGATTGATTTGTTTTAATGAACTGGCTCTTGCAATTGTAAGGGGTGAGAAGTTTGAAATTTGTAAAACGGTAGGTGCCCTAGAAATTCAGATAAGAGTTTTCATCTGAAATTCATCATGCAGTACGGTAGGCTGGGAGGGAACTCAAGAAAACTCTGATGTTGGGTTACAGGGCAGAATTTCTTCTTCTTAGGGAAATGTTTGACTTCTTTGACCTTCAGAGATTGGCTGAGGCCTAGTACATCACAGAGGGTGTACCTACTTTATTTACTTAAAGCCAGCTGATCATAAATGTTAATCATAGCTTCACCAGACCTTTGCAGTGGTGTTTGAGAAAACAACTGAATCCCTTGGCATGGCTAAGCTGACGTGTAAAACCTGTCATCACAAGTTACCCCATGTTAATTTCACATTCAGACATATTCCTTTATGCTTAATTGCCAAGTAAGGACAATGACAAAAGAGTGCTGTACCTAACATGATACAGCAAAACTGACACATAAAATTAACAACCATACCACTCTTTTTCAAAGCTCTCTGATTTCACTCTTCCACATATGGTGTGATTTATCCAGAATATCACCTACCTTTCCCTAAATACACATGAATTTTCTATGCCTCCACAAAAAGTCATGCTATTTTCTTTATATGGAAAGTCCTAACCCACTCTCTGCTGGTCATCTACTTAACTTTAGGATTCGTGGTACATATGCTCCTCAGCTTACAATGGGGTTATTTCCTGATAATTCATTGTAACTTGAAGATATCATCTGATTAGGTGGATTAAATGCACCTACCCTGCCGAACACCATAGCTTAGCCTAGCTCCTTACACATGCTCAGAAATCTGATCTGGGTAGCATTTAGAACATTAAAGTCTTTCCATGAGCTTTGGAGCACATGGCCAAACTCAGATGCTTCAAAAGCCCAGGGCAAACATTTAGTATAATTAGTATACTTTGAATGTATCAATTGCACTTTGACCCATTGAGTGAAAGTGACTACAGCAAATACATCAGGATGCACATTATGGATGTGCTGTGGATACTTCACAACTTTGTCTGATCAGGAGCCTCTGGGATGGGATAGAATTTTGCTTACAATATTCTCTTGCAATAAAACAGTTCAAAACCTATCTTCAAACAGTGCTGCTGTCATCCAGGCCTTGTTATGGTGACAATAAATGGGAAGCATAGCCTTGCTTGTGTTCTTGAATGCTCTAGGGTTCTCTAAATGTTCTAGTAGGAAAGGCTTTAATTTTAGTTTTGTAGCATTTCCATTCGAAAGCAGCATTATACAGTCTGTTGAATGCCTTGAATCCCACGGTTATTTTGGATTACTAAGGAATCTATGTATGTTTTAGCACTCAGTTCCAGCATAACTGTTTTGTGGGCACTGTTTGTTTTGGCAAACATTTCTTACCCACAGTTAGCCTTCTGCAACTCTTCCCTGAAAACTCGGCACCTGTGGTTCAGCACTTGCTGCCTCATCACTGACCTTCACCACATGGTGTCTGGTAAAGCCCTGCACCTGATACAAACATTCATGTATATGTAGGATCACTGGCACACCCGCTTGATGTATCAAAGGGACTTCTTGCCTAGTCAGGATGATTAGCAGACTAAGAAGTGTGTGCTCCTATATGGATCTTCCATCCCTGCAGAAGTAATTTCCTTGTATCATCTAGCACCCCAGCTCTTTTCTTCATGATTACAATGAATTTAACTGATATGGATGATTTTGCTGCATTACTCACTCACTTCTTATACTTTGAGATGGTTAAGATCATCAATTATGGAAGTCTTAACTCACATGTTGAAAGCTTTTTGCTTTGAAGTTGAGTAATTCTATTTTTTCATTTTTTGTGACATGGGGGAATTGAACCCAGAGCCTTCCCACTAGCTAAATCAGTAACTTTTTATTTTACTTTTTTCAATGTTGAGATAGGATCTTTGTCACTGTGTTGCCTAGATTGGGCTTGAACTTATGATCCTCCTACCCCTGCCTCCCAGAGCGTGGGGTGACAGATGTGTGCCGCTGTACCTAGCCTTTGAAAATTATCTTGAATTTCATTTCAAAAGCATTTGCTCTTCTTATCACCAGAAGCAGGAGACACAGATGGGGATGTTTTATGCATGATGGGATGCAAAAACATAAAATAGGATATCCAAAAAATGTGCGGCAAAATGAGAGAGTGCTGCTTGTGACCATGTGGCCGCCTGGGAGCTGTCTCTCTAGCAATACACAGCATCATGGGAGGGTATCCTACTGCATATGGCTAATCTAGGAACAGATCGAAACTCCAAGTACAATTCCTGCTGAATGTGTAGCTCTTTCACACCGCTATAGAACCAGAAATGTGTAAGTTGAACCATAGTAAGTTGGGGACCAACTGTAATGAGTTCTTAATATATCATAAACCATGACCAGGAATTTTTACACTGATGTTAAAAAATAAGACGTGATTCTGAGTAAAATTAAGTATAACATAAGTAAAAGTATGAAAGTATGGCACCTTATCTATTACAAAAATAAATATATACCATATATCATAAACCATAATCATTGAAAAACATAAAACCATAAAATAAATCGTACAAAATACCCAACAAACTACTTGTATTGATCATACTGTAAATCCCTGACTTATGAATGAGTTCCATTCAGGAAGAAGTGTTTATAAGTCAGTTTGCAATGAGTTTTGTACAGTACACGTGTGAAAGTTTGAAACACAAATGTTTGCAGGTTGGGACTTCCTGTATGCGAAATCAAGGGATGTGTGTGTGTCTACACTTGTGCATGTGGGTGTCAAAGACTGACCTCTGCTATAACAGTGACTGTTCAAAATAGAAATGCTAACAATACTGTATATTAAACATTAAATAATTATGATGCTTTTTGCTATGTTAGATTTGGGAAATAATTTTTGGAAATGTACTTGTGTTAGTTATTTTCTTGTCAATAGGACATAATATCTGACAGCCATAAATCAAAGGAGGAAAGGCTTAGCTTGGCTCACAGTTCGTAGAGGTTTCATTCCATATTTGGCTGCCTCCAGGGCAGGGTGGCATGGCAGTGGGGCATGGCTGAGGAGGCTTGTTTATGGCATGGCTGTCAGAAAGCAGAGAGAAGAGAGTGAGAGATACTTTTCCAGGCGATCACCCCAGTGACCCACCCACCTCCTCTGACCAGGCTTCACCTCTCAACACCACATTTAGCTAAAAGCTCATCAGGAGACTAACCCATTGGTAAGTTTCATGCCTCTGTGGTCTGATCACCTCCCAAAAGGTTCACCTATGAGCACATATTAAATAATTTTAAGAAGCTTCAAGTGAATTTTGAGCATTGCCCTCTCCCTTTTTCTCTTTTTCTGTCTGTATATCTCTATCTCTAGCTATGTCTACATCTTTATGTTGTGAACAAACATATTTGTAGTTGCTTTGTTGACCTCAGAGAATTAATAATTGGTTTAATGTTTTAATCTTTTAAAGTGTAGCTCTTGTAAGGCAAATCGACTACAGACTTTTCCACTCTTTTCCTGCATGTTATTTTTTAGGAGAGTAGTAATGCTTGGAATGTGTTCTGTTTGGACATTTTTTTGCTTTTCATACAAAAACAAAAAGTGAGTGGAAGAGAAAAACAAGTATAAAGAAACAGGAAACAAGTAATGTGTTGAATCATGAAGAAAGGGCTGCTTTTGCTTTGCCAAGAGGATGGTGGGGGAGGTTTATGACCAGTCACAGTGGTGTAAGAGCTGGGCACAGCCTAGAACACCCTGCTGCCCACTCCCTCTCACTTCCCTCAGCTCTCCATCTGGCTAGCGTTACCCAGCGATGGTTCTTGGTTGCAAAACATAGAATCTGACTCTGGCAATCTTTAGCAGGAAAGGAGTTGTTGGAAAGATAGATAATGATTCACAGAATTGCAGAGAAGGATAGGAAATCATATTCAGAAAATAATAAGGATACAAGGGAAGCCAGATGGCTAGAATCGCAAAGTTCCAAGTGAGGAATGTATCAGGTTAAGACACACTGGCCACTGGACACTGCCAGTAGCCCCTACCTGATAGCCCCTACCATATATAAAACATGTCTTGTTGCTAGAGGTTGTCATTTCTGACTTTTGTGTGATGGACCCCAAATTATCTTTGGTTCTTTGTACTTCTTACTCAGAAGTATAGTCTTGAGTTGGAGCATCTAATCATCTGTAGCTTTGAATCTTCAACAGTGTAAATTCAAGTCTTCCTCTGGTCTTATTAGCTACCTATCATTTGTCTGGTGTAAGTAGCCACCAAGTGGAAAAATTTAAACTGAGACTCAAAGGAGGACACATTCTCCTCTTCAGGTTCTGATACCGGGAAGCCAAAGAACTACACCTTCTTGTACGTTAGGTAATTGGTGTGAGAGACAAGAAATATATCTTATTTCTCTGCAAGATCTGTCTGCGGGACGCGAGAAGCTGTTGTGGGTGAGGCAGACAAATGTCACCTTTCTTTATAGTACTTTTTTAGATTTGTTGAGGTGCCCATGTCCTCAGCCTTCCCCTATAGGTGTCCCTCATTACAGGGTGAGTGGATCCAAGTGGACATGCTGGGCTTGAGCCTGTGTTTTCTCTGTACTACTGGGGACACTCCATACCTTGCCCTATTCATCAGGCTCTTCTCCAGCTCCGTGTCTCAGAGCCACACTACACTGCTGGTTGTTCATACTGAGAGCAAAGAGATGGCTGGGGCAGGGAGGAGTTGTTTGCAGGAGACGTGGACAGATATTTAGATTCCAGGTATGTAACTGTGAATAGGTTTAGGGAAAAAATTAATTTTTCTTTCTTCTTTAAAAAAATAGACTTTGTAGTTTAAACATGTTCAGGCTCATAGAAAAACTGGGGAGCAACTGGGCAAAGAGATTCCTAATACTCTCTACTCTCATGAATAATCGTCATCAGTTTCAACAATATTTCTACGGGAGTGGCACATTTGCTATGACCGATCAAAGAGACCACACTGATACACCATTATCATCACACAATGTCCACGTTAGTATGTAGTCTTTTCAGATTGGCTTCTTTCACTTAATGATATGCATTTAAGTTTCCTTCATGTATTTTCAAAATTTGATAGCTCTATTCTTATTAGCTCTGAATAATATTTCATTGTCTGAATATACTGTATATCCATTTCATTGAGTTGTGTCTTGTTATTTTTTCAAAGAATTCTTTGTATATTTTGGATGATAGTCTTTCATCAGATATATTTTTTACACGTATTTTCTCATAATCTTTGACTTTTTTTAAATGACTATTTTTTTCCCTCAGTATCAGGGATTAAACTCATGACCTTGCATTTGCCAGGCAGGCGCTTATGCCACTGAGCTAAATCCCCGGCCCTAACTGACTTCTTAAATTGTCTTGCGAGTGTTTTTTTGCAGAGCAGAAAAATTTAATTTGAATACCATCCAGCATATGAGTTCTTTCTTGGATCATACTTTGATACTGTGTATAAGACATTATCACCAAATCTTAACTCATCTCAAACCTCAAGTCAATTCTTCTATGTTATCTTCTAGGACTTTTAGTTTTACATTTTAGATTTAGGTCCATGATCCATTTTGAGTTATTTTTGGGAAGGGTGTAAAATCTGTGTCTAGATTTGTTTTTTCTCTGTGTGGATGACCAGTTGTCACAGCATTATTTTTGGTAAGGACTATCTTTTCTCCATTGTATTGACCATGCTCCCTTGCCAAAGATGACTTCACTGTATTTATATGACTCTCTTTTTGGAATTTATTCTGTTTCATTGATCTATTTTCCTGTCCTTTGGCCAATACCACTTTGTCTTGATTACTGCAACTTTGCAGGAAATCTTGAAAATGGGCAATGCCAGTATTTCAACTTTGTCCTTCTCTTTCAATATTGTGTTAGCCACTGTAGATCTTTTCAATATAAATCCTAAAACAGTTTAATAATATACACAAAATAGCTTTCTGGGATTTTGATTGGAACTGCATAGAATCTATAAATCTAGTGGGGAAGAACTGACACTTAAAATATTGAATCTTCCCATTTATTCACATAAATATATCTTCCTTTAGTTCCACTTTTGAAGAGTTTAGCTTTTAAAAGTCTGTTTATGAGAAGACAAGATGGCCTAATCAGTGAGCAACAGAATACAAAGCCTCCTGGGAGAAACAATTCATATGCCAGAATAAAACACCCTGGAGAGACCCAGACAGAGGGAGATGGATCCTCTTGACACAGGAAGAAATTAAAATGTAAAAAAGCTCATCAAAGCTGGGGATTTAGCTCAGTGGCATAAGCGCCTGCCTGGCAAGTGCAAGGTCATGAGTTCAATCCCCAGTACAAAAAAAAAAAAAAAAAAAGCTCGTCAAATACTTCAGGACTACAATTGAAACAGCTAAAAACTACAGGACACAGTGTTTTTGCCGTGACACTCCAAGTTTGCACCAGCTTGAATCCGCGCCGGCAGGCAGGGCCACCCAAACTCATTTCCGCTGCCACTCACAGGAAGCACAGCAGCACTGAAGTTGGGGGTTGGTGAGCCCAAGAGAGAGCGGAGAGTGGAGACGGTGGAGGAACCTTCATTGATCCATGGTCAGTGCTGGGAGTGAGACCCCCCCACAACGGGAAGGGTGCTACCAGGTGGGCGACATGTTGGAGTCGGGCAGGAAGAGCCTGAACTGGGAGTGACAGTGGCTCCAGTTGGTTGCTCCCTCCCCCAGAGCAGATTCATGCGATTTGCTTGGACTGGGCCATGCCGCTGGCCAGGACCCAATGAGACGTCTCAAATAGATTCCTTGCACCTAGCAAGCACTAACTGGGTGAAGGCACCTGAAGTTTGGCTGGCCCGGTGGGGAGGGGCAGGCATAGGCAGCCTGCTTACACCTCAGTGACAAGAGCAGTCCAGGAGAGGGTGGAGTTCCCTTGCCAGCATGCTTCGTGCTTCGGAGGAAATGTGGCCAACAGGAAAGGGGCTGGGACCTGCACTGTAACCTGTGTGGAGGAAGCCAGGACCATGACAGGAGAGACAGACAGGAGGAGGCCCCCAGCCCAGAACCCTGAGAGCACTGAACCAGGAGAGGGAAAAACAAGGGAGACTGAGGGTGGCAATCACACAGCATCAGACATGGTTTCAATGGACATTAAGAGATATCTTCAGGACCTTGTAGACGAGCTCAAAACTGAAATATTAAATCAGGTAAAGCAGGATATGAGTAGAGTAATAAAAGAAATGCTCTCAGGAAGCATCTCTCAGGATGATACAGATGAAAGAAGGGAGGAACACAAAAAAAGGAGAGAAACATTTGATAAAGAATATAAAGAAAATATAGAATATATGAAGCAGATTCAAAGAGACTACTAGGAAATTAAAAACTCCATTGAAAGCTGACAAAATGCCTTAAAACAAACTAAAGATAGACTACCAAAACTTGAAGACAAGTTTACAATGTGTGATCATGAAAGGAAAGATCTCTTAAAAATAACAAGGAAACAGGCAGTAACAATAAAAAGGCTAGAAGACAACAAGAGAAGCTACAATTTAAGAAAAAGAAATGTGAATGAAGAAGCAGGAATACATACAGGCAAATTACAAAGGCTCTTCACGGAAATAATTAAGGAAAACTTCCCAAGCGTGGGAAATGAAAATGACATTCAGTTGTGTGAGGCATACAGAACTCCAGCCACCTACAACCAAAACAGAGCTACACCCAAACATATAATAATCAAGATACCAGAAATTCAATATAAAAACAGAATATTAAAAGCTGTCAGAGAAAAGAAACAGATTACCTATAAAGGTAAGCCCATCAGAATCATGGCTGACTTCTTGACACAGACCATTAGATCAAGAAGAGCTTGGAGTGAAGCCTTCCAAGTCCTGAAGGAAGGTGGCCTCCTGCCCAGATTGATGTACCGTGCAAAACTGTCACTAAAAATTAATGGAGAAACAAGATGCTTCCATGACAAAGAGGAACTGGGCGAGTTTGTGACCACCAATCCAACCCTGCAGAGAATACTGAAGGACATTCTAGAGAGAGAGAAAAAAATACCAGGATTTTAGGAACAGTGGCAGAAAGGCCACAATGTGTGAGGCAGGCAGTAGAATGAAGGAGAAAACTAAACAAAGGCAGAAAAGTAGCATAGTAGAAATGAGGCAGAAGATAACAGAAACTCTAACATAGATGGCCTTGATATGCTATATTGTTAATAGTGCACCAGTATTTAAAACACACATTACTCACACTACTCTGCTTAGATGCATTATATTCTGTTCCAGTCATTCTACCTGTACTAGATTTGAGGGCACAGACAGTAATCCTGAAAATAATAGGATATAGTATGGTAATCATCCTTAATTTCTTACTAACTTAATCTAAAGCTCTCTAAAACCTCCACACTTTTACCATGACTGATAGTAATCGAATCTGGTTTGTTGGATCGCTGTTTTGTATTGATAGATTTTATTCAAAGCTGTTATGATTGATAGTATCAAGTCTGAGAGTGTAGGCAACTGCACTTAAGATGACAAGATCCACTAGAATATCCACTATGGTTGTTTACTACCTGCCTTTGAAGTTTTGTACTGTCTACAATGTTTTATCTTACTAATATTGTTATTTACTGCTATACTCAATTATACTGCTATATTCAATTATGCCTGATGATATAGACAATTCTATTGAAGATAATAAACAACACAGTCATCATTGTAGATCACCTTGTACTGTAGTTTTATACAACTTTTTGGTTTCATGTTTTTATAGGAATTTGTTTTGTTTTGTCTTGCTAAGTTTTGTTTTTCCCTCTAATACAGAAAGGATAGAAATACATGTAGAGATTCATGCATGGGTAGCTCTTCACACTCTCACTGTTTGACTATCTACTTTGTATACTTTAATTTTGTAACTTGAACAACTATTTTTAAGAGGATAATATGTAATTTATTAACTAGTGATTTCTTATTGTTTATCTTTTTTTCAATTCTGTATTATCTCTACCCTTTACATGCTTTTTTCTCTTTAAATAAAATCTAAAAAAGTCTTATTTATTTACTCTTCATATAGTTTTAATACAATTTATTGAGCGTAAACCAGAGTGTATCATGTTTTTAAGGACCCTAATGTAAATGGGATTCTACATTTAATTTCAAATTGTACTTGTTCCTTGCTGGTATACAGAAAAGTGATTAATTTTAAACAACTTATTAACTTTGCATTCTGTAACCTTATTGTAATGGCTTATTTTTGGTTGATTCTTGAAATCTGTGAATAAACTTATTTTTTTCTTTCCAGTGTGTTGTTCTTTTTATTTTCTGTTTTTGTCTGACTAGGACTTCTGATCAATCTACTTGAGTCTATTAGTTTCTCTTTTATAAGGTTATTAATTATTGCTTTAATTTTGTAGCAGATTTGTCTAGTGAAGATGTCTACTTCTCTTTTGGTTTTTAAATTTTTGCTGTTACATGTTTGCTGTGTATAAAGCCTGCATTAATTGTAGGGCATTGGTACAGATACACAGCGCATCTTTTTATTTACACTTCCTTTCTCTACCCTTTCTTTTCACTTCATCTCTAGATCACATTTTCTTTTGCTAAAGATGTGTCCATGTTTCTGCTTATCTGTCTCTTATGTAATTGTATAATTTTATGTACTTTGGGTTTCTCATACTAGAGAAACCATGTGATGTTTAAGCTTGGGTGTCTGAATTATTTCACTTAATATTAGGGTTTGTAGGCACATCAAGTTATCTGAAAATAATTCAAATCTATACTTCTTTATGGCTGACTAGTATTTCATTTGTAAAAATATCACATATTCTTCATCCATATGTCTGTTGATGGACATACAGACTAGTTCAAAGTTTGGCTGTTATGAGTTGTGCTTCAATAAACATGGGCATGCATATGTCACTGTAATATGATGTCTTTAACTCTTTTGATAAAATATTAAGAAGAGGACTAGTTGGGTAGAATGAAATTTCTAGTTTAAATTTTTCTGAGGACTCTCCACATTGATTTTCACAGGGATTGTACTTGTTGATATTCCCACCAACAACTTAGAAGTGTTCTTTTTTCCCAGATGCCTTGGCAGTAATTGATATTATTTGACTTCTTCCTTTCCTTTCCTTCTTTCTTTCCTTCTTCCTACTTTCCCTCCTTCCTTCCTTCCTTCCTTCCTTCCTTGGGATCGAACTTACCACTTTGCACTTGCCAGGCAGACACGTATACCACTGAGACATTCTTCATAGAGCAAGATGGAATCTCAGTGTTACTTGCATTTCTTTCAAGGATAGAGATGCTCAATATTTTTTCATGTGTTTATTTGCCATTTGTACTTCTTTTTAGAAGTCTATTCATTGTACTGTGACTGGGATAATCTTGATTCTTTCATATTTGTTTAGCCATTAAGCTTAATAGATGATTTATTTTAAAGAATATTCTGTGGGTTGCTGAAGAATATATATTTTGTTTTTGGGTGGAATGCTCTGTGTATATCTATTTTTTTTATACTGGGGATCTAACTCATGACCTTGTGCTTGCCAGAGCTTACACCACTGAGCTAAATCCCCAGCCCCTGGATATCTATTTATTATAGGGTGTGTTTCTACTTTGATATCTCTTTGTTGTTGTTTTTTTTTGTCTAGTTGATCTGCTTGTGATAGTGGGATATGTAGGTCATCCATGATGATTGTGTTAAAGTGTATCTGATCTTTTATGTTCAGTAGTATTTGTTTTATGAAATTGTTTGTGCCAGTATCTGGTGCATATTAATGTACATTTACTACCTCTTCCTGCTTAATTGTTCCTTTATTTAAAATATAGTGACTTTTGGAGTGAAGTTCACTTTGTCTAAAAAGAGAATAGTATTCCTTTTGGATCCCCATTGTGTGAAACATTGTTTTCTATCCTTCGATTTTTAGTCTCATGGGTTACTTTTTGGATTAAACATGTTTTTCATATGTGGTATACCATTGGGATTTGCCTTTAGATCCAATCTGCCAACCAGTGTCTTTTGATTGGAGAGTTGAGATCATTTATGTTCAGAGTCATTATTGAAAGGTATTGACTTATTCCTGTCATTGTATTATTTTTCTGTTGCTGCTTCCTTTATTTTTCCTTTTTCACTAACTGCTTACCTTGCTTCATGTATTCATTCTGTTAGAATCTTTGGCATTTTTGACTTCTTTATCTGGATATCCTTGAGAATGTTTTGGATTGCTGATTTGACTGTCATGAATTTTTAAGGTGCTCTTTTAATAGAAAGTCCTTATTTCTTTATTGGTATTGAAAGACAGTTTTGCAGGATATATTAGTTTGGGCTAAAAGTTGTTTTCTTTTAGGGACTGAAACACTTGAAGTTCTCTTGGCCTTTAAGGCTTGTGTTGAGAAGTCTGATATAATTCTAATGAGTTTACCTCTATAAGTGATGATAGTTTTCTCTAACAGTTTTTAAAGTTCTATCTTTGTGTTGGACTTCTGACTGTGATGTGTTGTGGTGAGGTTTATTAATTAATTAATTTTGACTCTTTTTAATTTTGTTTTCAGATTGAGGTAATGACCATCTATTCCAGTTTTCTGTAGGTTTTTTTTCATGAATGTGAATTGGAATTTGTGAAATGCTTTTTCTGCATTTATTGAGATGATCATGTAAGTTTTGCCTTTGGCTCTGTTAAAATGGTGTATTACATGTATTGATTTTTGTATGTTGAACCATCCCTATATTCTCAAGGTGAATTCCACTTGGTCGTGGTGGATGATTTACTGTATTCTGTTTTTTAGTAGATAATTGAGGATTTTGAATCTATAATCATTAAGGAGATAAGCCTTTAGTTTTCTTTTTTGGTTGGGTTTTTCTCTCATTTTGGAATCCAAATAATACTTGCTTCCAGGAATGATTTTGGAAGTATCACTCCCCTTTCAATTTTCTTAAGGACTTTAAGTGTTAGTGGCATTAGCTTGTCTCTAAATTTCTTGTAGAACCAAAAAGTCAATCTGTCGGGGCCTGGAGTTTACTTTGTTAGTAAATTTTTAAATTACATTTTCAGTTTCATTGGCTGATATCAGGTTATTTAGAATTTTTATCTTCTTTTTTATTTTATGAAAAAGAGGTTAAACAAAATTCCATAAAAAATATTAGGAGAATAACAATAGTTCATACATTTCATATTGTTATCTTTAAAGTAGTCGCTAAGATTACAAGATATGGGCATAAAAATTTATTCAATAGATATTAGCACAAACCTTCCATTTTAATGAATTAAAAGACACTAATAGTATAATTGACTTATGTTTTTTCCTTTTCCCCTACTGTTCTTTACCCTTTTGCCCATCATGATTTTCCCTTCTGAACAATCTGCCACTTCACAGTATCTATTGTACATTTTAGACCTTATATATTCTTTCAGCGTCTTCCACCAGAGAGACAATATGATGTTTACACATGTGAGTTTGATTTATTTCACTTATGAATATGGTCTCAAGTTGCCTCCATTTACCTATAAAAGTCTCAACCTTTTCCTGTGAGTCAGTGTCATTTGTGGACTGCAGGGGAAGAGAACAAGAAGTCACCAAGAAGCAGGCCCTTCCTGTGAATTGGGGCCATGTGCGGATCACTGAGCGGGGAGAGCTGGATGCCAGCCCCTTCTGGTGCATGGCCTTGGAAACAAGAAGAGCCCCCTATTCCACTGTAAGCCACTGGCTGATTTGGAGAAACACAGGCTGCAATGATAGCTATTGAGATGGAATACAATTTAATGCTTGTAGTGTTTAGTGTTTCACTGAGTTTGCAGGTCTAAAGCCGGTGACCTGATCATCTATTCAGAGGATTGCAATACTCAGTATAGCACCTATGGAGCATCTCCTTCTGAGGGTGCTGACTGTGGTTAATTCCCTATTGTCTTGTTTTACTGTCCTGTATCATTTTCATTGCTTTGTGGGATTAGGTTTTGTTCTGTTCTGTTTGATTTTATTGTATCTGATGGCATGGGCAGCTATTTCAAAGATCTATTATGGTAGTCATTTTGGGTTTATTATTATCTTATTTTGAGGTCCTGTATTGAATTTATTGTTTTGTTTTTATTGATTCTATTTTATTCTGTTCTGTTAGATTTTTACTATGTCTGAAGGTATCTGAGCTATTTTGAAGACACAAGGAGGCATTATGGTAACCATTGTTCATTTCTTGTTTTGAAGACCTGTGTCACTTACACTGGTTTGTTTTGATTGGCATTGTTCTGTTTTGTTTTGCTTGATTTTATTCTCTTTAAAATAAAAAATGTCTCCAGTTTATACTTCTTTATGGCTGAGTAGTACTCCATTGTGTAAAAATAACGCATCTTCTTTAGCCATTCCTTGGTTGATGCATATTTGGTTTCTTTCCAGGATTTAGCTATTATAAATTATACTGCTATAAATGTTGGTGCACATATATCACTGTGGTATGATGTTTAATACAAAGAAGAGGAATAACTGGGTCAAATGGGACCTATAGTTCTAGCTTTTTGAGGAGGTTCCACATTGATTTCCACAGTGGTTGCACCAGTTTGTACTGAAGAGTGCAGTGGAAGAAGGATTCCTTTCTCCCACAGCCTCACCAGAATTTGTTATTGGTTGATTTCTTGATGATAGCCTTTTTTTCTGAGGTGAGATGGAATCTCAGTGTTGTTTTAATTGAATCTCTTGGATGACCAGTAAAGTGGAATATTTTTTTTATAGATTTACTTGTGATTTTTATTTCTTCATCTCAGAAATGTGTTTATCACAGATGCCTATTTTTGGATTGAGTTTTTGAATATGAGGTTCTGATTTTTTTCCTAATCATGAGCAAGGGACATCTTTCTATTTTCTTTATATGTTCTCTATATAAGTCTTTCAGAGACAATTGGCTAACAATTTTTCCCATTCTGTGGGTTGTCTTTTCACTCTGTTGATGAGTTTTTTTGCTGTGAAAAAGCTTTTCTATAAGATGAGGTGTTCCAGCTTTTGATTCTTGGTAGTACTTCTCATGCTTTGTTCATGAACTCTCTGCCTCCATTTTTGCCTTCAAGATTTTTACCTACTTTCTCTTCCAATAGATTAAATGTTTCTATTTTAATATTGAGATCTTTGATTCATTTTGACTTTAGTTTAGGGCACGGGAATAGACATGGGTCTAGTTTTAGCCTTCATCATGTAGAGGGCCAGTTTTTCAGCACGATTTATTAAAGAGGCTCTTTTTCTTTCAGTGAACATGTTTGGTCCCTTTATGAAAGATAAGATGGCTGAATGTGTTTGGAATTGTGTCTGCATCTTCTGTTTTCTTCTAGTCCTCAGGTCAGTTTTTTTTTTTTTTTGCTAGTAACATGCTGATTTTTATCACAGTAGCTTTGTTGTAAAATCTCAAGTCAGGGATTTTGATACCTCCTGCCTTGCCTTTGTTTCCCAGATTTGCCTTTGCTGTTCTAGGTGTCTTCTGTTTCCAAATGAATTTTAGGTATGTTTTCCCTAGTTCTGTAAGGTATGTTAATGGTATTTTGATCAGGATTGCATTACATCTTTCTAACAATTTTGGCAATATGGCCATTTTCAAATTGTAGGTTTTTCCTAGTCATGAGCAAGGGACATCTTTCTATTTTCTGATATCCTCTTTGATCTACTTTTTCAGAGTATAGAAATTATCAATATATAGATCTCTTACTTCCTTTGTTAGATAAATTCCTAAGTATTTCATTTCTTTGGATGGTATTGTGAATGGTGTGGTTTCCCTAATTTGTCTTGTAGTGAATTTGTTTGTGTATAGGAATGCTGTTGATTTTTGAGTGTTGACTTTGTATCCAGGTATGCTACTGAATTTAGTTATTAAGTCCAGAAGTCTTTTGGTGGAGTTTTTGGGGACTTCTATGTAGAGTATCATGGCACCTGTGAATAATGATAATTTATCTTCTTTCTTTCCTATCCTTTTTTCTTTTGTTTCTCTCTCTTGTCTAATTGTTGTGGCTAGTGTTTCCAAAACTATATTGTAAAGAAGTGATGATAATGAACATCTTTGTCTTTTTCCTGATTTTAAAGTGAAAACTTTCAAATTTTTCCCGTTTAGTGTCATGTTGGCTGTTGGTGTGTCATAGATGGCTTTCATGAGATTGGAGTAAAGCTCATCTATTGCAATTTTTTGCAGGGTTTTTTTGTCATGAATTAGTTTTGGACTTTGTCAAAACCTTTTTCTGCACTGAGATGATCATGTGAATTTTCTTCTTTAGTTCTGTTTATATGGTGTTGATAAATTCATTTATGAAATTGAGTATGTTGAATCATCTCTGCTTTCATGGAATGAATCCCACTTGTTTGTGGAGTATTATATTCTTGATGATTTACTGAATTTTGTTTGCTAGTATTTTTTGAGAATTTGTGTATCTGTGTTCATTAGAGTAATTGGCTTGTAGTTCTCTCCAGGTTGAGTATTTCTGTGGTTTGGGTATCAGGGTAATACTTGCCTCTAGGAATGAGTTAGGGAGTATTGCCTCCGTTTCAATTTCAATAAAGAACTTGAGAAGTCTTCATTTTAAATGTTCTCTAAATTTCTTGTAGAATTCAGCAGAGAATCCAGTAGGACCAGGGCTTTTCTTTTTTGGAAAGCTTTTTATTGATTTCAATTTCATTGACTGATACTGGGCTTTTCAGAATTTTTATATCTTCTTGATTCAACTTTGGCAATTCATATGTATCTAGGAATCTGTCCATTTCTTCTGTGTTTTCCATGTAGATTCTTTCTAATCAAAGTGTAAAATATTTCATTTATCTTAAAGTGGGAAATCATAAAGCAAAAGTTATGAATTTTGGTTATATAAAAATTATGTTTTATTCTAACACCAATGATAGATTTAACAGAAACATAATGTAATGGGAGAAGAAATAAAACATAATGGGAAAGAGTTTTATATCTATCTAAAGAGTTTTATATCTACCTCCAGCAAATTATAAGAAAAGATATCAATATCCACAGGGGAAAAAGTACACATGGTATATGGAATATTCCAGTTCAGGGAAGAGAAAGTCTGAAGTACTGCCAAGCCCATGAAGAGGCTTTCAAGCTAAGTACTATACATAACAGTGCTAATTAAAACAGCAATGTAGCATCTTATGTCTATGATACTGGTACAAATTAAAAGCTGGCTAGTGATATGTGTTAGTGAGGAGGCTGGGATTTAGCAACCCTCATGCACTGTAATTATTCTGGAAGGCAGTAAGACATGCTTTGGAAAAAATAAGTCTGTGTCCACAGGAAGCAGTATTTCTGCTCTTGGGTATTTATTCAAGGCATTCTCTACCAGGTCCAAGGGAGGACACACATAAAAACATTCACTGTATCATTCTTTTTGATGATGAGAAAACAGAAGCAAAATAGTGTCCCCTGCTGGGAGAGTAGGCAGGTAATTTTTATGGAGACTTTGCAGTAATTAGGGTTAGCCATAGGCAATATAGTTTAGAAGAGTAGTAAGAATTGTAATGATATAAAATATAGCATTGTTTTTATATAAAAAGTATATGCAGTAAAAGAATCATAGGTAGTGTGAGGCCCAGATATTGAGAGGTTGCTGCTGAATGTTATTTGAGCACAGGAGTTTGATACCAGCTGGGCAACATAAACAAGATCCTATATCAAACACGAACAATAAACTAATTGAAAAATTAAAATTATATGCTAACAAACACAAAAAGACACATTTAGGAAAAGGAACTGTAACATATATAGAACACTTAAGTAGGTTAAATAACGCTTCAAAGAATCAACAAATGGGATTTTACATTATTGAAAAGTTTCTGCACTTCAAAGGAAATCACCAATAGAGTGAAAAGAAAACCAACAGAGTGGGAAAGAAGTTTAACCAGCAACCCCTCAGACAAAGGACTTGTGTCCAGAATATATAAAGAATTGAAAAACATCAAGCCCCCCAAATTCAAAGACCCTCTCCAAAAATGGGCATCTGAGATGAACACACAGTTTTCGGGGAAAGATATACAAATGGCAAATAAATACATGAAGAAATGTTCGCCATCACTGGTCATTCGAGAAATGCAAATTAAAACAGCATTGAGATTCCACCTTACTCCGGAAAGAATAGTTGCCATCAAGAAATCAACTGATAACAAATGTTGGTGAGGCTGCAGGGAAAAAGGAACACTGCTCCACTATTGGTGGGAGTGTAGACTGGTGAAACCATTATGGAAATCCATATGGAGAATTCTCAGAAGACTGGGATTGGAAGCCCCATTCAATCCAGCTGTTTCCCTCCTGGGTATTTTCCCAGAAGAACTGAAAATTTCATATCACAATGATATATGTGCACCAATGTTCATAGCAGCACAATTTTAATAGCTAATTCTTGGAAACAACAAAGATGCCCATCAACTGCAGAGTGTATGAAAATGATGTGGTATTTTTATACAATGGAATATTACTCAGCTATAAAAAAGGATGATCTTGAGGCCTTCAGTTGTCTCATAGGTAAATGGAGACAACTTGAGACTATCCTCATTAGTGAAATAAATAAGAATCATATTTATAAATATCATATTGTGTCTCTAATGTAAAAAGTTAATAAGAACTACAAGTGTAATAAAGCCAAAATGTGTAATTGTTATTGTAAAAAAGAGGAAAAGAAAGTGCTCTAAGGGATATGACTGCATGTATGTTTGAGTGTGTAAAATAGATGGCCATATTGCTGAATCTTTGTTGCATCTTTGAGCAGAACTGTTTGTAGTCTGACTGTTTGAATGTGTACTATGTATCCTTCAGTTTTGTAACTTGAACCACTATATTGAAGATGACAATATGTAATTTATCAACTAGTGATTTCTTAGTGTTTTTTTCTTTTAGAATTCTGTATTGTTGCTACCCTTTTTTCTGTTTTGCTTTTTTTCTCTCTTTAAATAAAATTTAAAAATGTCTAATTGCTATTGTAAAAAAGATTGGAAATAGGAAGTGCTATAAAAGATATAACTGCATGTTTGTTTAAGTGTGTAGATTGATAACCATATTTCTAAGTCCTTGTTGTATTGTTGAACAGATCTGTTTGCAATCTCACTTCTTGAATGTCCACTTTGTATGCTTTAATTTTGTTACTTGAACAACTATTTCTAAAATTACAATATGTAATTTATCAACTAGTGATTTTTTTACTGTTTATCTTTTTTTTGAAATTCTGTAATATTTCTACCCTTTTCCTGTTTTTTATCTTTAAATAAAATTTAAAAAATCCCTAATACAGTAAATACAGAAAAAATAATAAATTGGAAATATACTTTCATGAAAAAGCACACCTGAAGATATTTATGACCACCAAACCAGTTCTACAGAATTTTCTGAAGGATATATTAGAAAAAGGTAATGAAGAGTGCAAAGACATGAACACTATAAGAGAGACACAAGTAGGTAAGACAAAGAAACAGAAGAGAAAGACAGAGATCCAACAATAGGAAAATATGAAAAACATAAGTCACTACATTTTCATTATAACCATCAATGTAAATGGTCTTGCCCAACCAATCAAAAAAAATAGACTGGCAGAATGGATCAAGAAACAAGATCCAACAAAATGCTGCACTCAAGAAACACACTTAATACTCTGGGTGTGCATCCTGCCTAGCTTCCTGGTCCTGGAGGTTCTGAACTCCACCCAGCCAGGTGCCACACTCTGGGGGTGCATCCATGCTAGCTGCACTGAGGATTTGAGCTCTGCTCTGCCCAGCCCAGCGTCCCAGTGCAATCCAGCAGGGGAAAACATGGCAGGCCTCATAGGACACAAAGATATCAAGCCTAGCCCAGCCCAGAGCCCCAAAGCCACCCATCAGGGAGCAGCCAATGCATCCTGGAGAATTTGAGCTACATCCATCAGAGCACAAGGCCCCAGTGCCATACTTTAGGAGTGTGTCCCAAGTTCAGAACACCACCCAGCAAGGAGCAAGGCCCTGGCCCAACATGCCACAAATTGTGTCCAGGATAGCCCCATGGGCCAGAAGCTCTGAACTCCTTGAAGCCAGATGCAAGACCCCAGCAGCACCACACTCCAGGGTCATGTCCAAACTAGCTGCCTGGGTCTTGGAGTTCTGGTGAACTTTGTACTAGCCAGGTGCAAAGGCCTGGTACCACACACCAGGTGTGTGTCCCTGCTAGCTGCAGAGGATCTGAATTCTGCTCTGCCCAGGCAAGCATCCCAGTGTAATCCAGGAGGGGAACACCTGGCCAGCCTCATAGGTCACAGAGCATGAGGCTCTGGTGCCATAGCTCCGAGGTGTGCCTTGGGGATATTGGAGGATTGAAGCTCTGCCCAGTGAAGCATACCAATAGAATCCATCAGGAGGGGCCTGACCAGCCCCTCCCAGAGGAAAATGACAAAATGAAAGATCAAGAGCAATCTCAGTCCTCCAGCCCACTGAGAACAAACCCCAGAGACATTGAAATGGAACACAGTGGAAATCACACAACTGAACTTTCTGAAATGATAGCAACTGAAGTAAAGAAACAGCTTGATAAAGCTATAGGGGAAGTCACATCAGAAATAATCTCTCAGGTAAAGAAAGAAATAACAAACATTATGAAAGAAATGTTGAGTGTATCTAAAGATGATCTAGATTAAAAAATAGAGGAACATAAGACAATGATGAAAACATTGAATGAACAATATAAGACAGAATTAGAATACATGAAACAGATTCAAAGTGATATTCAGGAAATTAAACATTCCATTGAAAGCTGGAAAAACTGCTTGAATGAAGCAGAAGATAGACTGTCAGTCACTGAAGATGGTGGAAGCTTATGATTATGAAAGAAAAGCTTTTAAAAATAACAAGGGACTAGGAAACAACAATTCAATAGCTGAAAGATGATGCAAAGAAAAACAATATAAGACTAATAGGTGTCAATGAAAAAGAAGAGGTCAACACAAATGACATATGAAGACTACAGAAATAATAGCAGAAAAATTTCCAAACATGGGAAAAGAATCTGATATACTGATAATTGAGGCATATAGAACCCCAATAACCAAAATAAATCCTCACCCAAATATATAATAAATAAGACATCAGACATTCAGCACAAGAACAGAATACTAAAAGCTGTTAGGGAAAAGAAACAGATCACTTACAAAGGAAAGGCTATCAGAATCAGGGCAGACTTCTCAACACAAACCTTCAAGTCAAGAAGAACTTGCAGTGAAGTATTTCAAGTCCTGAAAGAAGACAACTTTCAACCTAGACTGATGTACCCTGAAAAACTAGCTTTGAAATTTGATGGATAAATAAGATATTTCTATGACAAAGAACAACTGAAGGAATTCATGACCACCAAACCAACACTACAAGGAGTACTGAAAGATACTCTAGAAAGAGACAAAGATAACTACAATTTCAAGAGCAATGGCAGAAGGAAACCACTAAGCAGGGCAAACAACTGAACAGAAAAAGTAGAAAATCAACAACAGAAAGCTAACATGACAGGGATAAACCAATACATATGAGTTATTTCCATCAATGTAAATGGTCTCAATTTACCAATAAAAAGAAACAGATTGGCAGAGTGGAATAAGAAATAAAATGCAACAATGTGCTGTGTACAATAAACACATTTAACTCAGAAGGAAATTCATAGACTGAAAGTCAAAGGATGGAAAACAATACTTTATGCAAGAAGAACTCAAAACATCAGCGGTAGCTGTTCTGTTTTCAGACAATGTGAACTTCAAATCAAGAATGATCAAAAGAGATAAAGAAGGTCATTAAATACTTGTTAGGGAAAAACCTGAAGAGATTATAATCATAAATATATATGCACAAAATATGGGAGAACCCAATTATGTAAGACAAATCAATAGACATGAAAAATAAAATAAGCAATAATATAGTAATAATGGGGGACCTTAACACTCCATAAACCAAACAAAAAATCAGCAAAGAAATAAAAAAGAACTGAAACAAATGAGAAAAAATGGACTTAGTAGATGTGTACCTAGTGTTCCACCCAACAACATCAGAATACATGTTCTTCTCAGCTGCACATGGGCCATTCTCTAAAATAGATCACATAAGCATGCCACAGAACATGCTTAAGTAAGTGCAAAGGAAACAAAATAATTCTGTGCATATTATCTGATCATAGCTAAATAAAATTGAAAATTAAGAGAGGGGAGTTAGGCCCGTGCTGAGAGAAGACCCAGGCCTGCACTGTGAGGGGAGTTCCAACTTCCTAGTGCTAGCCTGGGGAGAGTTTGGGACATCACTCCCAGTGCTTGGGTGCCCACTCATCCCCCTAGGACACTGGACAAGCATGGATAGGTTTTGCAGGCTTGAGTGGACCATGCCCAGTGACCTTTATTCAACCAGGGGACCAGGTCTGTGCCAAGAGGGGAATTAGGCCCACACTGCTGAGAGAGGAGCCAGGCCTGCACCGTGAGGGGAGCTAAAGCCTGTGATTTCCAGGGAAAGTTTTGGAACATCACTTGGAACACAGAAATATAAGAAAATGACAAAATGAAAGACCAAAATGCAATCTAAAACCTCCAGCCCATCCCAAGAAAGCCTGGGAGCCACTTATATAGAAGAAAATACTAGTCATTCACCTGAAATACCTGAAATGATATCAACTGAAATAAAGAAGCAAGTACTGGAAGCTATGAAGGAACTCAGAAATAATCTCCCAGGTAAAAGAAGAAATGATAAAAGTAGTGAAAGAAATAGTGAACACATCTAAAGAAGACACAGCTAAAAAATTAGAGGAACAAAGCAAAAAGATAGAATCCCTGAATGAAGAGTATAAAAAATAAACATAATACATGAAGCAGATTCAAAGAGTTGTACAGGAAATCAAAAATTCTATTGAAAGTTGCCAAAACTGCCTCAGTGAAAGTGAAGATAGAATTTCAGACCTCGAAGATAAGATTGCAACTAATGAACAGGACAGGAAGGATCTTTTAAAAAATAACAAGGAATTAGGAAACAAGAATTCAACAGTTGCAAGATGATGCAAAGAAAAACAACATAAGATTAATAGGAATAAATGAAAAAGAAGGGGACAACACAAATGATATCAAGAGGCTATTTACAGAAGTAATAACTGGAAATTTCCCAAGCATGAGAATGGAAATGGACATATAGATTAGTGAAGCATATAGAACTCCAAACAGTCATAACCAAAATAAAACTACACCCAGACATATAATAATCACCACCCCAGAAACCCAACATAAGAACAGAATATTAAAAGCTGTTAGAGAGAAAAGGCAGATCACCTATAGAGGAAAACCTCTCAGAAACACAGCAGACTTCTCAACACAAACAATGAAGTCAAAAAGAGCATGGAGTGAAGGGTTTCAGATCCTAAAGGAAAATGACTTCCAACCCAGACCGATGTACCCTGCAAAACTGTCCTTCAAAATGGATGGAGAAATAAGATACTTCTATGAAAAAGAACAGCTGAAGAACTTCATGATCACCAAACCAATGCTGCAAAGAATACTGAAAGACATTCTAGATACACATAGGAAAAAACCACTAAGCCAGACAGACAATTAAACAGAATCAAAAGGTAAAGATACAACAGCAGAAAGACAACATGTCAACAATTAAATGATATATAACAGTTATAACTATTAATGTAAATGACCTCAATTCACTAATTAAAAGAAACAGACTGGCAGAATGGATCAAGAAACAATGTCCAACCATATGCTGTCTTCAAGAAACCCATCTAACCCAAAAGGAAATTCATAGACTGAAAGTCCAAGGATGGGAAACATTACTTCATGCAACAGGAACTCAAAAAAAAAAAAAAAAAGGGGAAGGGGGGGTAGCTATTCTGTTTGCAGACAATGTGAACTTCAAACCAAAAATGGTCCAAAGAGATAAAAAAGGTCACTACATTCTAGTTAGGGGAAACTTCAAGAGGAAGAGATAACAATCTTAAATATATATGCCTGAAATTCCAGGGCACCCAGTTATAAAAAGCAAGTATTAATAGAAATGAAAAATCAAATAAGAAATAACACAATTATAACATGAGACCTTACCATGCCATTGACACAAAGGGACAGATCAACTAGACAGAAAATCAGCAGAGGAATAGCAGAACTGAATCACAACTCTAAACAAATGGACTTGATAGATATATATAGAGTGTTCCATCCAACAACATCAGAACATAATTCTTCTCAGCAGCACATGGGACAGTCTCTAAAATAGACCATATACTAGCCCACAGAACATATTTAAGGAAATACAAAAGAATTGAAATTATCCCATGCATGTTATCAGATCATAGCGCCATGAAACCAGAAATTAATGATAAAAGAAACTGCAAAACCCCCACAAACACATGGAAATTGAATAATACACTCTTGAACAATCAATGAGTCACAGAGGACATTAAAGAAGAAATTAAACAATATCTACAAGCAAAAGAAAATACAAATACAACTTACGGGAACCTGTGGGATGCAATGAAAGTGGTCCTCAGAGGAAAATTTATTGCACTGAGTTTGCATATTAGAAAAACAGAATAAACACAAATAAACAACCTGATACTACCCCTCAAACATCTAAAAAAAGAAGAGCAAGCCAAGACCAAAGCCAAAAGAAGGGAGGAAATTATAAGAATCAGAGCAGAAATTAATGCAATAGAGACTAAGAAAACAATACAAAGAATCAATGAATCAAAGAGTTAGTTTTTTGAAAGAATAAATAAAATTGATAAGCCCTAGCCAATATAATTAAAAAAAGGAAAGAAAAGACTCAAATTCATGCAATACAAAATGAAAAAGGTGAAACCACTACCGTCTCTATGGAAATACAGAAGATCATCAACACCTATTTTGAAAACCTCTACTCTCATAGGTTCAATAGCACAGAAGAAATGGACAGATTTCTAGAAACATATGAACCACCAAAGCTGTATCAAGAAAATGTCAAACTGATGAGTAACCCAATTTGTATTAATGAAATTGAAAATGTAAATAAGTCCTTACACTTTTGATAAGATCCTTATGCTTTTGATAAGTCCTTAAGCTTTTGATAAGATCCAACACCCATTCATGATAAGAACCTTACAGAAAATTGGAATAGATGGTCTTTACCTCAATATGATAAAGGCCATCTAGGAGAAACCAACAGCCAGCATCCTATTAAATGGCCAAAAATTTAAAGCCTTTACCTTAAAATCAGGCACAAGAAAAGGATGTCTCTTATTACCAATCCTATTCAACATAGTACTGGAAATACTAGCCAGAGCAGTTAGACAAGAGAGAGAAATACAAGGAGTAAAGATAGGAAAAGTGAAAGTTAAACTATTATTATTTGCAGATGAAATGATACTCTACATAGAAGACCCCCAAAACTCCATTGAAAGACTCCTAGATATAATAAATGAATTCAGTGTAGCTGGATACAAAGTCAACACTAAAAGATTAATAAAGAGGAGAAGTCAAAATGGCCAATTAGTGAGCAACAAAATACAAAGCCTCTGGGAGAAACAACTCATAAGCCAGAATTAAACACCCTGGAGAGACCCAAACAGAGGGAGATGGATCCTCTTGACACAGGAAGAAATTAAAATGTAAAAAAGCTTAACAAATACGTTGGGACTACAACTGGAACAGCTAAAAATTATGGGACACAGAGTTTTCGTTCGCGGAGACCTGCCAAGTTTGCAACGGCCTGAATCGGAGCCGGTCGGCAGAGCCACCCAAACTCATTCCTGCCACCACTCACAGGAAGCACAGCAGTGCTGAAGCCGGGGTTTGGTGAGCCCAATGGAGAGTGGAGCCAGCAAAGAGATCTTCGTTAATCCATGAGCAGATACATGAGATTTGCTTGGACTGGGCTGCACCCCTGGCCAGGACCCAATGAGCTGTTCCAAATCGATTCCCTGTGCCTAGCAAGCACTAACCAGGTGAAGACTCCTGAAGTTTGGCTGGCTGTGTGGGGAAGGGCAGGCATAAGCAGCCACTGCTTACACCTCAGTGACAAGAGCAGTCAGGAGAGGGTGCAGGTCCCTCACCAGTGTGCTTGGGAGGAAACGTGGCCAACAGGGAAGGGGGCTAGGACCTGCACTATAACTTATGTGGAGGAAACCAGGACCATGACAGGAGAGAGAGGTAGGAGGAGGCCTCCAGCCCAGAACTCTGAGAGGACTGATCCAGGAGAAGGAAAAAAAAGGGAGACTGAGGGCAGCAAACACACAACATCAGACATGGATTCAATGGACATTAAGAAATATCTTTGGAACCTTGTAGATGAGCTCAAAACTGAAATATTAAAGCAGGTAAAGCAAGATATGAGTAGAGTAATAAAGGAAATACTTTCAGGAAGCATCTCTCAGGAAGATACAGATGGAAGAAGGGAGGAACACAAAAAAAGGAGAGAAACATTTGATAAAGAATATAAAGAAAATATAGAATATGTGAAGCAGATTCAAAGAGACTACCAGGAAATTAAAAACTCCATTGAAAGCTGGCAAAATGCCTTAAAAGAAACTAAGGATAGACTACCAAAACTTGAAG